>BTHU01000004.1:74344729-74707229 GCA_036184795.1 Tokudaia tokunoshimensis | reverse complement strand
GGAAGATCAATGAAATGGAATTGAAGACCCAGAAATGAAGCCACACACCTATGGTCACTTGATCTTTGACAAAAGAGCTAAAACCATCCAGTGGAAAAAAGACAGATTTTCAACAAATGGTGCTGGTTCAACTGGTGGTCTGCATGAGGAAGAATTCAAATTAATCCATTCTTATCTCCTGGTACAAAGCTCAAGTTAAAGTGGATTAAGGATCTCCACGTAAAACCATATATGCTGAATCTGATTGAAGAGTTAGTTGAGAAGAGCCTTTAGCACATGGGCACAGGGGGAAAGTTCCTGAACAGGACACCAATAACTTATGTTCTAAGATCAAGAGCTGACAAATGGGATCTCATAAAATTGAAAAGCTTCTGTAAGGTAAAGGACACTGTCAATTGGGCAAAATAGCAACCAGTAGATTGGGAAAAGATCTTTATCAATCCTATATCCAATAGAGGGCTAATATCCAATATGTACAAAGAACTCAAGAAGTTAGAATCCAGATAATCAAGTAACCCTATTAAAATTGGGTACAGAACTAAACAAAAAAATTTCAACTGAGGAATATCAAATGGCCAAAAAGTACCTAAAAAATTGTTCAATATCCTTAGTCATCAGGGAAATGCAAATCAAAACAACCCTGATATTCCACCTTACATCAGGCAGAATGGTTAAAATCAAAAACTCAGGTAACAGCAGATGCTGGCTAGGATGGGGAGAAAGAGGAACACTCATCCATTGATGGTGGGATAGCAAACTGGTACATTCACTCTGGAAATCACTTTGGCATTTTCTCAGAAAATTGGACATAGTACTCTGGGCATATACCCAGATTATGCTCCAACATGTAATAATGAAACATGCTCCATTATGTTCATAGCATCCTTATTCATAATAGCCAGAGGCTGGAAAGAACCCAGATGTCCTTCAACAGAGGAATGGAGACAGAAAATGTTGTATATTTACACAATGGGGTACTACTTAGCTATTAAAAATTATGAATTCATGAAATTCTAAGGCAAATGGATAGAACTTGAAAATATCATCTTGAGTGAAGTAACTCAATCACAAAAGAACACAAATGTTATACACTCACTGATAAGTGGATATTAGCCCAAAAGCTCTGAATACCCAAGATACAGTTCACAGACCACTTGAAGCTCAATAAGAAGGAACACCAAAGTGTGGGAGCTTCAGTTTTTCTTAGAAGGGGAGCAAAATATCCACAAGAGCAAATATGGAGATAAAGTGTACTGAAGGAAGGGCCATCCAAAGACTGTCCCAACTGGTGATTCATTCCATATGCAGTCATCAAACCTGACATTATTTTGGATGCCATAAATGACATGACTGTCTCCTGAGAGGCCCTGCTAGAACCTTACAAATACAGAGGTGGATGGTTACAGTCAATCATTGGACTTAGCATGGGGTCCCCAGTGAACGAGTTAGTGAAAGAACTGAAAGAACTGAAGGGGTTTGTAACCCCATAGGAAGAACAACAAAATCAACCAACCAGTCCCCAGAGCTCCCAGAGTCGCAGGGACTGAACAATCAACCTAGGAATACATATGTCTCCAGCTACATATGTAGCAGAGGATTGCCTTGTCAGACATCAATGGTAGGAGAGGTCCTTGGTCCTAAGAAGGCTAGATCAATGGCCCCTTGTAGAGGAATACACTATTAGAAGCAGGGAGAGGGAGGATGGAATACAGGGGAAAACAGAAAATGGGATAACATTTAAAATGTAAATAAAGAAAATAATCACTAAAAAAATCTGAAAAGCTACTCTAAGGCAATAGGACAAAACAGCAACCAACAGATTTGGAAAAAATCTTTACCAATCCTACAACCAATAGAGGGCTAATATCCAATATATACAAAGAACTCAAGAAGCTAGACTCCAGAGAACTGAGTAACCATATTAAAAATGGGGTACAGAGTTAACCAAAGAATTCTCAACTGAGGAATATCAAATGACAGAGAAGCACCTAAAGAAATGTCCACCATCCTTAGTCATCAGGGAAATGCAAACCAAAAGAACTGAGATTCCACCTTCTACCATTCTGATTGACTAAGATCAAAAACACTGGTAACAGCAGATGCTGGAAAAAATGTGGAGAAAGAGGAGCACTCCTCCATTGTTGGTAGTATTTCAAGCTGGTGCAATCACTCTAGAAATCAGTCTGGTGGCTCCTCAAAATATTGGACATAGTACTACCCGAGGACCCAGCTATTTCACTCCTGGGCATATACCCAAGAGATGTTCCAACATATAACAAGAACACATGCCTCACTATGTTCACAGCTGCCTTATTTATTTTAGCCAGAAGTTGGAAAGAACCCAGATGTCCCTCATGCAAGAAATGGATACAGAAAATGTTGTACATTTACAGAATGGATTATTACTCAGCTATTAAAAACAAAGGCTTTATGAACTTCGTAGGTAAATAGATGGAACTAGAAAATATCATCCTGAGTTAGGTAACCTAGTAACAAAAACCACACATGATATATACTCACTGATAAATGGATATTAGGCAAAAAGCTTGGAATATCCATGATATAACTCACAGACCATATGAAGATCAAGAAGAAGGAAGAGGAATGTGGACGCTTCAGTCCTTCTTAGAAGGGGGAACAAAATCCTCACAGGAGGTAGAGGGGGTGAGGGATTTGGGAGGTAGAAAGTAGGGTGAGGGTAAAGCAGGACAGGATCAGCTATGGGAGCAGGGGGGGTGACGTACAGAGGGGTCAGGAAATTGAACAGAGGGGTGTAGTAATGGGGGATGGGGATTTGGTGGTAGCCACCAGAAAGTTCCAGATGCCAGGATACAAGAGTCTTTGAGGACCCAGTGGGATTGAGATTAACTGAAATGTCCAACAAACGGGAGACAGACTTGGAGAGACTCTTTTCAGAGGTTAGGCAAAGCGCCCCGTTGGGGGATGGGGCCACACATTCACTTCCATATTTTTAATCCAGAATTGCTCCTGACTAAATGAAATATAGGGACAATGTGTGGAGCATAGACTGTAGGAAAAGCCATCCAGAGACTGCACCACCTCAGGATATATCCTATATACAGACACCAAACCCAGACACTATTGCTGACCCTAAGGAATGCTTGGTGACAGGAGCCTGATATAGCTGTCTTCTAAGAGACTCTGCCAGAGTCTGACAAATACTGATGTAGATCTCTTAGAACTTTCTCCTGTACCAAGTCTACCTGCATGCCTTCATGCTTCCTGCCATAATGGTAAAAAGATTAGAGCTATGATATTGTGAGCTGGACTCTGTAAATGTGAACTTTTTAATTATTTGCTTGAAGTAATTATCTCTGAAGATTACATCCTCTGTCTGCTAACCCAGGCCTAGTCTGGAAGCGTCTAGCCTTTGTACAATCTTATCTCAGGCTAATATATGCTTAACCTCTGAGACTTACTCCTGAATTAACTCACCTTTTCCAGTTTTTTCTGAACTCTGGCTGGCTGGTCAACTCAGATGTTCAGGCTCAAAACTCCACTACTCTCTCACTGACTCAATCTGGCTTCTCTCAGCTTAACCTCAGTTGCTCTGGTTGTCATCACACTAAATTTGGAAATATGTTTGAATCTTCTGCCTACTTTTGATACTCTGATTGTTTCTGTATTCACCTGTTTCTAGCTTGTTCTTTCTCTGCATCCTGTGTCTATACAATTGTGCAAGTAATACTGTCTCATCTCTGCGACACTCTCTCTTAGTAACTTTCTTTCCTCTCTTTTCTCATGAGCAGTGAGCATATCTTATTCTGTCAAATCATTCTCTAATTTATGTCTTTGGCACTCAACTAGACATCACTTTTAAACATGGGTACATTCTCCTGCAAATTATATTTACCTTCATTGTTTATATTAAATGTATGTACTGAGGACATGTTTGTATTCCATCCAGAAGGATTAAAGATGTGTGCTACAGTTTGAGCCACACCACAACTAAATTTTTCAATAATAATAATAATAAAAAAAATCACAGGGTTCAGAGGGTGATCATGTATCCAACGACAAACCACAATTAAATGGTTTCATTTATGAATATTTCTGTAGCCATGGTGTCTCTTCACAGCAGTGAAACCCTAAGACAACAAATAATTTTCAATAAATGACTTAAGAGTTTCAAAAGTTCACCTAACTAGAAAATGCAATAACTGTAGAAAACATAGCCGTTAAGTAGTAAGTAAAATGTCACATTTGTCTGGAAGTTATTTGTGTTTGTGTGTTTGTATGGGTGTGTATGTATGTGTGTGTGTGTGTGTGTGTGTGTGTGTGTGTGTGAGAGAGAGAGAGAGAGAGAGAGAGAGAGAGAGAGAGAGAGAGAGAGAGAGAGAGAGAGAGAGAAGAAGGAGGAGGAGGAGGAGGAGAAGGAGGAGAGAAATTGAGTGAAATAGAAAGTAATTGTGTTATTTTTATCTGGAATAGAATTCTTAAAACTTTACAATTAGTGTTAAGAAAATAGACTAAGATAAAAATGTTAGATGTCATATACTTCACAAAATATTACAAAACAGAATTAATATAACTTGAAATCTTGTGTTATGTATAATAGAAAAAGTCATGTAGCAGTTTTTGCTTTCACTGTTAATAAATGTCTATATAATTCAACTTAAAATTGTCACTGAGATTTTCATTTTCATGTTTCATGAAATCTTGACTACTTTCAAAGTTTGTTGCTTATCAGAAAGCTAATAAGTGTCAAGTTCTTCATGTATATTTAATTCAATGAGAAGTATGAAATTAGGGTTGGAAATCATTTACAAACACAGAACCATTGGTACTGTTTTATTTAATATATCTTAAAATAAAAACTCCTCAGGAAGGTTTTGTTCCACAATTACAGAAAGCTTTATGTCTTCATTTTATTCAGTTGTATTCAGTTTTAAACAACAGTTAAGTGAAACATCATTTGTCCTTGGCTTTAAATGCTTATCATTTCTCAAAATTTAATGATAATTTAGTTTACTGTAACTACACAAAACACTTAAGACTAGACATTTCTCCTCACACAAACATCTTTAGGTCTCAACCTTCACTCCTTCTCCTTCAAAGAATATCTACATAACTACAGTCACTTTTCACTCCTCTCGGAAGAAACTCTTCAGAACAGAAAACTCATAAAGAATAGATTTAATACATAAGAATCAGGACAAGGCTGTAATGATCATTGTAACAGTATATCAAAGGGTCAATTATTAAGTTTGTATCTACAAGTAATATGAGTATCCTTTATATGGCAGATAATCTCCCTTGGGTCTATTGTCTGAGGTTTGAATTTGGGTGAATGGTAGGAGGGAGTGGATGGACTGGTTATGTGTAGAAGCCCGTGCATTGAACCTTCCCCTTAAAAGTTAAGACAGATAAATCAGCTCAAAATAGCATGTTTATTGAATAATTTTGCTGATTTATCTTCTAAGTAATTAAAAAAGAAATAATATCAAAAATTAAATACTTATACTACTAAAAACAGAAAAATAGTTTAGTAAAAGTAAAGCTGTATGCTCTACTCTCCTCCCATGTAGTCACAATTAATAAGAAGTCTTTTCTGCTTTGTACCTCCTTAAGAGTTTTCAAAATATTCATGGCTATTTAAAATGATTGCAATTATTTGCTCATATTTAAATACGATTTATTATTCATAAATAGACTTCTATGAGAACTTGACTTTTTGCCCCAAGTTAATAGCTGGAATTGACCTACAGCAATGCTAAAAGTCTCACTCAAAAAATCGTATAGGAAATCATCAGGCTGGAATGTCTGGAGTGGCTTCTCTGAGCTCAAATAGATCTTTCCATCTCAGTTACTTATTCTTTGTCACCATGCTGCTGCAGTTAGACCAGTCAGAATGGGGTAAAACAAATCAGAACAAAATGCTTGGAGTGTGGAAATTATGAATTTAGTGTAGATATATCCTTTTACACAAGACTGTCTGGAAAAAAGAATATTTCTTGATAAAAGAGAAGGGGTGAGTGGGAAGTAAAACCAAAATTCAATAGTCATGAATATATTGCTGTTCAAGTCACAAAAAACAAAATCACAAAGAATCAAAATAAATATTTAGAATATAAATGCTGTAGATGGAAGAATAATAAACTGCAGGCAAATCTGTTGTCTGCTGAAGAATTACACCAGATGCATAGATACAAAGTATGAATAAAAAACTCTCCTCACATGTAGCTGCCACTAAGAAGATATCTTTTACTGCTTTAAGCCCTCTTTGTCTGTTTCACAGTGTTTAAGACTATTTTAAAAATATTGCATGCAAATTTTAATTTTGGCATTATGATTATGTCATTTTGTAATCAGACATCCAAACAAAAACATGTGAAGTTTTTAAATTTGAGTAAAGTAGAAGCCATCAATTCCCATAAAATGTGAAAATATATGCCTTAGTATTATTTAAATTTTATGCACAAAAGTTCATTTTACTCTTACAATGAAATGTATATTTTATATATTAAAGACAAACATGATGTGACAGTTGATAGATTACTTTTGAAAATATCTTACAGAATTGTAACATTTGTAAATAGAACTAACAAGTTCATTTGCAGAAAGCTGTAATCATAGACATAGTAGAGTGAGTTTTTAAAAGTCACAGTTGTTGTACTAGGACTATTGAAAGGCTGAAGAAAATAAAACTTGCATCTCTTAATTCCTGACCTATTTCCTAGGTTTTCCATTTACACTTCCAGGATCACCTCCATTTGTGTTTTCTTTATTGTTTCTACTTCTACTTTTAGGTCTTGGAGTGCTTTGTCCAGTTCCTTCACCTGTTTGTGTTTTCTTGTATTTCTTTTTTTATCCTTTTTTAATTAATTAATTTTTTACACCCCAGATTTTATCCCCCGCACAACCCCCATCCACCCTCTGACTATTCCACAGCCCATACCTTCTCCTCATCCCCCATATCCATCCTCCACCTACCACTACACCTGATCTTTAAATTCCCCAGGCATCAAGTCTCTTGAGGGTTAGGTGCATCATCTCTGAATGAACACAGACCTGGCAGTCCTCTGCTATATATGTGTTGGGGGGCCTCATATCAAGTGGTATATGCTGCCTGTTTGGTGGTCCAGTGTTTGAGAGATCTTGGGGTCCAGATTAATTGAGACTGCTGGTCCTACAAAAGGATCTTTCTTCTCAGTTTCTTTCAGCCTTCCCTAATTCAACAACAAGGATCAGTCACTCTTGTCCATTGCTTGGGTACAAATATCTGCATCTAACTCATTCAACTGCTTGATGGGTCTTCCTGAGTGAGATCTTGCTATGTGCCTTTTTGTGAGCACTCCATAGACTAGGTAATAGTCTCAGGCCTTGGGATCTTCCCTTAGCTGGATTCCACTTTGGTCCTATCACTGGACCTTCTTTTCTTCAGGCTCCTCTCCATTTCCATCCCTGTAGTTCTTTAAGACAGGAACAATTATGGGTCAGAGTTGTGACTGTGGGATGCCCCCCATCCCTCATTTGATGCCCTGTCTTCCTGCTGGAGGTGGACTCTATAAATTCCCTCTTCCTACTGTCAGGCATTTCATCTAAGGTCCCTCCCTTTGGGCCTGAATGATTCTCACCTTCCAGATCCCTGGTGCATTCTGGAGGGTCCCACCAACTTCCTTTCTCTCCAGGTTTCCTGTTTCCATTCTTTCTGCTGACCCTCGGGGCTTCAGTCCTTTTCCCTCACCCAATACCAGATCATGTTCTCCTCTCCCTTCCACTCCCTGCCCCCCACCCCCTTCCACTTTCCCTCCCAGGACCCTCCCTTCCTCCCCACTTGTGATTGCTTTGTTCTCCCTGAAAAGTGGGCGTGAGTCAGTTGTCCTCATTTGGGCACTTCAGCTTAAGTTCTGTGGCTAATTTTGAATCATTAGTGAGTATATACCATGCATGTCCTTTTGGGTCTGAGTTACCTCACTCAGGTTAATTTTTTATAGTTCCATCCTGTGGGACCTTAAAGAGACGTGTGGCCATGCCCCAGATTCTAGCCTGACTCCACCTAGACAGTCACCTGCCTGCAGCCACACTGTCCCCGCCTCCTGGTTACCTGACCACCCAACTCACTATAAATAACACCCTTCAGCTCTTGCTCTCTCTCTCTCCCTGCTTGTTCTCTCCCTGCCCTCTCTGTCTGTCTCTCTGTCTTCTCCCCTTTCCACGTGGTCATGGCTTTTCTTATCTATTTTCTCTTCTTTCTTTATCTTTCTATCTCTTTTTCTATTTTCTTAATAATAAAACTTCAAAGCTATGGGCCGCCTCTTATTAAACTCGCCACACGGAGTTAGCTGGTACTCGCCGTCTGAGACTCTGGGATTCAGCTAAGCAGACAGTCTGAGCACAGGTAACTCGCAGAGAGATCTGGGATCCCTCTGTGCCTCCCCCCCCCCCCCCCCCCCGCACGCCATGCGGGACCGGCCGGCGGGTGTGCCTGCTCCCTGTTAGGCTGAGGCACGTGTGCATCTTGCCTGCTTCCCCAAAACACCCCCCCTCCACGGAACCTTGTCTGCTTGCGTCCTTTGCATATGTAAGCTACCTTGGCCCAAGAGTGAGGCCCGTGCGCTGCAGGCCCGGCCTGGCGTGTGCCCCTGTGCCTACCTGTGCCAGGCCCCGCGCCCCCTTTTCTTTTTTTTCCCACAGATGGCGACCGCGGGGTGCGAACCCGCCCACACAGGGACAGACCCAGAGTGCGCGCGCCTAATCCCCACAGTCCTCCCTTTTTCTCCAGCCCAAATCGGGTCAGTGGCTCTTTTTACCCGCAGATGGGGTCTCGGAGCCTTTCATGGCCGGACGCTCATCCCATAAGACCACCTTCTCCCCTCCCCTCATTCTCAGCCCTCCTCAAGAGCTAAGAACCAACAGAACTGCACTCTCTTCACCCCTGAGGCGGAATCCGTCAGACTTCCCACGGTCCATTCTGCTCTCACTGCGGTCCGTGAAGTGACGCTGCAGTCTCCGTGTGGCAAGTTTAATAGGAGGCGGCCCATAGCTTTGATGTTTTATTATTAAGAAAATAGAAAGAGAAAAGAGATAGAAAGATAAAGAAAGAAGAGAAAATAGATAAGAAAAGCCATGACCACGTGGAAAGGGGAGAAGACAGACAGACAGAGAGGGCCGGGAGAGAACAAGCAGGGAGAGAGAGAGAGAGCACGCACTGAAGGGTGTTATTTATAGTGAGTTGGGTGGTCAGGTAACCAGGAGGCAGGAACAGTGTGGCTGCAGGCAGGTGACTGCCTAGGCGGAGTCAGGCTAGAACCTGGGGCGTGGCCACACGTCTCATTAAGGTCCCACACCATTCTTTTGCTGTAAAACTCAGGATGCCCTTGTTTTTAACAGCTGAGTAGTATTCCATTGTGTAAATGAACCACATTTTCTGTATCCATTCTTCCGTCATGGGAAATCTGTGCAATTTCCAGCTTCTGGCTATCACAAATAAGGCCACTAAGAACATAGTGGAACAAGTGCCCCTGTGGCATGGTGGGCACCTTTGGGTATATTCCCAAGAGAGGTATAGCTGGGCCTTCAGGTAGATCCATTTCCAATTTTCTGAGGAGCCTCCAGGCTGATTTCTAGAGTGATTGTACCAGTTTGCAATCCCACCAGCAATGGTAGAGTGTTCCTCTTTCTCCACACTCTCCAACATGTGTTGTCACCTGAGGATTTGATCTTAGCCGTTCTGATTGGTGTAAGGTGAAATCCCAGGACCGTTTTGATTTGCATTTCCCTGATCACTGAGGACTTTGAACATTTCTTTAGTTGCTTCACAATCATTCACGATTCCTTAGTTATGAAATCTCAGTTTATTTCTATACCCCCACTTTTTGATTGGGTTCTGAGGATTTTTAGTGATTAGTTTCTTGTAGTGTTTATATATTTTGGATATTAGCCCTCTATCGGATGTGGGTTTAGTGAAGATTTTTTCCCAATCTGTAGGTTGCTGCTTTGTCTTATTGACTATGTGTCTTGCCTTACAGAAGCTTTCCAGTTTTTATGCGATCCCATTTATCAATTCTTGATCTTAGAGCACGAACCATTGGAGTTCTGTTTAGGAAAATTTCCCCTGTGCCAATGAGTTCAAGGCTCTTTCCCACTTTCTCTTCTAATAGATTCAGTGTATCTGTTTTATGTTGAGGTCCTTGATCCACTTGGACTTGAGCTTTGTGCAAGGTGACAAGTATGCATTTTTTTCTTCATGTTTCTACATTCCACAGCTAGTTAGACTAGCACCACTTATTGAAGATGCTTTCTTTTTTTCATTGTATATATTTGGCTTTTTTTTCCTTTGTCATAGAACAAGTGTCCTTAAGCATCTTATTTTATTTCTTGGTCTTAAATTCTATTCTGTTGATCAATGTGTCTCTGTACCAATTCATGCAGTTTTTAATCGCTGTTGCTCTGTAGTAAAACATGAACTCAGGGATGGTCATTCCCCCTGAAGTTCTTTTATTGTTAAGAATTATTTTTGCTCTCTGGCTATTTTGCCTTTCCAGATGAATTTGAGAATTGTTCTTTCCACATCTTTAAAAATTGTGTTGGGATTTTGATGGGAATTGCATTGAATCTATAGATTTCCTTTGGTAGGATGGTCATTTTTTACTATGTTCATTCTGCTAAACCATGAGCATCAGAGATATTTCCATTTTCTCAGCTCTTCTTCTATTTCTTCCTTGAGAAACTTGAAGTTATTATCATAACTTCATAAGGTCTTTCACCTGTTTGGTTAGAGCTACCCCACTATATTTTATATTATTTGTGGCTATTGTGAAGGGAGTTGTTTTCCTAATTTCTTTCCCAGCCTGTTTATCATTTGTATAAAGGAAGACTACTGATTTAGTTGAGTTAATTTATATCCAGCTACATTGCTGAAGTTGTTTATCAGCTGAAGAAGTTCTCTGGTAGAATTTTTGGGATCACTTATGTATAGTATCATATCATCTGCAAATAGTGATAACTTTATTACTTTTTTTCCAATTTGTATCCCTTTGATCTCTTTTTGTTGTTGTATTTCTTTAAGGGATTTGTTTCCTATTTAAGGGTTTCTATCTGTTTACCTGTGTTTTACAGTATTTCTTTCAGTGAATATTTATAGCCTGTATTCTACTCTAGGAATTTCATTTTTCTATGGATACTTATTGGTATCTATTTGAAATTTAAATTGTAATTATGAGCATAGAGCCTTGTTTAATGCTCTAAATTATTTTAGTAGGTTCCCAATGAGAAGCATGGTTATGTGAAAGTCCACATTTATATTTATCTAGTCAAAAATGGGAATGAACTTGGACATTCCCTAATTGCAGATTTATCTGATGTCTTATGTACATATGGATCCCTATAAATTGTCTCCAATCTTATATTTGTTGAATTACAGTCAATATCATTTACTTGAGACTCACACCATCATCCAAATTATGCATTTAATAGTGAGAGTATATTTTCATTGTACTAAACCAGCAATAATGCCCTCCTCTGATTCATTCCATGTGACTTTACTATTTAATGAAAATTACTACCAGCGTATCATGCATTATGAATTAGAACTGATCTTTTTAACCAAAGAGGATGGCAGAAGGAAGTCATGTTGTATAACTACTCAAGTTGTGTCTTGAATCTCCAGATATATGGACAGACAGTGGTCTTTGCAAGGGGTTGTGTAGATAGTCTTTCAATGAGCCTTACAAGGAAAAAAAAAAAGAAAGAAAGAAAAAAAAGAAAAAAAATGAGCCTTACAAGGACAAGAAGCTATATCTTTGGTCCAAAAGCCAATGCTGGCATGCCAAGACCATTATTGAGACATTTTTTTTGTTTGTTTGTTTTGTTTTGTTTTTTGGAGGGTGGTATCTCTCAGTTCTGTCAGCCTTCAGAAGTTTATTGGTGAAGTGTACTCTGTGACAGTCACAAAAGAGGCCTGTGTATGAATTGCCCACCTGAACCTTGCCTGAATTTATGACACCCAGACTCCAAATGATTAACAAATATTTTATGCTTTTATTTTCATTGGTGATGTACAACACAACATTCACTAAACAAAGTAGCCACTTCCTATATTACATATTATATTATTATTAACCCCAACTTATTGATATCACTAAAAATCTTTACAGACACATGCTTATGACATGGCTTCTATTTTGTCTAAGCTCTCAATAATGTTCAGAATTATTTATATCTTGCTTCTCTAGACTCACCATATATCTTCTAGACTTAATATATCTATGCTCTTGTAAATTGCTTAATTTTGAGGATTTTCCTTTTCTATCTGAACTCTAGTTTTCAAATATCTTCTTTTGTCTATTTTCATTTTATTCATGGGCATGGTACCCAGTTTCAAGAATCGAATTATGATAATGTTTTTCACTTATATATTTTGTATCTGTATATTTTCTCATGGCCCCACAATTATATATTTAAATATTCAGGAGGTTATTATTAATAACCTCCTGCCCCAAAGAAACTTTTCCCTTTTATATATTAATTATTTTGACTGGTGACTCAAATAATATCACAGTTTTTGTGTCTAAATTCACCCTAAAAATCAGACTTAATTCTTATTTTTATCACAAACCACATTTAGTTTATGAGAAAATTCTTACTGACTTTTCCTAAATATATCCCACATCATAACCATGAGTTTCACTCTAGACTTCATAGAATCAAAAAAATCAGTGCTTCTCACTGATACTAGAACAATTAGGAACTAATTATATCATCTTCCTTGTCTTAGGTATATACCATTCTATTTATTTATTTTTTATTTTTTAGATGGGGTCCATATAGTTTTTGGAATATCTAGATTGACAAAGCTAACCTCAAACTCACCAAAATATTCCTGTATAAGCTGCTGAGTTCTGTGATTTCAAGCATGTGCTATTCAGATGGCACAAATTTTACATTTAGAGTCAAGGATAAGACCACATACACACACACATATACAAGAACTATACAATATAAATGTGTGTTTTTGAATTACAATTCAGAGAACTAATTATAGTACAAATAATTTTATAATAGTCATAAGTTGTGGTGAGAATAGTTTACAGTTTTTCTCTCGCTTTTGTCCTTTCCCAGGTTTAGCCCATTCTTCACTCAATAGCGAAAGAATTATAAGCAGCCACACTAGTGGCATTATCACCAACTTAAACAATTGTTATTCTTTCACCTAGAACTTACAGGAAATCTCATAATTCATAGTGATAAATTCTATAAACCCCAATATTGGTTGGTCTCAAATATTATGATTTAATCTCACTTGTAATTTATTTTGAAATCATTAACTTTTGTAAGCTCTCATACATTTGATAAGGTTATTCTTACTTTAAGAATTTATAGTTTCCTTAAATCTTAAATATAACACACTTTTGTAAGATTATCACACAGATGTCTAATCTTAACCAGACAATACAGTTATGCAATATTTTTTCTAGCCCCAATGTTTACACTTTCTACCCTAATTTTAAATGTTAATTTACCTTCCTAACCACTTATTATCTACTTAAGTATTTTTTAAATTAATAATTAAATTGTGGTAGTTCACAAAAAATTGATAATATATCTTTAATTTGCTTCTCTCCAGGCTCTTCTGCCTTATAGCATGGTCAGTTTCCTGATGCCAGAAGTTATGTGCCAGAGTTACCATAATATTTCTTGTGATTGTGTTTAGTTACTGAAAAATATTTTTCAAAATGAACAAATAATTAAGGGGTCTCGGGGCTGAAGTAACTTTGCCAAACTCACATTCATAGTAATTATGATTTTAAATTTATTGACCTGCAAAAAATTATATTTATGTGATGGCAATACATCTACCTAGAAAACTCTTTCTATGGTTATCAGTAGTTTTGTTAACATTGGCCACAGGACATTGACTGAGGACTGTCCAGTGGCAATTAACATTACTTTTACTTGCTTCTGTTTTATCCCTAAGCCTAAGAGTGTAGAAATAGACTACAGGAATAGAAAGCACACCCAAAAAGGATTCCCCCTTCTAATTAATGACCTAACCTTAAGCAAATTATTGACTCTCAACCTCGACCAATGATAGTCCTAATGGAACTTGCTAGAGATAAAGGCCAAAGGTTACAAAGTAGCAAGAACAGACAATGAACAAATTTAGAGAAAAAATTGTGTCTCTTAAAAGCTGTAAGAATGAAATGTAAATAATTTTTTCTTAATACTCCAATAAAACTTCGCATACCCTATCTTATCCCTTATCATGTTTCCTATAAATCCTAGTTTCTTTCCTATTTCCAATATTGCCAATGATAGAAAAAAATCCTGGCATACACTATGATTTACAATTTAAATGAGTGCAAGAACTAAAATAAAAGTTGGATGTGGACATACTTGCAATTTCAGGACTGGAGAGGCAGAGGCAAGCAGTTCTCTGAGGCTCACTGATTCTACAACCTAACCAAATTGGCAAATTCTAACGCAGTGAGATTAGTTACTTCATAATACAGCATGGATAGACCCTAAATGATCCTGAAGAAGACTTTCTCTGGTCTCTGTACTCACATGGACCATGTCCAAGTCCACTCCCCCACATATAACACAAAATGCACATGCACTTCAACAACAAACACAATAATAAATGTAGAAATGGTAAAAAATGGTACTTAATAGTTTAGATATGCCATCATTGGAAGTGAGCATTCATAGTTCAAGTAATAATCTAGGATTCTATAATTATTAAAGCTGCTACTTTTAATTAAAAATACTTGTCAAGAACGGCACCCTCAGACTTTTAATATCCCTCCACTGAATACCTTCCACATACTACCCTATTTAAAAAGACTCAACACACACACACACACACGCACGCTCATGTACACACATACACACACATTAAATTTTCTTCAAATACCTTTCTCTGTTTTCTCCATTAAAATAGTCTAAATTACTGTTTGTCTGTTTCATTTCTATAATCCAAAATGGCTGCTTTGTCATCATGGTTGACTGACAGTTCATATTGTACTGAAGTGTAATTGTCAAAGTTGGTTTTGTCTTTTTTTTGGCTTCTTCCTTCCTTCCTTCCTTCCTTCCTTCCTTCCTTCCTTCCTTCCTTCCTCCCTTCCTTCCTTCCTTCCTTCCAACAGATAGAATATTATTTTTTGACATCAGCAAGTCCCAAATTATTTTATCTATAAATTAAATGTCCTGATGGATGAAATATGGTGATTTATCACTCAAGACAGCAGTGGTTTTGCTTTGTTATGAATTTAAGAACTCAGTGGATACAGATAAGTGAAATTCTCAATTGTTCACACACAAAATGCACACATTTTACAGATGTTCTTGGCAAGACAAACACTGCCCTCTGACTACAGAGAATGTTTGGAGAAACTGAGTTATTTAAAGAAAATCACAGAAATCATATGTTTAAAAATCTTACTTACCAAGTTGTGCATTCCTTTGCTATTTGAGATTTTCTTGAGATGAGTTCAAGAACAAAGATTCTTAAATTTCCTAATTCTCTGACACTTTCATACAGTTCTTCAGGCTGTAGTGGCCCTCAACCTTAGTATTATTTACTGCTACTATATAACTATAATTTTGCCACTGTTCTGAGTCACCATGCAAATACCTGCTATGTAGGATATATGATATGTAACTCCAAAAGTGTCATAACCCATAAATTGAGAAATACTGATCAAGAGGAAATGTTATTGTCAGTTTTCCCAAAGAATCTTTTACTTCAATCTTGAGATATGGATTGTTTTTTTTCACATTGTCTCAAGCAGTGAACATTTGGACAATTAGTAAGACAAGTCTGATGTTTTCATTAGAATTGTCAAAAGAAAGGTATCTTCAAATTATTTTACAAAATAGAATTCTGTGACTTCAATTCTGACTATCACATCCCAACCACAAATACTGGTTTGTTTTATATCAAGTTGACACAATCTGTAGTCATCTGAGTGAAGGCACCTCAGACATAAAATGCCTCCATAAGATTAGTCTTCAGGCAAGCCTGAAGGTCATTTTCTTAAAATTAGTAATTGATTGGTGACACATCTGGGTTCATTAAGAAAGCAGGATGAGCAAGTCATATAGAGTAAGCCAGTAAGCAGCACTCATTCATGGCCTCTGCATCAGACCTCTAGGTTCCTGCACTGTTTGAGTTCCTGACCTGACTTCATTTATTTTGAACAGCAACAGGGAAGTGAAAACCAAATAATCCTTTTCCTTCTCACATTTCTTTTGGCCATGGTTTTTTTTCACAGCAATATTGACCCTAGCTAAAAGACAATTATATTGGAAGAAGTTGGATGGTTTTCTAAGTCAACTTTATCACTGTCAAAAATGATTTATATCTCATTTCTATGCTTGTAAGGGAAATATTTATTATTTTAATAGTTATCATACTTCAAATGAGAGATGTTATGCTTGAAAGCAAGAAACATCTGTATATAGGAGAAAATTTATTTTTATTCCTTGCATTCATTTGCTATGATTTCTACAACATATACCATAAGCTGGGTTGCCTAGACAACAGAAATTTATTGTCCCACATTTCTGAGTCTCAAAATCAATGCATCAGCAGGGTTTCTTCTTTCTAAAACCAGTGCACAAAACTTCTGCTACAGGTTTGTTTTCTCTCTATTCCAAATCTCATTCTATGCAAGTGTATGTCCCAATTTTCTTTCTTATATTAGAACTCCAATCAAACTAAATTAAAGTCCCCTTTTGTGCTCATTTTGACTTGATAAACTCCATAAGATGTCTCTCTTTAATTTAAGGAATTATCATATAAATTTATGAGGAAACAGTTCATTTATAGCATGACCTTTTCCATGAAACCCAGAAAGGTAGGAAAATTAAAGAAAGGTAGTAGTGTTTTCCTCCAGGAGGTCTGGTTTGAGTGGTATTTTCTGAGTATTTGTCTAAAGGAATATTTCTGAATTTTGTTTTATTAATAGTAGTGTGTGCTTGTGTGTGTGTGTGTGTGTGTGTGTGTGTGTGTGTGTTCATGCTTATACATGCCACAGTCACCATGTGAATGGTAAAGGAAAACTTTCAGAAAATTATTCTACCCTGTGGGCTCTGTGAATAGAATACAGATAGTGTTGGCTGCCAAGTACCTTTACCCAGTGTGCTATCCTACTCTTTAAACATCATAAGATTTTAGGTCTAGTCTCTATGTTGTTTCAAAAACTAAAATCCCAGTCTTTTGATTTACCAATTGAAGACACAGGAGTCCAACACTGTGGTGAAATCCTGATAGCTTAGAGAGTCAGAGAAAGCACCCAGCAGACCGTCCTACTCCACAAATGTCCAAGAAGGAAACAAATTCCTCCTTCTCCAAGCTGTCTTAAGAAAACCTTTGTCTCAAAGACTTGATTTTCTGTTTACTTGCATTCACTCCCTATGAGCTGGTTGCTTGTTCAGCCTCTTTACCTATGATTGACTTTATTTAGCTCTTGGATTAAAGGTGTGTGCTAGGACTGAGTTAAACAACAAGTACTTATTTACAGTAAACCAAAAGCTCTAGGATCAAATGCTGAGCTACAATTGGAAACAGACTTTGACAATTCACAATCTCAGGTTTCACAATGTGGTCAAATATCTTGCAACACTCCTACATTAGAAATATTTCATAGAGAAGGTAATTAATTGTGTAAAATCCAACAGTTTAGCCTTTGAAAACAGAAAATAATGATATTCCAGTCCATTTTAGATGCTTCTGGTAAGGAGTGGGTCTATCTGTAGAAAATGGATTAAGACAGGATAATCTTCAAGTAGTTGCAGTACTTGATACATTGACAAGAGTAGTAGAGAGGTAAGCAGAGAGAGAGAGAGAGAGACAGAGAGAGAGAGAGAGAGAGAGGAGAGGAGGGGGGAAGGTGAGAGATGATAGACACAGATACACAGAGAGACAGAACATTTTGATATTTTACATGTCTGGGGCATTGAGTAGACTAGTGCAGATATCAAAAGAAATTGAGACTGAAGAGATATATGACTCAATGATTAAGATACTGGCTGCTATTCTGGAGGACAAGGATTCAATTCTGAGAATCCCAGAGTAGTAAATATATACATACATACATACATACATACATACATAAACATGCATACATAATATATACAAGTCAGACTAGAAATCACAGTCTACCCTGGATCCACCACTGAACTGCTTTGCAGTCTAAATAAATGAGTGCTTTGGGATCTAAAGTTCATGTACTTGCCAGAAAAGTTTCATCATGAGGCTCATCCAGATCAAAGGAAAAAAGCCGACAAAATAGACATTGTGCTTAGTATAAAGGTAAGAAGAGACAAGGTAGTTTGAAGGTTTTATATTATGACTATTTAGAAAAATAATAGAATTGAGTTTGTTACCATAAATATTGACTCATGAGCCAAAACTTAATAAAGATTCTATAAGAATTTTATAAATTTGGCAGAATAAATTTATAATGGTATATCATGCATTAGTTTTGCAATATTAGTTCAATATAATTAGGATTGTTTGCATACGCAAATGATATGCTTCAACACTAATTATTTTAATTTTAAGTTAAATATAATACCAAATTATAAAGACTCCATAATTTTAATTTGTAATAGTAGTAAATTAATGACAGTTAAATAGATTCTATACATGAAAAATAGATGATTTATTTCCAATGATACACAATTTAGTGAGACACCTAATTATACCTTTTTTATTAGATATTTTCTTTATTTACCTTTCAAATGTTATACCCTTTCCTCCTTTCCCCTCCAAAACCTCCCTATCTCATCCCTCTCCTTCTGTTCACTAACCACCCACTCCTCCTTCCTTGTCAGGGCATTCCCCTACACTGGAGCGATGAGCCTTCACAGGAACAAAGACCTCTTCTCTTACTGATGTCCAACAAGGCCATCCTCTGCTACATATGAGGCCAGAGCCATGGGTACCTCAAGTGTATTCTTTAGTTGGTGGCTTAGTCCCTGAGAGCTCTGGCAATACTAGATGGTTAGTATTATTGTTCCTCCTATGGGGCTGCAAGCCTCTTCAGCTCCTTGGGTCTTTTCTCTAGCTCCTCAATTGGGGACCATGTGCTTAGTCCAGTGGATGGCTGTCAGCATCCACATCTATATTTGTCAGACACTGGCAAAGCCTCTCAGGAGACAGCTATATCAGGCTCCTGTCAGCAAGTATTTGTTGGCATTCAAAATAATGTTGTTAACTGTATATAGGATAGAACCCAAGGTAGGGCACACTCTGCTCCACAGTTACTCTCTATATCTCTTCCCATGGGTATTTTGATCCCCTTCTAAGAAGGAATGAAGTATCCACTCTTTAGTTTTCCTTTTTCTTGAGCTTCTGGTGGTCTCGAATTTTTTCTTGGGTATTCCGAGTTTCTCGGCTAATATTCACTTATCAGCAAGTGCATACAATGTGTGTTCTTTTGTGATCTGGTTATGACACTCAGGATGATATTGTCTAGTTCCATCCATTTGCCTAAGAATTTCATGAATTCATTGCCTTTTTTTTAATCTTCTATAATCTTTATTTACATTCCAAATGATTTCCCCTTTCTTGGTTTCCCCCTCCCCGAAAGTCCCATAAGCCCTCTTCCCTCCCCCTGTTCCCCAGTCAACCTCCTCTCGCTTCTCTGTCCTGGTATTCCCCTACACTGCTACACCCAGTCTTTCCAGGACCAGGGGCCTCTCCTTCTTTCTTCTTGGGAATCAATTGATATGTGAATTGTGTCTTGGGTATTCCAAGATTCTGGGCTAATAGCCACTTATCAGTGACTGCATACCATGTGTGTTCTTTTGTGATTGGGTTACCTCACTAAGGATGATATTTTCCAGTTCCGACCATTTGCCTAAGAATTTCATGAATTCATTGTTTTTAATTGCTGAGTAGTATTCCATTGTAAATATACCACATTGTCTGCATCCATTCCTCCATTGAGGGACATTTGGGTTGTTCCAGTTTCTGGCTATTATAAATAAGGTTGCTATGAACATAGTGGAGCACGTGTCCTTATTGCATGCTGGGGAGGCCTCTGGGTATATGCCCAGGAGTGGTATAACAGTGTCCTCTGGGAGTATCATGCCCAGTTTTCTGAGGAACTGACAGAATGATTTCCAGAGTGGTTGTACCAGCTTGCAATCCCACCAGCAGTGGAAGAGTTACTCTTTCTCCACATCCTCACCAACACCTGCTGTCTCCTGAGTTTTTGATCTTAGCCATTTTGACTGGTGTGAGGTGAAATGGCCATATTGTCAAAAGCAATATACAGATTCAACACAATCCCCATCAAAATCCCAACTCAATTCTTCATAGAGATAGAACAATTCTCAAATTCATCTGGAATAACAGAAAACCCAGGATAGCTAAAACTATTCTCAATAGTAAAAGAACTTCTGGGGGAATCAGTATCCTGGACCTCAAGCAGTACTACAGAGCAATTAGTGTTAGAAACTGCATGGTATTGGTACAATCACAGGCATGTAGATCAATAGAATAGAAATGAAGACCCAGAAATGCACCCACACATCTATAGTTATTTGAGCTTTGACAAAGGAGCTAAAACCATCCAGTGGAAAAAAGATAGCCTTTTCAACAAATGGTGCTGGTTCAACTGGAGGTCAGCATGCAGAAGAATGCAAATCGATCCATTTTTATCTTCTTGTACTAAGCTTAACTCCAAGTGGATCAAGCACCTCCACATAAAACCAGACACACTGAAACTAATAGAAAAGAAACCAGGGAATAGCCTTGAACACATGGGCACAGGGGAAAATTTCCTGAACAGAACACCAATAGCTTATGCTCTAAGATCAGTAATTGACAAATGGAACCTCATAAAATTACAAAGTTTCTGTAAGGAAAAGAACTCAAGAAGTTAGACTCCAGAGAGCAAAATAACCCTATTAAAAATGGGGCACAGAACTAAACAAAGAATTTTCACCTGAAGAATATTGAATGGCTGAGAAGCACCTAAAGAAATGTTCAACATCTTTAGTCATTAGGGAAATGAAAATCAAAACAATCCTGAGATTTCACCTCACACCAGTCAGAATGGCTAAGAATTAATTGTTTTTAATAGCTGAGTATTACTCCATTTTGTAAATGTACCACATTTTCTGTTTCCATTTCTCTGTTGAGGAACATCTGGGTTCTTATAAGCAGCTGGCTATTAAAATTAGGGCTGTTACGCACATAATGGAGCATCTGTCCTTATTACATATTGGAACATCTTCTCGATATATGCCCAGGAGTGGTATAGCTGGGTCCTCAGGTAATACTATGTCCAATTTTCTGTCCATTGATGAAAGTGGGATATTGAAGTCTCCCACTATTATTGTGTGAGGTGCAATGTGTGCTTTGAGCTTTAGCAAAGTTTCTTTTATGAATGTGTGTGCCTTTGTCTTTGGAGCATAGATGTTCAGAATTGAGAGTTCTTGGTAGGTTTTACCTTTGATAAGTATGAAGTGTCCTTCATTATCTTTTTTGATAACTTTAGGTTGAAAGTTGATTTAAATCAATATTAGAATGGCTACTCCAGCTTGTTACTTAGGATCATTTGCTTGGAAAATTGTTTGCCAGGCTTTTACTCTGAGACAGTGTCTTTTTGTCTGAAGTGGGTTTGCTGTATGCAGCAAAATGTTGGGTCCTGTTTATGTATCCAGTCTGTTAGTCTATGTCTTTTTATTGGGGAATTGAGTCCTTTGTTTTAAGAGAGATTAAGGAAAAGTGATTGTTGCTTCCTCTTATTTTTGGTGTTAGAGGTGGAATTATGTTTATGTTTCTAACTTCTGTTTAGTTTGTTAAAACATTATTTTCTTGTTTTTTTCTGGGGTATAGTTTCCCTCCTACTATTTGAGTTTTCCATCTATTATCCTTTGTAGTGCTGGATTTGTGGAAAGATATTGTATAGATTTGGTTTTATCATGGAAAATATTGTTTTCTCCATCTATGGTATTTGAGTTTTCCTGGGTATAGAGACCTGGGCTGGCATTTGTGTTTTCTTAGGTTCTATATGACATCTGTCCAAGATCTTCTGGCTTTTATAGTCTCTGGTGAGCAATCTGATAGGTCTGCCTTTATGTGTTACTTTACCTTTTGTTCCTTGCTGCTTTTAATATTCTTTCTTTGTTTTGTGCATTTGGTATTTTGATTATTATGTAATGGGAACAATTTCTTTCCTTGTCCAATCTATTTTGAGTTCTGTAGTCTTCTTATATGTCCATGGGTATCTCTTTCCTTAGGTTAGAGAAATTTACTTCTATAATTTTTGTTGAAGATATTTACTGGCCCTTTAAGTTGGGAATCTTCACTCTCTTCTATACCAGTTATCCTTAGGTTTGGTCTTCTCTTTGTGTCCTGGATTTCCTGGATGTTTTGGGTTAGGAGCTTTTAGCATTTTGCATTTTCTTTGACTGTTGTGTCAGTATTGTTTATGTTATCTTCTATACCTGACATTCAGTCTTCTGTTTCTTCTATTCTGCTGGTATGCTTGCATCTATGACGCCTCATCTCTTTCCTAGATTTTCTATCTCTAGAGTTATCCTCCTTTGTGATATTTTTATTGTTTTTACTTCAGATTTTAGACCCTGGAAGGATTTTTTTTCTATTCTTTCACCTGTTTTGTTGTGTTTTCCTGTAATTCTTTAAGGGATTTTTATGTCTCTACCTGTGTTCTCCTGTATTTCTTTAAGGGAGTGATTTAGGTCCTCCTTAAAGTCTCTATCAGCATCACAAGATGTAATTTTAAATCCAAATCTTGCTTTTTTTGGTGTCTTGTGGTATCTAGCACTTGCTGTGATGGGGGAACAGGGTTCTGATGATGCCATATAGCCTTGGTTTCTGTTGGTAAAGTTCTCTTACTTGTTTTTCACCATCTGGTTATCACTGGTGTTAGTTGATCTTGCTGTCTCTGACTGGAGCTTGTCCCTTCTGTTGGCCTGTAAGCTTCTGTCAGTACTCCTGGGAGACCAGGATATGTGCCAGATGGCTATGGAACTGATAATTACACTTCTTATTGTACTGGATGTATTGGGACTTACTCTTTTGATCTTTTTTACCTAACATATTTTTGGTTTTCTCATGTTTCTTCAGTGAAAAGAAGCCACTCTGCTTTGATAAATCACTGGGGTGAAAAAGAAGCAGTTCATATGTGGTTCCTGCATACCACACAAATTGTTCTCAGACTCACAATAAGCAAAGTATAGATCTTTATGTGTGTAGAAGAGGGCCACAGAATATCACAGAGCAGAGGCAGTTTTTTTCTGGAACAAAATTATCAGTTTCTTTTAAAGAAAATAACATCTAATAGGGTGAACATGTTCCGTGGGGATCTTCCACATCCAAATATATGGTCGATAGTATCAGGAAGAGAGAGAGAGAGAGAGAGAGAGAGAGAGAAAGTACTAGACATGAATGGATATATGGATAGTGCTTGGAGGAGTGAATATATTGAAAATTCATTACACAAAATTCTTTAGGAACTAATAACTTTCTTCAGAGAAATAAATATTCTCAATTTTGATAATCACTAGGTTAGTGGAAAACCAGCAACCATATGAATTAATAATTACTCATGACGCCCTTCTGGTCGCCATTTGCAACAGGGAACCAGGAAGTTCCAAAGCCTTCTGTGCTTAGCCTGCCAAGAGCGAGTGATTTCCCAAAAGCGCTTTCACTTCTGAGTGTGGAGGTGAGATCTCCACCTTTTTCTTTGGAGGGAAACAGCTAGGAGCACACAGGGAATATGATCAGTGTTGCTTCTTGGACAGGAGTCCTCCCTTCCAGCCACCATTTGCAGCAGAGAACCAGAGAGCTCCACAACCTTCTGTGCACAGACCCTGCCAGAAGAGAGTGGGTCTCCCAAGAATATAGACACAGGCTTACAGGCCCATAGGAGGGACAAGCTCCAGCCAGAGACAGCAAGAGCAACTAATATCAGAGATAACCAGATGGCGAAAAGCAAGGGCAAGAACCCTACCAACGGAAACCAAGGCTACTTGGCAACATCAGAGCCCAGTTCTCCCACTACAGCAAATCCCAAATACCCCAACACACCACTAAAGCAAGAGTTGGATTTAAATTCTCATCTCATAATGCTGTTAGAGAACATCAAGAAGGACATAAATAACTCCCTTAAAGAAATACAGGAGAGCATGGGTGAACAGGTAGAGGCTCTTAAAGAGGAAACACAAAAATCCCTAAAGAATTATGGGAAAACACAAACAAACAAGTGAAGGAACAGAACCAAACCATCCAGGAGCTAAAAATGGAAGTAGAAACAATAAAGAAATCACAAAGTGAGACATCTCTGGAGATAGAAAATCTTGGAAAGAATTCAGGAGTCATAGATGCAAGCATCAGCAACAGAATACAAGAGATATGAGAAAGAATCTCAGGTGCTGAAGATACCATAGAAAACATCAACTCAACAGTAAAAGACAATGCTAAATGCAAAAAGCTCCTGAGCCAAAACATCCAGGAAATCCAGGGCACAATGAGAAGATCAAACCTAAGGGTTATAGATATAGAAGAGAGCAGGGATTTACAACTTAAATGGCCAGCAAATATCTTAAATAAAATTATAGAAGAAAACTTCCCTAACCTAAAGAAAGAGATGTCCATGAACATACAAGAAGTCTACAGAGCTCCAAACAGACTGGACCAGACCAGAAAGTCCTCCTGGCACATAATAATCAAAACTCCATATGCACAAAACAAAGAAAGAATATTAAAAGCAGTAAGGGAGAAAGGTCAAGTAACCTATAAAGGCAGGCCTATCATAATTACACCAGTCCTCTCACCTGAGACAATGAAAGCTAGAAGATCCTGGGCAGATCTCATACAGACCTTTAGAGAACACAAATGCCAGCCCAAACTACTATATCCGGAGAAACTCTCAATTACCATAGATGGAGAAAACAAAATATTCCATGATAAAACCAAATTTACACAATATTTTTCCACAAATCCCAGCCCTTCAAAGGATAATAGACGGAAAACACCAACAAGAGGAGGGAAACTACAACCTAGAAAAAGCAAGAAAGTAATCTTTTTCCAACAAACCTAAAAGAAAGTAACCACACAAGCATAAAAATAACATCAAAACTAACAGGAAGGACCAATCACTATTCATTAATATCTTATAACATCAATTGACTCAATTCCCCAACAAAAATCATAGTCTAACAGAAATATTTTTTCATGTAAATCTTCAATTTTATCCGAAAATATTTGTGATTTATCTGTATAATTTTCCATGATAATCTTCAATTTTAATGTTTTTCTATGTATTTTTTCAATTTTATCAGAAATATTCTCCATGTAAATCTTCAATTTTATCAGAAAATATTTATAATTCTACTTTCAATCAATTTAGGAATATTTTTATGCCTACCATTTTATCTCTATAATTTCCATGAAATAGTCAATTTTAACGTGTCTTTCTATATATTTCTTGAATTTTATCAGAAATATTTTCCTTATAGATCTTCAATTTTATCAGAAAATGTTTGTAATTCCTCTTTCAATCAACTTAGAAAAATTTTTATGCCTACCATTTTATCTACAATTTTCCATGACAATCTTTAATTTTAATGTTATTTTATATTTTTCTACAATTTTTTTAGAAATATTTCTCATGTAAATCTTTGATTCTATCATAAAGTGTTTTTACTTTCTTTTGCAATTAATTTAGCAATGTTTTTTATTTCTGCCAGTTTATTCTTTTATTTTCCATGAAAATTGTCAATCTTAATGTTCTTTTCTATATGCTTCTTCAATTTTGTCAGAAATTATATCTTTAATTTTATCATAAAATGTTTTACTTCCTTTTTCAATAAAAAAAGAAAAATATTTACTGATGACAAAACCAAAGTATATTCATTGAATATGGACAACTAGGTTGTAAAATTCAAATTTCAGCCACTTGGTGTGAAGGCTTGTGTTTGTATCTCCATCAGACAAGAGGCTAAGACAGGGGGTACACAATTAGTTGGACATCATGTCAAATATTTTATGCATTTCAGTTTTGCCTAGGCTATAATATGAGATAAATTATCTACAAGTCAATTAAATAACCAACGGGCAAAACTCTATTTTATCCTATGTGTTCATATATTTATGTGTTTAATCTCTTCTTTTTCCTAATGTTCAGAGTCCTTACAGTGCAGTACCGTTCTCATCTCATATCTGAGACCAAATATGGAGAACAAATACAAGAAAAGAAGAATATGAAATAGGAAATGTTTATTTTAGCTCCTGTTCCTGGTGTGCACTAATAAAGTTTAGGCTAGGAAAAGCATAACAATAGGAATGTATGAGTAGATCTCCTCATGTCATGAGTATTCTGGAAAGCACAGAGAGGTAAATTCTGTTGCTCATCTTGCTCTCTTCTTTTCTTCTTTACATTTATTCTTGAAACAAGCACAGAGATAATGCCATTTACACCAAGAAAGGGTCTTCCCTCTTCAGTCAATTCTCGTTAAAATTGCCATAATAGAAATCCATATTTTATGTTCTGTCAAATCTTCAATGGAAATTATCTATGACAATTACTAATTACAGGAGAGGTGAGATTCATCTAGAGGTAATGGAGCATTCCTGATATGAACCTACTTACTTCAGGATTCATTATATATTTGGGTTTTCTATGACAGATTCTAGTTCTAAACTTCAGAGATAGTCTTGATCTTATCACATGCCCTGTATAGTACTAGAACTAATACACCATACCACTGCTTCAGTTTTGTGACTCTTCGTGCTTACAGGCTTCTACCATCCTAACTATCAATTCTATATTCCCATTATCAATTTTAACACGGTTGTAGATTTCTCTTTTTTGTCATTTTTAATTAATTTTTGCATAATTTAATTTATTTATTATGTGGGATATTGCCCCCTCCCAGTACCCCCTCCCACAGTTCATCATCCCATCTCTCCTCCTCGTTGCCTCAGAGAGGGTCCTCCACCCTACCCTGAGCATTTCTGTTGCCTGGGGCCTCAGTATTTCTTGGGTTAGGCACATCATCTTCCACTGAGGCCAGACCAGGCAGTCCTCTGTTATGTATGTGCCAGGTATCTCAGACCAGCACTTGTATGCTCTCTGGTTGGTGACTTAGGCTCTAGGAGCTCCCAGGGGTCCAGGTTTGGTGAGAATGTTGGGCTTTCTTTCGTGTTACCATCCAGTTAAGCTCCTTCAATCTTTCCCTATTTCCTCCATCAAGATTCCTGACTTCAGTATAAAGGTTGACTGTAAGTATTGCATCTCTCTGTCAGCTGCTGCTAGGGCCAATCAGAGTACAGCTATGCAGGTCTCCTGTCTGTAAGCACATCATAGCATCAGTAACAGAATCAGGCCTTGGTGCTTTTCCCATGAGTTGTATCCTAAGTTGGACCAGTCACTGGACAGCTTTTCCTTCATTCTCCTTGCCACTTTTGTCCCTGACTTTTTTATTATTATTATTTTTAAACAGACACAGTTCTGGATCAAAAATTGTGACATTTTGTTGCTAACCATATCTCTCCACCTGGTGCCCTGTCTATCTACTGGAGGAGATCGCCTCATGATTCCTCTCCCCACTGTTGGGAATTTTGGATAAGGTCACCCACATTGAATCCTGGGAGTCTCTCAGATCCTAGGACTCTTTGACATTCAAGATGGCCACCTGACCTTCCACCTCCAGCAGCAGCATATTTACATTCATTCTTGTGACACTCTGGGTTTCTCTCCTATCCCATTTCCATACTTGATTCTTCTCTCCTTCCCCCTCTTCCACCCAGCTCCCTCCCTCCCCCAGCTTCCCATGATTATTTTGTACCCCCTTCCAAGTGGGACCAAAGCATCCTCACTTGGTCCTTCTGACATGTTGACCTTTTAATTGTCTGTGAGATGTATCCTGGGCATTCTGTACTTTTTGACTAATATCTACTTGTCAGTGAGTACACACCATGCATGTCCTTTTGGGTCTGGGTTACCTCCCTCAGGATGATATTTTCTAGTTCCAACCATTTCCCTACAAAATTCATTATGTCCTTCTTTTTTAATAGCTAAATTATATTCCATTGTGTAAATGAACAAAATTTTCCATATCCATTCTTTGGTTCAGAGATATATAGGTTGTTTGTAGCTTTTGTCTATTACAAATAAGGTTTCCATGAAAGTAGTGGAGCACAGTGATATGGTGGAGCATCTTTTGGGTCTATAACCCAAGAGTGGTATAGCTGGGTCTTCAGGTAGCTCTATTTCCAATTTTCTGAGAAACTGCTAGATTGATAATCAGAGTGGTTTTAACAATTTGTGATCCTACCAGCAATGGAAGAGTGTTCCCCTTTCTCCAGATCCTTGCCAGTTTCTGCCGTCACCTGAGTTTTTGGTCTTAGCCATTCTGACTGGTTTGAGGTGGAATCTGGGGGTTGTTTTCATTTGCATATCTCTGATGTCTAAGAAATTTGAATGTTTATTTAAGTGCTTCTCTGCTATTCAAGATTCTTCTGTTGTGAATTCTATGCTTAGTTCTGTACTCCACTTTTTAATGGAATTATTTGATATGTTTGGAGGTTAATTTCTTGAGTTCTTCATATATTTTGGATATCCCTCTATTGGATGTAGGGTTAATGAAAATTTTTATCAATTTGTAGGTTGTGATTTGTCCTATTGACTATGTCTTTTGCCTTACAGAAGATTTTTGGTTCAATTTATTAATTGTTGATCTTAGATCCTGGGCCATTGCTGTCCTGTTAAGGAAATTTGACCCTCTGACAATAAGTTCAAGTCTCTTCCCCACTTTCTCCTCTATTAGATTCAGAGTATCTGATTTTTATGTAGAGATCCTTGATCCATTTGGACTTGATCTTTGTGCAAAGTGATATAGATGGATAGATATATTTTTATTCTTCTACATATAGACTGACACTTAGAAAACATCATTTTTTGAAGATGTTTTCTTTTATCCACTATATTTTTTGGCGTCTTCAATCAAGTGTCCAGAGATATGTGAGTTTATTTCTGGGTCTTAAATTATATTTCTTTGATCAACCTGTCTGCCTCTGTACCAATGCCTTGCTGTCTTTATTTCTATGCCTTGTAGTACAGCTTGATGTCAGGGATGGCGATTCCTCCCAGAAGATGCTTTTCTCATCCACCCACCCACTCCTGTCCTCCCATCCTGGCATTCTGCTACAGTGGGCATCAAAAACCCTCATGCCCAAGGGCCTCTTCTCCCACTGAAGTCCAACAAGGCCATCCTTTGCTACATATGTGTATTTGGTGGTTGGTGATCCAGTTCCCAGGAGCTCCACAGAGTCTGGCCTGTTGACACTGCTGCTCCCTCCATGGGGCTGCAAACACCCTAAGCTCCTTCAGTCCCTTCTCCAACTCCTCCACCAGGGACCCCCGAGCTCAGTACAATGATAGACTTCGAACTTCTGCCTGTGTATATCAGGCTCTGGCAGAGCCTCTCAGGAAACAGCCATATCAGGCTTCCAACATCAAGTACTTCCTGGCATCCATAATAATGTCAAGGTTTGGTGGCTGTATATGGTATGTATCCCCAGGTGGTACAGTCTCTGGATGGCCTTTCCTTCAGTCTCTGTTCCACAATTTGACTCCATATTTCCTCCTCTGAGTATTTTGCTCACACTTCTAAAAAGCACTGAAGGATCCACATTTTGGTTTCCTTCTTCTTAGGCTTCATATGGTCTGTGAATTGAAACTTAGGTATTCAGAACTTTTGGGATAATATACATTTATCAGTGAGTACATACCATGTTTGTTCCTTTGTGACTGAGTCACCTCACTCAGGATGATATTCCCAAGTTCCATTCATTTCCCTGTGAAATTCATGAAGTCATTGTTATTAACAGGGAAGTAGTACTCCATTGTGTAAATGTACCATATTTTCTGCATCAGTTCCTCTACTGAGGGTCATCTGAGTTCTTTCCAGCTTCTGGCTATTATAAATATGGCTGCTATGAACAAAGAGGAGCATGTGTACTTATTACATATTGGAGAGAATCTTCTATGTACATGCCCAGGAGAGGTATAGGTGGGTCCTTAGGTACTACTATGTCAAATTTTCTGAGGAACCACCAGACTGATTTCCAGAGTAATTGTGCCAGCTTGCAATCCCACCTTCAATGAAGGAGTGTTCCTCTTTCTCCACATCCTTACCAGCATCTGCTGTCACCTGAGTTTTTGATCTTAGTCATTCTGACTGGTGTGAGGTGGAATCTCAATGTTGTTTTTATTTTCATTTCCCTGATGACTAAGCATGCTTATGTATTGTATAATGTTAATGGATTTCCATATCTTGGAACATCCATGTATTTCTGTGATGAAGTCTACTTGATCATTAAGATCATCTCAAATTATCCTTTTGATATGTTCTTGGATTCAGTTTTTAATAATTTTATTAAATAGTATTGCATTGATATTCATAAATGAAATTGGCCTAATGTTTTCTTTCTTTGTTGGATCTTTGAGTGATTTATGTATCAGAGTCACTGTCACTATATAGAATGAATAGGTAGTGTTCCTTTGGTTTCTATATTATGAAATAGTTTGAAGAGAATTGGTATTGAACATGTAAAATTCTTCCTTGAATGTGTAAAACTCTGCAGTAAAACTCTAAGGTGTTGGTTGGGAAAATTTTATTAAATACTTCTATTTCCTTAGGAGTTATTGGGCTGTTTAAATAATTTGCTTGATCTTGATTTAAGAATGGAACTTGATATCTGTGTGAAAAATCACCCATTTTTTTCTAGATTTTCCAGTTTTGTTGAGTAAAGGCTTTTGTAGTAGTTGCTAATAATTTTTTGGTTTTCCTCAGTTTGTGTTATGTCTATTTATTTCTGATTTGATAATTTAAATATTGTGTCTGTGTCCTTTAGTTAATTTGGCTAAGGATTTTTCTATCTTGTTGATTTTAACAAAGAAACAGCTCTTCTTTTTATTGATTCTTTTTATCATTCTATTTCTGTCTGACTTGCTGATTTTAACTTTGAGCTTGACTATTTCCTTACTTCCACTCCTTTTGAGTATTCTTGCTTCTTTCTGTTCTGAAGCTTTCAGGTATGCTTTTAAGTTGCTTATATGGGATCTCTCAAATTTCTTTATGAAGGCACTCAGTACCATACATTTCCCCCCTTAAGACTGCTTTCATTGTGTCCCATAAGTTTGGGTATGTTTTGTCTTCATTTTCATTGAAATGTATTTGATTTATGAAAAGTTTTGATTGATTTCTGTATTTCTTCTCTGACCATGTTATCATTGAGCAGTTGTTCAGTTTTCATGAGTATGTGGTATTTCTGTTATTTTTGTTGCTATTCAAGTCCATCCTTAGTCCCTGGTTATCTGATAGAATGCCTGGGATTACTTGAATCTACTTGTACATGTTGAGTCTTGTTTTGTGCCAAATTATATGGTCAGTTTTGGAGAATGTTCCATGAGTTCCTAAGAAGAAGGTATATTCTCTTGTTTTGGGGTGAACTGTTTGTAGATATCTGTTAAATCCAGTTGGTTCTTATCTTCTATTAGATTTACAGTGTCCTTGTTTAATTTCTGTTTCAATTACCTGTTCATTGGTGAGAATGGGATGTTGAAGTCTCCCACTATTGTTATGTGAGTTTCAATATGTGTTTTGAACTTTAGTAAAGTTTCTTTTTACAAGTGTGGGTGCCCTTGCATTGGAGGCATAGTATTTAGAATTGAGACTTCCTTTTGGTAGATTTTTCTTTTGATGAATATGAAGTATCATTCCCCATCCCATTTAATTAGTTTGGTTGAAAGTTTATTTTATCATTTATTAGAATGCCCAGTCCTTTTTGTTTCTTGGGTCAATTTGCTTGGGAAACTCTTTTCCAGCATTTTGCTCTGAGTTAGTGTCTGTGTTTGTCTATGAGGTGTGTTTCTTGTATGTAGCAAAATTCTGGATCCGGTTTATATATCCAGTCTGTTAGCCTTCGTTTTTTGTTTCTTTGTTTGCTTCTTTTGTTTGTTTTCTTTTTTTAGCTGGCGAATTAAAGTCCATTGATGTTGAGAGATATTAAGGACAGATGATTGGTATTTCTGGTTATTTTTGTTGATGGAAGTGGTTTTGTATGTATTTGATTCTCTTCTTGAGTGTGTTGTGAAATGTTTAATTTCTTATATTTTCTTGGATTTAGTTACCCTCCTTGTATTAGCTATTTCCTTCTAGCATTCTCTGTATGACTTGATTAGTCGATATTGGGTAAATTTGGTTTTGTCATGGAATATGTTGGATTCTTTATCTATGGTGATTGAAAGTTTTGCTGGGTATAGTATCCTGTGTTGGCATGTCTGTTATCTTAGAGTCTGGATGACATCTACTCAGGATCTTCTGGCTTTTAGAGTCTTTGTTGAGAAGTCTGGTGTAATTCTGATAGGTCTGCCTTTATATGTTACTTGACCTTTTTCCATTTCAGCTTTTAATATTCTTTCTTTGTTTAGTTCATTTAGTGTTTTAATTATTATGTGACAATAGGATTTTCTTTTCTGGTCCAATCTATTTGGTGTTCTCTTGGCTTCCTATGTATTTCTGGCCATCTCTTTCTTTAGGTCAGGGAAGTTTTCTTCTATGATTTTGTTGAAGATGTTTTCATACCCATTGAGCTAGGATTCATCACCCTTATTTATTCCTATAATTCAGATTTGATCTTTTTATGTCCTGAATGTCCTACATATTTTGGATTAAGACTTTTTACACTTTGCATATTCTTTGACTAATGTGTCAATATCTCCTATGGTATTTTCTATGCCTTAGATTCTTTTTCCTATTTCTTGTATTCTGTTGGTGATCCTTGTATCTATAGCTTCTGATCTCTTTCCTAAGTTGTCCATCTCCAGGGTTGTCTACATTTTTGTTTATTTTTTGTTTCTATTTCTGTTTTAGTTCTTGGATGGTTTTGTTGAATTCCTTCATCTTATTGATTATATTTTTGCTGTATTTATTTAAGGGCTTTAGTTTTTTCCTGTTTAAGCACTTCTATCTATTTGCTTGTGTTTTCCTGCATTCCTTTGAGTTATTTAGATTATTCTTAAAGATATCTATCACCTTCATGAGAGGGAAATTTAGATCATTTTCTTGATTTTTGATTTGTTACGCCATCCAGCACTTGTTAGTGTATCAAGATGGGAGAACTAGGTTCTGACGGTACTGAATTCCATTGGGTCCTTTTGCTTATGGTCTTGAGCTTGCCTTGGTCCATGTGGTTATCTCTGGTGTTAACTGGCCTGGGTGCCTCGACTGGAACTGGTCTCCCTGTATATAGGTAGAGCTCTGTGTCATCTAGGTTAGAGTTGGTCTTCTGGGAGGAAAGCAATGTTGGCTCTGGTTGGGTGGGGGGCTTCCTGTGTCTCTTGTTAGAGCAGGCATCCTGTGTCCCTGGTTACTGAGGATCTCCTGGGAGGCAGACAGTCTGTGTCCCTGATTATTTCAGTCCTCTTGGGAGGCAGACAGGCTTCAGGGTATGGGAGGTATCAAACTGCTGATACGGTCAGGGTGGAAAGCAAACTGAAAGTATGAATTTCTTGTCATGAAGATCTTTCACTCACTTGGTTGATTTCTAGACAAAGTGTGATTTATTTTTTGTCTGCAGGATTAAATTCCAAACTCTGGGCATCCTAACAAAAGGCAATGAAGTCTGGCTTAAACATTCACTTAATGGTTTGCTTGGTGTAAACATTGTGAAACATATTCATACAGCAATTTTCCTAACTTTTTAGTCCTTTTCTCTCCACATCTTTGTGCTAATATTATTATTAGCAACATAGGATTATTATTATATCACTAACTGTAGGCTATTCTTTCATATTTATTTACTTGTAAATCCTTTGGTGTTTGGAAGGTTTCTCTACTGAATTTATATTGGTTAATTTTATTTATCAGAATATAGTTTAATGCCTTTATTCTCATGAATATTTCTGACTTTCTGTGCAAGCCTCTAGCATTCTTTTGGGTTTCTTTTCTTCTGTTCTTTGATAAGAAATATTACCTATCTCTATTTCCAGAGAACATGTCATGTATATCTCTAGTTATTAGATCAGAACTCATTAATATGGATCTCTTTATGTTTCTATCCTCAGTATTTACTACTTCTCCTTACATGTTACAAATACCAGTTTATGCTTTCTTAATCATTTATGTTCATAACCATATATTAGTACTGTTCTCGAACTTAGTCAGAGAAGGTTCTTTTTCTATTGTGCAATCATTAATTCAGAAACACATATCTGTTCAAAATGTTGATAATAAATGACTATGAGTACTAATTCTTGGCTGTCACATCTATGCCAACTTCCTCCACTCTATGGCTTGGGAAATACCTTGGAAAAGAGGATAAAATATATCTAAGACCTGGAGGGTATGAAGGAATACTGTGAAATGCTATTTTTAAAAATGATAGGGTTGCTGTACACATTAACTCATAACAGCTGTATTTAATTGTACAAAATCAAGCAGATTAAAATTTATACTAGGAATAGGGCTAGGTTATCCAAGTCCCCATCTCTTGCTGGAGAATCTTTGGTAGATTATGGCTTTTTGTTCAGGGAAAGTTACTTTTCCTTGTGAGTATTGTATCTGTAGTTGGTGTCATGAACATGTACATAAGGGCACTGCTAACAGCATACAGTAGGATATGTTTAAGAAAGAATGAACATAAGGACATGAAGTTAGATATGAGATATATTTAACAGCTTAAAGAGTGTTAAGGAGGAAAGTGTGGGATGGATGTAATCAAGATACTTTTTACATATTAAAAATTTTCAAGAATAATTATAAGATCTTAAAGTAAATTAATAACAAATGAAAGTTTATAAATTCATAAATTATATCCTGAAAGTAATTTATTAAATTGCATGCTTTTTCAGACATATTATCTGCTTTCCCTATTTATACCTTTTGTGTTGTACATTTTATACTAGAATCTAGTAGACAAAGTAAGAATATATGGCCTTTCAAGAAATGATGTTCACTGGTATATCCTCAATTAAGTTGAAAGCTATTATGTATTTTTAAGCAGTGCTTCAGTCTGTCATTAATGCCATCCTGAAACTCACTATATAGCTTAATATGGACTCATATTCATTGATGGTCTCCTTCCTTAGCGCCCCATGTATTAACAAAGTTGACCCAAGCATCAGTTTCATCTCTGGCTGGAAATATTTCTACATGCAGGAAGTTGGTACATTATTATTTATAGTGCCTTTAATCATAATGTCTAATACTCAAAAGCTACAAATATGTCCTTTAGTAGATGAATAGATAAATAAATGATGACAATAGAATAGTAATCAGGGACTTAACAAAACTGAGAGAAAATTGAAAGGCTAAAGAAATTTAAATGTAAAAACTAAGGAATCCATTTACAAGAGCAGTACACTGTATGTACAACTGTATGACATTCTGGAAACATTAAATATAACACTGGTGGGATGGAGAGATGACTCAGTGGTTAAGAGTATGTGCTGCTTGCAGAAGATACAGGTTCAATTTCTGGCACCACAACAAGTGACTCACAACTTCTTGTAAGTTCCTGAGGTCCAATAGCATTTTCTGGTCCCTTCAGTCACCTGGCACACATGGCACATATACACACTTTCAGATACATGCACATACAATAAGTATTTATATTTTTAAAAAATTAAATGTTAATGTTTATCAGTGGCTATTAAAGAGAAAGTCATGGATAACAAGAGAGAAATATTTAAGTCAGTAAATTCTTTTTTATTTCATACTTCAACAGTGCATACATGGTTATAAAAATCTATAAAACTCAGGCAGTACAGTGTAGAACCCAAACAGCCTCAGTGGAATTTGGCTAGCTCTACATATAAAATTGCAAATGAATGATAGTAAGAGTTCTATTATGGTGACTGATGAGCATTATAAGAAATATCATATGTATGGGAAGCAGAGAGTATTAGACAGTTGTTTACTGTGAACCAAAAACATACTAAAATTTATTTGAAATAATTGGTTCAAAATCCATGGACTTGTGAATATATATAATGTATTTTAATTATTACTCTAAACAGAATCTGATTCCTCATATCTCTTCTTTGATGAGAGTCATGGTCTCTAGTTGGCCAGAATAACCTTGAACTCTAATCTTTTTGCTAACACATTTCAAGTGCTAGGCTAGCAAACCTCTGTCAACATATCTGGAAATGGCATTCATTTTATAAAAGAAAATATACGGTTTTCTTCTTTATTAATTCTAAATATTTTGTGAATAAAATGAAAAAATGTGGGGGAAAATAAAAGGCAATATGAAGATAGCTGTGGCAAGAAAATTGTCTCATATTCAAGGTCAGGTTAGACTGCATAGAAAGGTCGAGATTAGTTGGGACTGTGCTTAAAAACATGTCACAAACAAAAAAGATACAAAATTCATACAAGAACAAAATAATGAAAACAAATATACACTACTAGATATTTTTATTATAGTGATTTAACTTTTAGCTTTCATAATATTAAGGATCTTTCAAAAATATGACATAAAATTATAAAATTAGTAGACTCTTTTGAGACTTTAAGAAACTTTAGTACTTGCAAAATGTTTTCTGCTGTGCTTTGTGAAAATTTCTTCAGTTCTCTATTAAGTAACAATGGAGATTGAATAAGCTTACAATGAAGATAAATTACCTTTAAAGTGTTGCACTCAAGGGTATAAAATGCAATATTAAATACAATAATCATAAAAAGTATAATCATATTTGGGCTTTTGTAGTATTTCTTAGCAATTTCATTTTGTGATTATTACAAATTAGATAGTTTTATCCTTTATTTTTCAGGCCATATTTCTCTACATTGTCTACTGGATTCTAGTATAAAATGTACAACACAGAAAGTATGAATAAGGAAAGGAGAACAATTTGTCTGGGAAGGTTAAGTGGAGTAGTAAATGGAAGGATAGAGTACAGGCAGGAAAATTGGGAGGGAGAATTAACACTAAAGACTTTTTAGAATGCCATAGTTTTAGTGAATTTATCCTACAATAGGAACAATGGCTCATGTAGAAACCAGACTATCAAACAAGAACCCAGTGCTGGATATGGGTTACTTCCCTTTAAATTTTGGTCAGTGGGGTATTATATAGCCCTCAAAAAATACAGACTGAAATTGGTTACTCCCTAGAACTTTAAGTTATGAACTTATTTCTAAAGAGTCATAAATCAAGAAAAACAAATATGACACTGACCTGGAAACTTCAACTCTACTCTCTAGCACTTATAGTATCCTGTGTTTCTGTGCATGCAACTGGGAAAGAACTTTATCAGTAGTTTTCCTTGTGTGATCCAGTTGAACTGTAAAAATAGCTAGCCTGTAAAGATATGTTCATTGTTACAATAATAACCTCAATGTTCTTGGGGTAATCAGTTGCCTTCATATTAGATTACGGTCAGCTCCACAAGACCAAACTCATGCCTTGTATGACTAACTGAACCAAGAACCTGTTTTGGGGTGAATTATAGGACATTGGAATAAACTTCCTAATATTACTCAGCTAAATTGACATAGTATAAAAATGCACCAAAAATACATATATTTATATATGTTATATATAAATTATAGCATCTTTCAATCCTCACCAAAGAAACATATTTTTATAGAAAATAGTGATTAATATAGAGACTTACTACTGGTTAATGCGCAGTGAATAATAGACTGCGAAGTCCTCAGTCTTACATAGGACATCAATATTATAGTCCCTTTCCTTCATATTAAAGAATGGTGAAGGGATGTAGTCATAGAAGGGTACATAAAATAGGAGTTAAAGGTGGATAGAAGGAAGAGACTTGTTGGGATAGGGTATCAGGGTATCGGAAGGGAAATGAACAAGGGGATCAGGTATAGGATGTGTGGTTGAAAGCAGAAATTGGTGGCAGTCAGGGGTTCATTTCTAGGAGGTACCAAAGACATCGGATAGGTTGGGAAGACACCAGGGAGTCTACAGTGGTAACTCTAATTGAGACTTCTATCATTAGGAGATATGGAGTATGAAGTGCCCGACTCCGATGACAAGTCAGACTCCTAGTGGATAAATGTGGTCACCAATCCACCCGAAAAACTTCACCTCACAATTTGCCCTATCTACAAGATGTGCAAGGACAAAGATAACGCAGAGATAGATGAATGACCAACCAATGACAGATCCAAATTTAAACCCAATCTATGGCAAGAAACAATCAAGAAACTATTGATTTACTTGAAGACAGGAGCCAATAATAATTGTTCTTTAAGAGTTCTACTTAGAAGCCCATGGTAACATGTGGGACCGTGGTGTGAGGCAGTCTGTAGTCTGGTTGAGCAAGACGACCCCAGAGACCCAGTAGAACATTCTACAAGGGACAGAACTGTGAGCTCTGCTCCCAGACTGCTGACTCCTCAACTCCATAATCCTGTGGCCATCAGTCACATATGGCCATATCCCAGGCTCCTAGTATTCTGGCTGGACTCCACCCCTGCGGTCATCTGGCTACAGCCAGACTTTTCCCACCCCTTGGTTACTTGGTTGTTGCCAGGTAACCCAGCCTACTATGAAAGAGGGTTTCTTGCTCCTCCTCACTCTCTTGCCTCTCTCTGGTCTCTTATCTCTCTGCCCCCTCTTCTCCCTCCCTCTCCATTCCCTCTCTCTCTATTCTTTTCACACTTTCCCCGTGGTCATGGCCATCCCTCATCTCTCTATCTTCTCTTTCTCTCTTTACTTTCCTATCTCCTTTTCTCTTCCTACCTTTCTATAATAAAACATTAAAACTATCAATTGTCTTTTCTTATCAAAACTTGCCACTTAGAAGCATGAGCAGGCCTCAGTGTTTCCCGCCACCAGGGAAGAATCGAGCCTCATCTCAGTCAAGTTTCTTCTACAGGTACCCAGGGGACATGCAAACGGTCCAGCCTTCTGGGCAAAACTTCCTGCTAGTCAGGCAGTCTCATGCTCTACAGGTGTTCGGGCGCCCACTTTCCCTACCCCTGTGCAGTCCACGGGCCTGCCAGTGTTCTCCTATCTCCTTACATAGATGAAGTTATACCCTACAGTTCTGTAAATATAAGATACAGATTAACTTTCTAATAATGAGCATATAAAATGACAAATTAAAGACATTATCATAAGGATTGATTTAGGTAATTAATCTGAAACTTTTAGGCTTTAAGGGAGTTACTTGGTTATATTTTGTCAAAAAAATAATGGTTAAATATTAGTTAAATAAACATGGAAATTACTTTTTACAAAAGCTTCTGTTACCAATAAGTATGTTTGTTTCTATTTGTCATTTAAGCTATTAGCGATTAAAAATATTTAATTGTAGTTTATATGTAATTTATTTATTTATTTATTTATTTATTTATTTATTTATACTCCAGAATTTATTCCCCTTCCAGTCTATCCTCCAAATATTCCACATCCTACACATCCTCCCTGACCCACTGTCTCCATGAGGATATCCCCACCACCCACCAGCCACCCCTGAACCCCATCCCACCTGACCTCTAAACTCCCTGCAACTTCCAGTCTCTTCAGGGTTAGGTGCATCTTCTCTGAATGAACCCAGATCCAGCAGTCCTCTGCTGTGTATATATATATTGGGGCCTCATATCAGCTGGTATATGCTGCCTGAATGGTGGTCCAGGGTGTGAGAGATCTTGGGGATCCAGACTAATTATTAATTAACTAATATTTTAGTGGATCATATTGCACATCCTGAATGTTTGTATGTTTTCTTCCATTTTATGAATGTCACTCAAATATTTTCATTTAATTCTAGTCCTGAAGAGAGGCATCAGAATTCATCTGTAGATATCTCAAAATGATTGATCATTACACTGCGCAAAATTAAGACATGTTCTAAGGAAAACCTTTCAAAACATCAGTACAGCAAGAGAACGAAATTACCCTTTCAATCCTTGATACAAATCCAACTATATATTTTTAGTTATTTGACTTTTCAATATTTCTAGAAACAGGGCTTTATCCTACTTTAGTCTTATGTCCAACAGGCAAAAAATCGGTCCATTGAATAATCTCATCTTAATATTGAGGTTCTTGTAAATATCTATGACCACCAATAAAGATATGATGCAAATCTTTGGCTTTAATAAAATATGTGCATAGTAAATAGTTATCAATTCATGAACCAAAGTCAGGAATATATCCCAGTAGTTGATATGACAATAATTGCTGTGGAGTAATTCCCCAAAACTCTAGAATAGCTAAACACTGTCCATCCCTTTTGTTGTTAGTCCTTAATAAACATACACTATGTAGAGGTTTAAGACAAATGTCTGAATCGGGATCATGCATATTCTTATACATAATACTTTCATATTAATAATGACTCTTCTTAATTTGACATAACAAACATGCTACCATGCAGAATGAAGTTGCTTAATAATACACTAAAAAAATCTTCATTTTTCAAACATGAAGTTTCCTGTAATATAAGAAAAAATTAACATGAAAATATTTCGCATGGACTATCCTTAAGTTCAGGAATTAATCTCATCAGTAGTTAGCAGTTGTAGTCTTCTTACCATTTTCTTTCAAATTTCTAATGTATTTCCATTTTCTCTGACCATCCAGTTTTATCATTTAAGGGAAATAGAATTATGTACATTTTTTTGTAACTGCTGCCCTTAACTCAAACAGCAATTATAATTACATTGATAACTATTCATAGCGTTTTTTTGCTTCTGTTAGAGATTACATGACAAAAGAATAATACAAACCCAATGGCCATCAGTCACTGTTTGTGCTCATTACTACAGTAGACACTTATTTATTAGAGAAAAATAACTTTTACCAAGTAACCAATAAGCTCTTAATAGCTGAGCAATAGTTCATTACATGAATGTACCATTCTTTTTTATCCATTCTTCCATTGAGTGACATCTAGATTGTTTGAAAAACAGTTCTAGTGACAATCAGTCACTGAATTCAGTCGAGCAACTTCCTTGTGGTATAGTGGAACATCTTTTGGTTATATGTCCAGGAGTACTATAGGTGGGTCTTGAGGTAGAACTATTTCTAATTTCTGAGAATCCAAAATTGTTTTACTTCCATGGTTGTATAGAATAAACATATCTTTGTGACTTATCATCACTTTATTTCATAAAATTTTAGTTTTATTATGAATAAAATGTTCCTGGAACAAGTTAATAACCTTAGTTTTCATAAATTTTTCTATGTTAATTGAAAAATAAATATATTTTGTAAAATATTGTATTTTTACAATCATACATGATTACATCTATACAACTTATATATATACAAACATACATAATATACACTTTAATAAATGGAAATTTTGAAAATTATTATTTGGGAGATTATATTTTCTATAATACTTATTATGAAGAAAAAACATACAAAATGTCACTAAACAGACATACCAATTAATTTATATATAGTCAAATCTTAGTAAAAAACCTTAGATTTAACATATTACATTCCTTTTGAATAACTCATATGAATTTTATGTTAACTATTGAATAATGAAATAAAAATATATATGTCTATATTTAGAATGTAGTTTGGAAGGAAATTTTATCAAGATCTATGTATATAATATTAAAGTTTATGAAATATTTAATATTCAAAGAGATTTTATTTGAAAACATTTTGAAATGTTCAGAGCCTTCAAATTTATAAAGTAGTATGCATTTATCTGACCTTAATATATAATCACTCTATTTAAATTAGTGAAAGTCATATGAATTTTAATTCAGTATGCCAAAACTAATTTTAGCACTAACAAAGATGAATTTTAAAAAGGGAAGTGGCTCTATTAGGTTAAAATGAATGTACTCGACAAGTAGAATAATACATATGTCCTGCTCAGGTCTAAGCTGAATAAGGACACAGAGCAGACAATGGAAGTAGACCCAATATCCATTGCTAACCCTGAATCTGTTTCCAACTTATAACCAGTCACAAAGGACTAATTTTCTCCAAGGTAGTCTCAATGGGTATATCTAGCTCACTTATGGACAGGCCCATACCCAGCAGTAGATGGTCAATACAAAACAAACTTAATAGTATTTATAGAGTACTTATGTTTCATCATTCTATTTTGTGTTTATTTTATTTTGACTTTACAGGTCCTTTGTTTATATAATGTAGTTTCAGATTTTTTTTTTATTAAATAGATTTACTCACATTACATTCCAGTACATCCCCCTTTTCCTGTTACTCCCTCACACAGATCCTCCTCCCATTCCATTCTCTCCTTGACCTTTACAAAGTGTGATCTCCCATATAGGGATTAGTTCCACACACTACATATGCCCGTGCATATCAAATCACTACAGAACTAGGAGCATCCCCTTCCAGACAAAGCTGATCATTCCCCGGAATAGAATCCATAAGGCTGAACTAAGATGACCAGCATTTTCCTCAGTCTGCTTATAGAAGCTAAAACCACAAAAATCACAGTGTGATCATTTGCAGGTGCATGAAGGTCTGCCCAGTGGTTGACTCTGACCATTTTAAATATAACAGTTTATATTGACCATTAATTTGATGGGTCCAACATAAAGCTTTGTAGAATTTCTTAATAGTAACAAACCTAATGCAAAATATAACAGAATATGTGATCAGCATGAACTTACTCTGAATCAAGTAATTTTTCTGTGTCAATAACTGGAAGCCATATTACAGCAACAATATGAAATAGCTGGCAGGCATGAAACAAAAGCACTGCAGCTACACTAGGAGTTGGGGTCTGGCTTCAACAGTTATGACATGCATCATTTAAAACTTACTGGGATTTGTTTTATAGTGCAAATGAAGTCTACTTTGGTAAATATTTCAAGTGCGTATAAGCAGGTCTTTTGCTATTTTGAGGTGGAAACTTATAGAACTTTATTTAAGTCAGCAAGACTAAAAATTTTATTCAAATGTATAACCTTGTTAATAATTTTACTTGTCCTACTAATTATACAGTGTCATAGTATATATACATATATACTATATATATCAATATATATCATATACATATCAATCACATACTGCATTATATATGTACATATATATGCATATATGTGATGTTTTTAAATTCATGCATTTTTAATCTTTTCAAATAAAAATGTTTAGACAGTAAATTTCTATTAATAAATTTACTTTGAAATAATTTTTAAAATGAGGATGTTATTGTTATGTTTTTTATGTGAATATGTTCTAAGGATTTTATTTTTTATGATTAGTGCCTCTTTAAATACAAACAAATGAATTAGCTAGAATTTGAGGTTTAGCTTAGTAGAAAGAGATGTCTACTTTGGATTTAGTGTCTCTCTCTCTCTCTCTCTCTCTCTCTCTCTCTCTCTCTCTCTCTCTCTCTCTCTCTTCTCTCTTTGTCCTTTCTCTCTCTTTCTCTCTTTCTCCACATACATACACATGCACACGTATATTTTTGATCTTCCATTCTCTTCTTGTTTTTACTCTGTATATAACATCCATGGTTATATGTATTGTAGAGTGCTTATTAAAGACTTAACAGCTAATACATACGAGCCAACCTATAAGAGTATAGTATTATATTTGTCTTTTTCTATCTGGGTCACTTCTCTCAGGATGACTTTTTTATGATATTGTAAACATTTTAATTAGCTGAATAAATTTATACATAACTGTTTTATACATAACTGTTATTTCCTTCATCCCTTAAGCCTACTTTATATCATACAATAAAATTTTTATTAAATATAATCTTAATTTACTTTTCAAGTGGTAAAACCTTTCACAGTTTCCCCCCTCCCCAAACCCCCGAAACCCCTCCTCCAAGTATATGTCCCTCCACCCAATCTACTCCCTCCTACCCCCCTCAGTTTCCCCTTGTTGGGCATCTATGGAGCCTTCATCTGACCAAGGACCACTCCTCCCACTGATGCCTAACAAGACATTCCTCTGCCACATTTTTGTCTGGAACCACGTGTAATCCTTGGTTGATGGTTTAGTCCCTGAGAGTCCTGGGGCGTCAGGGTGGCCAACATCGTTGTTCTTCCCATGGGACTAGAAACCCCTTCAACTTCAGGATGACTTTTATAGCTCCATATGTTTATTCACTGATTACTTTTAGGGCTAAAGAATATTCCATCACATACTATCACCTCTTGATAGATATCTAGACTGTTTCCAATTTCTGTCTATTATGTATAGAGCAACAATGAAAATGTATTAGTAATTGCCTCTGTAATGAAATGTACACACATTGGTGGATTTTTGAGGTAGAATTTTCAAAGAATTTATTTTAGCCAGGCATATCTAAAAGATACAATAAATTGTAATTTAAAACATATTTTCAGTCTTACAGAGACATTTTTGAGTTATGGATCATCATAATCTTTTACATTAAAATTTTTATATTTCTTATAGTTTTAAAAGTTTCATCCATTTTGGTTAATATAATGTTAATAAAGTTATACTTGTCTGTACATTCTTTTCTGGACTTCTTATTCAACTTTTAATGTCTCATAAGCAGTAGTACAATAAATATTTTTAAACAAAAATATTTCAAAGCATTTATTATCATATAACAAATATTTATATAAAGTTTGGTTAGAAAACAAAAAATAAAGGAACTTTACTGGTATTTATAACTGTTACATATCTAAACTATCATGCTTTTTGCTATAGTCATATGATTTATGTGAAAATAGTTTTGCATTTTGTATTGGCAATAATAATGGTAAGATTATTGTGTGTGGTAAAATATTTAAAAGTTGATATGGTTGTATCTAAGCTAGATAACATAAAATTATAAAAAAACTAGGTTTAGTTTAATATTTTAAAATAAAAGTAGTATGTGAGTTTTTAAAACAACAATTTATTATATATTAATTTTTTCTTAGTATCCTTTTATTAAATGAACATTTCAAATCTATATTTTGTCTTATTGTTTGAAGCCTTAATTTTTTGGATAGTCAGTCATTGTTTTCATTGTGAAAGAAAATTCTGCTTTTAGAGTGATATATTTCCACTAAATTGCATAACATTTATAAAACCTTTTAATAGACAGTTGTTTAAATCTGTTTAAGCTTTTGATCCATTGAATAAACAAATAATACATATTATAAAAGACTTAGCTATGAGTACTAAAATTTAGATATAGTTGCAGAATCTACCTCAAAAGATAAATAACCCAATAAATTTTAAGCTGAGAGAATAGAAGAGACTAAAGATCATCAAAAACTAAAAGATTATTGTTGTATCCTGTGCCTCTAACTCTGTCCTAGACTAGGATATGTTGGGGTTTTTCCAGTCATCTAAAAGTATATGCATATTGTTTGAAAATGGTTTTGCTATGCATTCAATGTCACGGAAAATTGAATTCTCAGAAAACAATATTTTTCTCACTTTTTGATTCTATAGTATTTAGATACTAAAAAATGTTTATGTTATTTAATATACCACTTGTCATATTTCTTAAAAGTATACTAATACTGGTTTTGATGAAGTTGTAAATAAAAATGTTGTGACCTTTCATATAATCATGCCTGCTCACTATGACTCTTTATTTTCCCCAAACCCTACATTATTTAAAAATAATATTTAAAAAGTACAGGGTTTTGTCCAGTGTGACTTTATGTACACATACAGACATGCACATACAAACACACATACATACACACATTATATTATTCAGTATAAATTGGATAAAAAATGTTGATTTATTCTAAGTTGAAATACTCTAAGAGAACTCTCCTATAAAAATGATATAAAATACATCAATGTATAATAATAACAACACTCATGATGATTTATACCTAAACTAATATTCATTTAGTATCTAGAATGTCCTATAGTATAGTTAGCTGATATTTTTTCTTTTTATTTTTTAAGTTTTTTTATTTACATTCCAAATCATTTCTCCTTTCCCGTTTCCTCCTTCCCCAAAATTCCCATAAGCCCCCTTCCCTCCCTCTTTTCCTCATTCAACACCCTCTCACTTCTCTGTCTTGGCATTCCCCTACATCCATTCTTTCCAGGACCAGGGGTCTCTCCTTCCATCTTCTTGGAAATCTATTGATATGCGAATTGTTTCTAGGGTATTCCGAGCTTCTGGGTTAATATCCCCTTATCAGTGACTGCATACCATGTGTGTTCTTTTATGATTGGGTTACCTCACTAAGGATGATATTTTCCAGTTCTGACCATTTGTCTAAGAATTTCAGAAATTCATTGTTTTTAATTGCAGAGTAGTATTCCGTCTTAAAAATTAATTAAACAATATTTGTATTTCACAAATAAAAATTTCAAATTTACTATTTAAATATCATAGTTCATAGAGTACAAGATAAATTTTAAAATAAAGGATAAAATATATAGATAATATTGTAAAAGTGTATAAGTTTTGATTATTTTAAATTCACCTTTTTATCTATTTCCTTTACTATATTAGAACAAAATATATTTTTAATTGCTTCATGTAAGTTAAAGTAATTATATATCTCAAGTAAATTTTACATCATATATAGAAAAAGTAACAGAAATAAATTCACATCTGTATGATATTGGCTAATAGTTTTGATATGATCCAGGATTATTTTTTCCTTATGTCTTTTAAGCTAATTCTCCTACTTCAAGACCACTGCCCTGCCCACTATTAAGCCTCATAAATATCATATCCTGGAAATGAATAACTTAACTATAAGAGGACTTATAAAATTTGACAGAAAAATACATGTCCCCATGAGAAAATATTATTCATGATTCATATAAAAGAATTTCTGTTTGCAGAGACTGATTGATTAATTAGAAGTGCAGTATTTGTGGTTGTATTAGAATGATTCAGGTCCAGAAACCAATTAACATTTTGACATGGTTTTAGCCCTCAAGAACAGCCATTTATTGCCAACATCCATTTCTGAACTAATATCACTTGCTACCACAAAACCAAAAGCTAAGAATGCCATCCAATAATATCTTGGGACTAAAAAATACTTCACTACCATGAATTGCCCAAGAGTATATTTATACTTGCCTTCATTTATGACTTTCTTTGTTCTATATAACTATAAAGTTTCATGAAACTTATTTTATTTTATTATGGTGCATGGAATTTCATATAACCTAAATCTGTGTCCCTAGACCATGTTCACAAGAGAGCCCCATAATAATTTCTTATTTGTATAAAATTACTATAGGCATGGACATAGTTATTTACAACAATAAAATGAAACATGATAAAATATTTTAGTAAGATGATAAAAGTACCTATAATATATCTAATGTTAGAATATGTAATAGGGAGAAGGTATTCAGAAGAATTCTATGTATTATATAGTGGAATTCCAGGAGAAAAACCTAAGGTTCTCACACATATCAATGACAGATAATATAGTAGAGGCTCTGATATCAAGAAAGTGCAACTTGTACATGTAGAAAGACTTTGTTACCAACATATGAACATTATTAAACTAGGAAATGTAGAACAAAATGTTTCACATCTCAGTGCATAAATGAATCAAGAAAACTGGTTTAAATACACAACTTATTAGTACTCAGAAATAGGGAACATTAATGTCCTATTATGAGAAGCAAAAGGGATAGAATGAGAGAAAATTATGTTATGACATCTTTCAAACACTGAAAGATGAACAGTGTGTGTTCTTTCTCATGTAACTGTGTAATAATATTGAGTAGAATAAAAGGAACAATTATTTGGGCCTCATCAGAAGGATAAATTACAGGTGCCACTATCAAGATGCACAGAAACAGTAGGTTCTATCATTTTATTTTGTGGGTTGACTGGTCAGCTCAGTTTGTAATGATTTGGAACCAGTATTTTGTTTCAACACAGTGCAGTGGTTTTGTTACCAAAAATCTATTATGTAGCACATGAATTAGTAGAATGGAGGCACTTCAATGATCCAAACATTAAGTGGTATGCAAATTGAAATACTATAAATTGTTCAAAACAACACTAAACTATTTATTCTTAATTTTTCTCTCCTGTCATACATTTTCACTGCAGTTTCTCTCCCCTCTGCTTTTCACAGTCCCCACCCACACTACCAATCTTCCTCAAATCTACTTCTCTAATTTCCCATCAAAATTACCATACTTCCCATAGATATCAACTTAGCCTGGTATATCAAGTTACAATAATACTCTGGCCCCAACCTACATATCAACTCGGAAAGGGACAACTCCTGAGAAGGAAAAGAATCCCAAGAGTAGGCAAACAAAGTTTTATATGTTTATACTTATTGTGTGTGTGTGTGTGTGTGTGTGTATGTACATGTGTGAATGTGTGTGTGTGTGTGTGTGTCTTTGACAGAAGTCAAGCTAAGATATTGTTTTTCAAGAGTCCACCACATTGATTTTTGTGTTCTAATTTCTCACTGTACTTGATACTCACAAATTAGGTTAGGGTGGCCAGTCAATCCCTGCCTACTCTGCACTCGTGTTCTAAGAAAACAAGTGAGAGGCAACTCACCTAAATCTGTGTGTATGTGTACATGTGCGTGTGTGTGTGTGTGTGTGTGTGTGTGTGTGTGTGTGTGTGACTTTAAAAGAATGTTATTTACTCTTTTTCTTAAGCCATTATGTAAGTTGCTGTTCTTCATTATTATTTCAGAATGATGAAATGTTATATAATATTGGGAGGATAGTGGGATTGAAAATAACCACAACATGTGTGTGGTCACTCTGGTAAGGTTCTCTGAACCTTATGTTTTTATGTGGCAACATAATCTCTAACCTTTGGTAAAACCCAAGAATCTTTCTCCAAGAAAGCAGGTCATCTGTCAAGCAGGATAGCCAAACTTGCTCAGCTTTGAAATGCTATGTTCAGCTAGCTATTAGTCCTGTCTGAGATAAAATGCAACATCCTTTACTTTTTAAGCTGCAGTGATAAAAGATGGTACTAAGCTTGGCTAGGGATGAAAAATGTTTCTACTTACCAATAAAAAGAGTGTACATTTTGTGTCAAATGGCAGTAATTAAATGATCTATATCAATAAAATTAAATATCCTTCATATAAGATAGCAAAATGCAAATAATCTCTAATAATAAATGACAACCAACAGTATATGCTTTCACTAAGATACCAAGTAAATTACAGATGCTCTGATTCCAGTCTTGCTTGTAGAAACATAATTTTTTTCCATCTGCAAGATTGCCATTCCAGTTTGGCTTCAGTTCCATTGTTGCATTTAGATGGACCCACAATCCCAGGCATGGCTGGAACAGCTGTGAGCCTAGGAAACAGACTCTCACACTCTCAGGAAACAGCTTCATGTTTAATGTTAGAGGAAGTACACATAACAATGGCTACTCAAATCTTTCAGGAGTGGGTAAGGGCATTAAGGGTGAATGTATATCATTGGGTACTGAGGGGGGTTACCCCATTGCATAAGAAGGAATTAGAGGTTCTGCCTGACATAACCTTATAAAAGGAAGTTTAGCATGGTTACTGGGCTACATAACCTCCTCCAGGTATCAAATGATGGGGTACAGGGATACATGTCTTAGGCTCACAGGCCTGAGGTATGAGTGAAGCAATCCTATTCTTGTCAAGATTTCCAGGGTTTGGACATGCCTAATCCTCACTCTTGCTACAGGTGGGCTCTCTTCACCAATGGTCCCTGGCACCATAAAGTCAATGTCATGTGACAGAAAATTATACATACTAAGTAATCTACAATGCCATGAAAATTATGCTATTATTCTTTCATGTTTGATGGCCATTGATAGACATTTTCTATTTATTCAAACAAGACATGCTGAGATCATTCTTATTATCTAGTGTTTAGCTGAAGGAAACACAAGTCCGATAAGAGGGGAGAGTTACTGGAACTTTCTGGTTTTCAGATTATCTCCAGGTTCAAGAAGAGATCTTGTCTCAAGGATGTAAAAGAGTTACAGATTAGGACACTTGATATATTCCATTGGTCTCCCATATATACAAACATGTGGGAAAAAAAAGAAAAAAGTGTGGGGGCCCGGTGCGCACAAACACGGGGGGGGGGGGGGGGAAGGGACATGCACCTGGCCAGGCCGGCTCTTGGCCCAAGGGAGCATGCATATGCAGAGGACGCAGGCAAGATGCACGCATGCCGGCTGGTCTCGCGCATGGGGGCACGCGGGCATGCAGAGAAATGTCACTCAGAAGGCAGAGCCATTCTGGTGTGGATTTCTCTGCCTGTTACCTGTGCTCACAGATTGTCTGCGTGGCTGAATCTCTGAGTCTCTGACGGCGCGTACCAGCTAGCTCCATATGGCGTGTTTAATAAGAGACGGCCCATAGCTTTGATGTTTTATTATTAAGAAAATAGAAAGAGGAAGGAGATAGAGAGACAAAGGAAGAGGAGAAAATAGATAAGAAAAGCCATGACCACGTGGAAAGGGGAGAAAATGGAGAGACAGAGAGATAGACAAAGAAGAGGGCTGGGGGAGAATAAGCGGGAGAGAGAGAGAGAGCACGCACTGACGGGTGCTATTTATAGTGAGTTGGGTGGTCAGGTAACCAGGAGGCGGGGAGAGTGTGGCTGCAGGCAGGTGACTGCCGAAGCAGAGTCAGGCTAGAACCTGGGGCGTGGCCATACGTCTCATTAAGGTCCCACACAAACATAAATACATACATACATACATATATATTTACACACACATACACACACTCACACATGGACTCACACGTATACACACACACAAACATGAATGCAGGCACACACACATAAATGACACACCCAGATATGTACACAGTTAATTATATAATTAAAAATTAAAGCAATAGTATTTAAGCAATAAAACTAATTTTATTGTGAGTTTCCAACTTATTGCTAGGGTGTGCTTATAAGGGTCCTGGGTTATTATGCTTACACAGCAAGTACTCTAATTTCTAAGCTATTTCTCCACACCTATATATAATGAATTTTGAATTCAACTTATATTTGTTGTACTGAGACCACTATGGTTATTAACAAGTGCTTTAATTCTTTTTGTTCAAGTGCTTTTTCCTACTCCTGAAACCAATATTATTTGGCCATGATGATATAACTTTCCATTGTCATACAAGTGTAGTCCATATATTTGAAAAGTATGAATAATTACTCAATTATCATTATTGTGGCATAATTACATCATTGCTATTTTTATTCTGCTAAGACATAAAATGTTTTAATGAAACTAGAGACATAATTGGTAATGGTGTAATGAAAAAGCTATGTTCCATTGTGGCTATATAAATTTTAAGGAGTGTGCCTTGCCTGTGATTTTAACAGAAGTAAAATTTTTCTGCCTATTGACTCATCATTCTTCTTTCTAAGAAAAAAAATATTGTCATAAAAGATATTGTTGTCACTTTTAAATGAGAGAATAGGTAGAATAACTACAGAGAATAAATGATTATAGATTGTAAATTATAGATAGCAAGTATAGCTATAAAAAGAATATTAGACATGACAAGTTTAGCAACCTCACAAGAAGCACTGTAAGTATACAGAAGAATTCATTAGTGTAAATGTGGTCTAGAATCCTAATGTCATAACAGCTATCTAAATTGAAAACTGTGATAATTTTCTATGATTATTCTAAATTAGCACCAATAACACAAAGAAGTAAGTCATAATCTGAGAAAAGACAAAAAAAAATTCATCATTCTGCAGGTGGACACTTTTATATATGTAAAATCAGGAGTTACATATGTAAAACCTGGAATTAAACATGGGTGTTAGATATATTAGTAGAAGAAAACTTCATTGCCATTTTGACGATTTCTTACTTGTATAAGGAGATTATCTTAGTTCTCTCTAAAATTTCCAAACCCAGAGTCACTCTTAGTGGGTAATGCATTCCTATCAGGGTTTTCACATATGGTTATGTGAATGATGAGCAGAGCCAGGCTAGAAGTATAGCGCTCCTGATCTATATTTGGTATAATTTAAATATTTTTAAATGTTTTTTAATTTGTAAATCAATAGAAATTTTTAGTTTATACATTATAAAACAAACTACTTTTTTTCATCAGAATTATGTTTATTGGAGGAATATGTGATATCTCAATAGTATAACATTTTGCAGTAGGTCATGCTATAGTTTCTGTGTTTTTAGCAACATACTTCAGTGTTGGCAGGCTAATAATTTCTCATAATTATTCTACTCAAGAGGATTATCCACAGTGACTGAATAATTTTAGGACTACCTAAAAACCCAAAAGTTAGGAAAACATGAGCAGTAGTTTGCTTGTGGTAAAGAAAATGGGATGTTTATGAAGGTAACTTTGAGAAAAATTTGAGAGCATAGTTATAAAATGGTGATTGTGGGAGATATGACAAGCAATTTCAACTATTCTTTATGGCAACAAAAGAACAAGTAATTTTTCTCAGAATTTTATATTTCAATATGAAATATGACCACAACTATTCCCATTTCTTGCTATCAACTTCCTTGAGGTCTCTCAACATACTTTTCTGAGTATCATGTCCTTTTTATCCCACTCTTGTTGACAACATACAAAGTTCAGAAAGTCCTTCCCATAAATACATAAATGTGGGTCAATTCAATGGAGCATGTAAAAATCAATAAATGGCCTTGTTAAAAATATGGTTATTCCTTTCCCAAGAGTTATCTGTGACCAGTAGCTTCGCAGTACAGGTTAGGGCCTAGAGATTGTCTGTATTATCTATATTGGAATTATGGCTGACTTCACGTTCTACGGGTCTTGGAAGGGAAATCATTGATGCTATGAGGTCATTTTTAGAAGCTGTGTCATGTCCAAAAAAATGAACATCTTTATTATTTCTCCACAAATCCATGCTCTTATGTTCTGTCTTCTTCTTGATGTCCTCTGAGCATTTTGGTGGTTGGCTAAAATAAACAATGCACTTAAGAAATAACACCCACTCCCTTATTTTCAGCACTTTGGCAAATTATGTATCACTTCATTGATGGCATACTCAGAAGGAAGTTAATCTTACTAGAGTTGGGAACAGCTTGGTTCTATGAATATCTGAATAAATATGTAGAAGGTAATTTTACAGTGAGACTGTGTAGCGAGATAAAAATAATGGGCTATTCATTGTAGCTTGTGCCATCCAGAAGTCACAGAATTTTGAGCAGTTATGCCACCCAGCATGAAACTCTCTCCTGTGGAGCAGTCTGTACTTCCAGTTGGTAAATGATTAGCTGTCCCATAATGGTTGGGCCACTGTTGCATCAGAAAGCATAATTTACATGACAGGTTTGCATTTTAGCACGCAGTTTCTAGCTCTGGGTTGAGCATTCCTCTCATTTCTCATCAAGCAGTCTATATAGCACTATCCACCAGTATAAAAGATAGCCAACTGGGAGAATTTTTTGGTCAGTTTCAGATTTATTTCTACCTTTAAAAAAATTAAATTTGTTATTAGTTTTTTGAGAGTTTTTTACAATATGTTTTGATTATATTTATTCATCTTTGTGGGTGTTTTCAGGTTTATTACTCTAATATGTATAGTTATAAAATTTAATTCTGTTGCAAAGAAAGGCACTTAAATCAGAAGAAAATACATCATTTGGAAAATTATGTTTCTGATCCACTACCTCTCATACCCATTCAACTTTGTGTCATTTTTATTTTTTCTATGCCCTGTAGCCAAAATATGTAGTACTTTCCAAGATAGATTTATACTATGTAATTATGGTATGCCACCAAAAATATTGTGGTAGCATGTGTTGTTATGGAAACTTCAAGAATCTACCTGACCATAACTTACACGAACACATTTTGTGCCTTACACTGAAAATTCTTTTAATAACCCATGTTGTCTTGCAGCAGCAATGTCTACCCATGTAGGAAAATTATCTTTAACTCCTTTTTAAAATGTTTTGAAAGTAGCTTGAATTTTAACAGTTGGTTAATATATCCACTACTTTTTACTTTTATCTAGTTTCCTGCTCCTTATCCACTTGGTCATTTAGCCATAGTATACCTGGACATTTATATATATATATTCATTATATATATATATAAATTATATATATATATATATAATGAATATATATATGTGAATATATATATATTCATTCTAAGACTCAGTTATTCACATTTACATTGGATTATAAGATAACACTCATATGGATCTCGATAGTCCATTCCTTCCATAGTACTTTGCCTTTTTTTCACCTGCTAGTTTCCACTATATCTGAACTCTTTTCCATGCCGAAGAAATTTTACTCCCATCACTCTATCCTACAAAATTTACTATGCCTTTTCCTTAACATGCCATTCCATGGCTGCTTGATAATTTTCTTGATTCTATTTGTGCAACAAGTTAAACAAAGACAGTTTATGGCTAGTGCCATTATATCAGGCATATTTTGCTTACCTCTGAGATTCATTTAGTGCACTTAGTAGAGTTTTTCCAGTATTATCTGTTTATATATGTTTCATAATTTCACTTTTCCTTTGTTGATAGTACTTTATTATAAGCATGCACCACATTGCCCCCCAATTATTAGTAGATTAGTATCTAAGCTGATTTCCTTTCCTGGCCAATTTTAATTGAGTTATTTATTTTATTAATCCTTAGAATGTTTTAGTGTTTTGTATGATATAGATAATAAGTCTTATCAAATTAATTTCTGGGAAAGATTTTTTTCTCCTATTCTGCATGTGATCTAGTCATTTACTTCAGTTTCCTTTCCTGTACAGAAGCATTTGGTTTCATGAGCACCATTTGTTGGTTGTTGGTGTTATTCCTTGTGCTCCCTGATATTTATCCACAAAGTCCTTGCTTGTGCTTATAGGATGAAATGTGCTCCTTCATTTATTTTTCTTCTAGCACTTTCAGACTATCAAGTCTTATGTTGATGATTCTTGGTCTGCTTGAAGCTAACCCCAAATGTGTGAATGGTTCAATGTCACAGATGTCAATGCTTCACTATAACAAATAGATCTTTTTTTTTATATTTTTTTTATTTACATTCCAAATCATTTCCCCTTTCCCGTTTCCTCCCTCCCCGAAAATCCTATAAGTCCCCTTCACTCCCTCTTTTCCCCATGCAACTCCCTTTCGCTTCTCTGTTCTGGCATTCCCCTACATCCAGTCTTTCCAGGACCGGGGGTCTCTCCTTCCATCTTCTTGGAAATCTATTGATATGTGAATTGTGTCTTGGGTATTCCGGGATTCTGGGTTAATATCCCCTTATCAGTGACTGCATACCATGTGTGTTCTTTTGTGATTGGGTTACTAGTACTAAGCTCAATTCCAAGTGGATCAAGGACCTCTACATAAAACCAGACACACTGAAACTAATAGAAAGGAAACTAGGGAAGAACCTTGAACATATGGTCACAGGGGAGAATTTCCTGAATAGAACTCCAATAGCTTATGCTCTAAGATCAAGAATTGACAAATGGGACCTCATAAAATTACAAAGTTTTTGTAAGGCAAAAGACACTATCAAAAAGTCAAAGAGGCAACCAACTAACTGGGAAATGATCTTTACCAACCCTACATTCGACAGAGGACTAATATCCAATATATACAAAGAACTCAAGAAGTTAAACTCCAGAGAGGCAAGTAACCCTATTTAAAAATGCGGTACAGAGCTAAACAAAGAGTTCTCACCTGAAGAATATCTAATGGCTGAGAAGCACCTAAAGAGATGTTCATCATCCTTAGTCATTAGGGAAATGCAAATCAAGACAACCCTGAGATTCCATCTCACACCAGTCAGAATGGCTAAGATCAAAAACACAGGAGACAGCAGTTGTTGGCGAGGATGTGGAGAAAGAGGAACAAATAGGTCTTATGATGATAAGTTAAAAACACAATACTGGATGGAAAATGGAATTTTTAATCAATGGATTTCACAGACATTCTGAAGAATAATTTTAAAGTTGCTCCTCGTGTTTGTCAATGAACTATTTATCACTTTTATTGTGTCATTTACCATAACAAAGATAACATACAAAAGAGGCGTTTAATTAGTGGAATGGTTACAGTTTCAGAAGGTTGATTCATGCTCATTATGGCATGGCGCAGACAGACATGGCAACACAGAAGTCCCTGAGAGCTTTATTTCCTTATAAGTAGGAGGTGGGAAAGGAGAAACAAAGATTGGGTCTCTCATGGGCTTTTGAAACATCAAAGTCTGGCCCCCAATGACACATTTCCTCCAATAATGCCATACCTACTTCAACAAGACTACACCTACTATTATCTCCCAAACAGCTGTATTGAGGACCAAAGCAACCGTTTTCATTCAAACAACCACCAGACACATAGTAATTAAAATAACTTGGTACTGGCAAAATCAAAAAAACAAACAAACAAACACACAAACAACACACATGAGCATGGATTAATGAAAGTAAATTGTGTACCCAGATATGAGTCTAAAAACATGCAGTTCCCTTCTTTTTGTCAAAGACACCAAGCATATATGTTGGGAAAAATGACAGCATCTTAAACAAAATGCTGTTGAAATAAATTGATTTCAATATGTAGAGAAGTAAAAGAAGATCTTAATCTCTTACTGCACAAAACTACAAGTGGGTGCACAGGAACTTTCATAATATAAGCAATATGTAACTCCTGATAACTAACTCATTTAAATTGGTTTAATATTATTAATTACAGGCATAGTTTATCAAACAGCTGTCATATACATAGAGCTATTTTTAAGTTTTTTGACTATAAATATTTAAGTCTTTACCAGAAAAGAAATCTTACATGCCTGTGGAGAGAAAATAAAAAAGTAAAGAAAATGAGTATTCAATTTTAAGAGTTGTTTTTTCTGACTAAATTCTCTTCCCAATTTACTGGGTAACTTGGAGTCTATACTTCTTTATAAACTTAAGATTGTGTATAATATTTTTGTGTGTGTGTGCACATGTTTGTGTAAGTGCCTGTTTGTGTGTTTTTGATTTGACTATGGCATAGTGTTCAAATTGGCAATAATTAATTTTACACATTATTTAATTCTTTGTTCATTTCTTCTACATTAAATATTTTCAAATAAGTTAAACATACTCTGAGCAAAACCTAATGAGTAATCCTAAATAAAAAGACATCCAAGTTTTATTTTTTGTAATTGTTTCTTTTCAAAATTAAAAGAATTATGGACTTGAAAATTAACTTGAGTATGTCAAGTTTATGATGCATGAATCATGGTGCCATATAAGAATTATGAAATGAAAAATTTTCAGCATTCCTATTGGTGTTTACAAGTAAACTATCAAGAACTATAAGTCATAAATTGGGTACACTGCAATTGTATGTGGGTAGATTTCCTATGAATGCTATTTCATTTATATTAATAAATGAAAAGTCACTGACTCATGCCAATATTTATTTATAATAATACCACATAGAAATTGGAGACCACACTATTCTGAAACTTGTATACTTCACAGGTATGTTACATATCAAACCAGAATTTATTTATTTAACTATTTATTTATTTATTTATACAACATATATTTACAATGATATGACACATAAAAACTGAAGATTACAATATTTCAAGACTTGAACATTTCACAGTTATGTTACCTATCAGATTTAAAGCAATGATTTCTATAATTTTTTTTAAAAAGTGCTTGCATTTTTATCACAATAATATTGGACAATAGATTTTAAATTTCACCTGAATAATCGAACTGATTGTTAAAACTGTAGATATATATCAGCTATAGTATGCATATTCTTCTTAGAGGACAGATAAAAATACTTCAACAATAGACCACCAAATTTACAAAGTGGTGTTATTTCAGCTAATTGTTTTAAAAATTAAGACTTTAAAGAGGTCTGCTGCTTTATCATGTGTATTATAACAACCAAGGTCAAATTAGAAGAATATGAAATATTGACAAGGCATAGCTTTTTATGTTATTATAGAAATAGTTTTTTTGTGTTAGCAAAAGTTTTATTTCTATTGTAAAATGAGAGTTTATAAAATAAAACATATCAGGAGCACTTAAAATATGGTAATGAACTGGAAAAATTATCATATAAAAGAGTAGGCTTTTATTTAGCCTTGATGCCTCTGGAAAGCATTCTATGATTATATGTTAAGTGAGAAGTTAATTTAAAATTAAAATGGAGATTTAACAATGAAGCTTGGATATTTGTGGTAGTAATCACCAGGACTTATTTATGGATTTTCACATGAAGTTGGACTGCTTCATCTTACACTTATAAAAGAAGAAACCAAAAGAACTTAGTTTTAACTTGTAGTTAAGGAAGAAGTTGTACACTATTGCACCAAATTCTCTTATAAATAAGGGCTAAACATATGAACAGTAAGATACTTGAAATAAAATAAGATATTGCTCATTAACATAGACCCAATGTTGGAAACAGGTAACTTTAAGCAACATTAGAACAAGGTTATCTTGCAAATGAATATGTAGTTTCCTCCAAGGGAGTCTCACTATGCAACAAACTGTTCTTAAGGGTAGAATGGAGGCTAAGCAGTATATGACCAATAGAAAATGAAGTCTTTTATATTTTTCCATTTATTAATTTATTTAATTTACATCCTGATTATAGATCACAGCTTCCCCTCCTCCCAGTCCCCCATTCACATGGTCCCTCTCCCTATAACCTTTGCCATTCTTCTCTGAGAGGGTGAGAGTGGCCCCCCTCTCTGCCTGTAGCATAATGTCTCTGCAGAGCTAGGTGCATACTCTCTCATTAAGGCTAGACAAAACAACCCAGTCAGGAGAATGGGATCAACAGACAGGTAACAGCTTTAGGGACAGCCTCTGTTCCTGTTGTTGGGAGACAGCTGCACATCTAGTACATATGTGCACTAGCCTAGGTTCAGCCCTTGTATGCTCTATGGTTACTTGTTCAGTTTCTGAGAGTCCTCAAGGGTCCGGATTAGTTGACTCTGTTGGTCTTCCTATGAAGTTCCCATCCTCTCTGGGGTCCTTGAACCTTCTCCCAATTCTTCTGTAAGACTTACCAAACTCAACTCAATATTTGGCTGTGGGCCTCTGAATTTATTTCAGTTAGCTGTTGGGTAGAGCCTCTCAGAGGACAGTAATGTTAGGCTCCTGTCAGGGATTGGTACTTCCCCTTTGGATGGGTCTCAAATTGGTCCAGTTATTTGTTGGTAATTCCCTCAGTCTCTGCTTCATCTTTGTCCTTGCATTTCTTATAGACACACAAATTTTGGATCCAAAGTTTAAACACACCTCAGCAACAAAGATAGTTACTATCTCAAATTAAAGGAAAAAAAAAAGGTTTCCTAAGCAAATGGAACCAAGAACAAGCTAGAGTAGCCATTCTAACATCTACAATCAAAATAGTTAAAAGAGATGGGAAAGGACACTTCATATTCCTTAAAAGAGAAGTCTACCAAGATGTCTTCTCAATTCTGAACATCTATGCATCAAATGCAAGGGTACCTACAGTAGGAAAAGAAATGTTATTAAAACCTAAGTCACACATTGAACCCCACACATTAATAATAAAAGATGTTATGAGACACCTGAGTGTGTGAATGAGTGGGTATCTGTTCCTTGTTATATTTTCCTTCTGTTTATTTGTCCAATTCTGATGTCTTGCTTCAATTTTTTGCTTTATCTTACTCTATTTTATCTTTCTATTATTCCATAGGAGCATGCTTGTTTTCTAATTTGTGGCAGAAAGGGTATATTTTCAAATGAGAAGTAAGGTGGGAAGGAACTGAGAGGAATAGAGGGAAGGCAACCATAATCAGGATATATCATATGAGGAAAAGAACTATTTTCCATAAAAAAAGAGTATGACATCTATTATAGACATGGTATGATCCCCATATTTCATTTATGAGCACATTTTACCTTTACCTTTATAATTAGAACATGCATACATGATAAGTAAATGATACATGCTAACAAAATTAAACCAATCAACACAACATATCTTGTGAATAAACATTAGAAAATTATCTTAAACATATTTACTGTGTGTATACTTTATACAAATTAATCTTTTATATTAAAGTTAAGGAGAGAAATAATGAGTGCAAAATAAACTTGCTCACATAAATTTTGCATTGCACTGGAAGGTAGACAAAAGTAAAATGCTAAAATTTAACAACCAACATTTTATACAATGATTAATGTATTAGAAGAATCTTAACACATTGCTGTTTCTGGGCATTCTGAGTTTTTATCCTTTGGTGCTTATCAAATTTCATGTGAAAACATAACTTTTTCTTATCTTTTCAGAGCTAAAGATTTATACAAAACAGATAACCCAACAATTTTATGTAGATGGTATGGTGATGGTGCAAGAGCAAAATGTACATATCTTTTACTGTGAGAAAATGAAACCTTCTTTCCGATATATTATTCAAATGTTAGAAAAGAAAACTATACCCACAAATTAATTAGATAATGGAACAACAATTACCAAATTGAAGACACTAGGAGGGATGGATATCTCCTTATTGCATTATCTTTATTAGTGTAGGCAATTCTTTCCTGACACACCAGTTTGCTGAAAGATGCTCTGTGAAAGGTCCTTAACAGTACTGACCTTCCCATATGAAGAAGATTGAATCACCCTTTATGTTTCTCCCCGTTGCATGTTAATTTACTATTACAACAGCCAAAAGTACACTTTACTCGATTTATGTTTTATTACTCAAGAGTAGTGCAAAGGGTGAGAACTAGGTCTTACAAGATCCAGCTGTCAGAATAATCACACAGCTGTGATTGATTAATGGGAGAAAGATTCTGATTGTGTAATATGGAACCCGAATGCAGTTGTTTAATATGATGCTGTCAGCAAAACCTCCTCGGCTGACAATTTTCATGAAACAGCCATCTGTTTTTGAGGATTACAAATACTTTATCGCAATATTTATGACATGTTTCCTCTGAAAGATGATACCTTATCCCTTTCAATAGATTAATGCCTTGAGGGTAACAACAAACCTAAGCAGAGAGGAAAAACTTAACTTTAAAATTTATCTCAGTCAAAAGCAAATGCAGTCCCTATTTTCCCTACTGTCACAAACTGACTAAATTAATATCAATTTGAGTTGGCTCTATTTTTATTCACAAATTTAAAATCATAATGAATTAGAAGTAGCTTATATTTAAATTCATATCTTGAGGTTCATTAGGTTCTCTGTGTTATCAATTGTGTGTGCCTATATAAAATATGTGAAATTAATGGCTAATTTAAACTGAGAATATGGAAATTACATATGCTGCTTAATCTGCATGGAATATATTGGTTGAAATTTGTTTCTTGTTCTATTGAAATGTTTTTTTTAATTTTATTTTATTTTCTAAGTTTTTTTTATGTACATTCAAAATCATTTCCCCTTTCCCGTTTCCTCCCTCCCGAAAGTCCCAAAAGCCCCATTCCCTCCCTCTTTTCCACATTCAACCCCCTCTCACTTCTCTATCCTGGCATTCCCCTACATCCAGTCTTTCCAGGACCAGGGGTCTCTCCTTCCATCTTCTTGGAAATCTATTGATATGCAAATTGTGTATAGGGAATTCCAAGATTCTGGGTTAATTTCCCTTTATCAGTGACTGCATACCATGTGTATTCTTTTGTGATTGGGTTACCTCATTAAGGATAATATTTTCAAGTTCTGACCATTTGCCTAGGAATTTCGTGAATTCATTGTTTTTAATTGTAGAGTAGTATTCCATTGTGTAAATATACCACATCTTCTGAATCCATTCCTCCGTTGAGGGACATCTGGGTTCTTTCCAGCTTCTGGCTATTACAAATAAGGCTGCTATGAACATAGTGGAGCATGTGTCCTTATTGCATACAGGTAAAGCCTCTGGGTATATGTCAAGGAGTGGTATAGCCGGATCCTCCGGGAGTGTCATGCCCAGTTTTATGAGGAACCACCAGACAGCTATCCAGAGTGGTACCAGCTTGCAATTCCACCAGCAGTGGAGGAGTGTTCCTCTTTCTCCACATCCTCGCCAACAACTGCTGTCTCCTGTGTTTTTGATCTTAGCTATCCTGACTGGTGTGAGATGGAATCTCAGGGTTGTTTTGATTTGCATTTCCCTAATGACTAAGGATGATGAACATCTCTTTAGGTGCTTCTCAGCCATTAGATATTCTTCAGGTGAGAACTCTTTGTTTAGCTCTGTACCCCATTTTTTAATAGGGTTACTTGCCTCTCTGGAGTTTAACTACATGAGTTCTTTGTATATATTGGATATTAGCCCTCTGTCCGATGTAGGGTTGGTAAAGATCATTTCCCAGTTGGTTGGCTGCCGCTTTGTCTTTTTGACAGTGTCTTTTGCCTTGCAAAAACTTTGTAATTTAATGAGATCCCATTTGTCAATTCTTGATCTTAGAGCATAAGCTATTAGAGTTGTATTCAGGAAATTCTCCCCTGTGCCCATATGTTCAAGGTTCTTCCCTAGTTTCCTTTCTATTAGATTCAGTGTGTTTGGTTTTATGTGGAGGTCCTTGATCCACTTGGAATTCAGCTTAGTGCAAGGAGATAAGAATGGGTCAATTTGCATTCTTCTGCATGTTGAACTCCAGTTGAGCCAGCACCATTTGTTGAGAAGGCTATCTTTTTTCCACTGGATGGTTTTAGCTCCTTTGTCAAAGATCAAGTGACCATAGGAGTGTGGATTCATTTCTGGGTCTTCAATTCTGTTCCATTTATCTACATGTGTGTCACTGTACCAATACCATGCAGTTTTTAATACTATTGCTCTGTAGTACAGCTTGAGGTCCGGGATACTGATTCCCACAGATGTACTTTTACTCTTGAGAATAGTTTTAGCTATCCTGGGTTTTCTGCTATTCCAGATGAATTTTTGAATTGCTCTTTCTAACTCTATGAAGAATTGAGTTGGAATTTTGATGGGGATTGCATTGAATCTGTATATTGCTTTTGGTAAGATGGTCATTGTTACTATATTAATCCTGCCAATAGATGAGCATGGCAGATTTTTCCATCTTCAGAAGTCTTCTTCAGAGACTTGAAGTTCTTGTCATACAGATCTTTCACTTGTTTGGTAAGAGTCACACCAAGATACTTTATATAGTTTGTGGCTATCGTGAAGGGTATCATTTCTCTTACTTCTTTCTCAGCCTGCTTATCCTTTGAGTATAGGAAGGCTACTGACTTGCTTGAGTTGATTTTAGATCCTGCCACTTTGCTGAAGGTGTTTATCAGCTGTAGGAGTTCTTTGGTGGAGTTCTTTGGGTCGCTTAAGTATACTGTCATATTGTCTGCAAATAGTGATAGTTTGACTTCTTCCTTTCCAATTTGTGTCCCTTTGACCTCCTTTTGTTGTCTAATTGCTCTAGCTAGAACTTCAAGTACTATATTGAAAAGATATGGAGAGAGAGGGCAGCCTTGTCTAGTCCCTGATTTTAGTGGGATTGCTTCAAGTTTCTCTCCATTAAGATTGATGTTGGCTACTGGTTTGCAGTAAATTGCTTTTACTATGTTTAGATCGAATTCCTGATCTTTCCAAGACCTTTAGCATGAAAGGATGCGGAATTTTGTCAAATGGTTTCTCAGCATCTAATGAGATGACCATGTGGTTTTTTTCTTTGAGATTGTTTATATAGTGGATTACATTGATTGATTTCCTTATATTGAACCATCCCTACATCCCTGGGATGAAGCCTACTTGATCGTGGTGAATGATCGTTTTGATGTGTTCTTAGATTCGGTTGGCAAGAATTTTATTGAGTATTTTTGCATCGATATTCATAAGAGAGATTGGCCTGAGATTCTCTTTCTTTGTCGGGATCTTTGTGTGCTTTTGGTATTAGCGTAATTGTGGCTTCATAGAACCAGTTGGGTAGTGTTCCTTCTGTTTCTATTTTGTGGAACAGTTTGAAGAGTATTGGTGTTAGGTCTTCTTTGAAGGTCTGATAGAATTCTGCCCTAAAACCGTCTGGACCTGTGCTTTTTTTGGTTGGAAGACTTCCAATGACTACTTCTATTTCTTCAGGTGTTATAGGACGGTTTAGATGGTCTATTTGATCCTGATTTAATTTTGGTATTTGGTATCTGTCAAGGAAATTGTCCATTTCCTCAAGGTTTTCTAGTTGTGTTGAATACAGGCTTTTGTAGTAGGATCTGATGATTTTTTGAATTTCCTCAGTTTCTGTTGTTATCTCTCCCTTTTTGTTTCTGATTTTATTAATTTGGATACTATCTCTGCCCTCTGGTTAGTCTGGCTAAGGGCTTATCTATCTTGTTGATTTTCTCAAAGAACCAACTCCTAGTTTTGTTGATTCTTTGTATGGTTTTATTTGTTTCTACTTGATTGATTTCAGCCCTGAGTTTGATGATTTCCTGCCCTCTACTCCTCTTTGGTATATTTGCTTCTTTTTGTTCCAGGGCTTTCAGGTGTGCCATTAAGCTGCTAGTGTATGCTGTCTTCCGTTTCTTTTTGGCAGCACTCAGGGCTATGAATTTTCCTCTTAGCACTGCTTTCAATGTGTCCCATAAATTAGGGTATGTTTTACCTTCATTTTCAGTAAATTTCAAGAAGTCTTTGATTTCTTTCTTTATTTCCACCTTGACCAAGTTATCATTGAGTAGAGCATTGTTCAACCTCCATGTGTATGTGGGTTTTCTGTTGTTTTTGTTGCCATTGAAGACCACCCTTATTTCATAGTGATCTGATAGGAGGCATGGGATTAGTTCGATCTTCTTATATCTGTTGAGGTCTGATTTGTTGTGGCCTCCATTTGTTGATCCATGTTCTCCTGCATTTCTCTAAGCGATTTTTGTGTTTCCTTTGTAAGGGCTTCTAACCCTTGATTCATGGTCTCCTGTAATTCTTTATTAGATTTATTTGTGTCCTTCTTGTGATCCTCTAATAGCATCATGAGAAGTGATTTTAAATCCAGATCTTGTCTTTCGGGTGTGGTGGGGTATCCAGGACTTGCTGCTGTGGGAGAGTTGGGTTCGGATGGTGCCATATTACTTTGATTTCTGTTAATAACGTTCCTACATTTGCCTTTTGCCATCTGGTTACCTCTGGTGTTAGTTGGTCCTGCTGTCACTGGCTGTTGGTTGGACCTCCTGTGAGACTGCAAAGCTATTTCTGCCCCCCCCCCCGATTACCAGGATTCCCCTGGCACTGATTTCTGGGGCCTGCCCTGCTCCTGAGTTACTTTGGAGCCCTGATGTGCCTTGCCCCAAGTTCTGTTATATTGGGGAGTCCTTGCACATCCAAAGGCTCAGCGTAGTGGATTCCTGGAGCAGATGTCACCAAAGGGAGGCTGGTAGACTCCCGCCCAGTGGTGGGGGGGTGAGGAGTCCCTTTGCAAGGCAGAAGTCCCACCGCAGAGCTGGCACGCTGGTTAGTGCAGGTCTGCCCAGCTTTTGGAGAAGGTTACACATAAGCTGCCTGAGACTGAAGCAATATTATGCCTGTCTGTCTCCGAGCCTGGCTGTCCCAACTATCTGGACACTGGAGCAAAGATGGTGGAGTGCACTCTGCACTGTCTTGGCAGCGCAGGTCACCCTGCCTGGGGGATGGCCCACAGCAGAGCTGGTACCTAGACTACCACAGCACTGTCCAGTTCTTGGGAGCAGATGGAAGCCCCAACAGGCCGTGTCCCAAGCGATGTTATATTAGGGGAACCTGGATACCTGTCTCCTCAGTGAGGTAGAACCCGGAACAGAGGTCACCAAATGGGAAGCTGGTAGGCTCCCGCCCAGTGCGGGGGGGTCCCTCTGCAAGGCAGAAGTCCCACAACAGAGCTGGCGTGCTGGTTACTGCAGATCTGCCCAGCTCTTGGAGCAGTTTACACACAAGCTGCCTGAGACTGAAGCAATATTATGCCTGTCTGTCTCCGAGCCTGGCTGTCCCAACTACCTCTCTATTGAAATGTTAAATGAAATTTATTTATCTTATAATATAGTTTAAGAGAAACTAAACTTTTACTTTAGTTTGAAATATATAACAACATTTTTCTGCATAAAAGGAGTAAAGAAATTATATTTTTGTGGTAATAACAAATATAAGAACTATTTTATAAGGTCTATCCAAAAACTTTACATATTAAAAGATTATTCTTTTCTTTATATACTAATTAATGCTGGAAATTAATATGGCATCAATTATTTCTTAATCAAGTTTTTCCCCCAAATAATCACACAGATTCCTTTTAAAATCTTAAATCCTCTGGCCTTAGCTGTGCAAATACTGAACTAGCTCATCTTACTTAACCTGACCACTTAGCCCCATCTAGCCAGATGGCTGGCTAGTTAACCTTCCAAGCCTGTGATCATGGGAGTCTTCTCCCATGATTCTTTTATTCTCTTTCTTTCTTTCTTTCTTTCTTTCTTTCTTTCTTTCTTTCTTTCTTTCTTTCTTTCTTTCTTTCTCTCTCTCTCTCTCTCTCTTCTTCTTCTTCTTCTTCTTCTTCTTCTTCTTCTTCTCTTTTTTATTAGATTTTTTCTTTATTTACATTTCAAACTTTGTGGTTTCCCCTCTGAATACACCCTATCTCATCCTCCACTCCCCCTGCACACCAACCCACCCACTCCCACTTCCATGTCCTGGTATTCCCCTATATTGGGGCATCGAGCTTTCTCAGGGCCAAGGGCCCCTCTTCCCTTTGATGTCCCACAAGGCCATCCTCAGCTACATATGCTGCTGGAGCCATGGGTCTTTCCATGTGTACTCTGTTGTTATAATTTAGTCCTGGTTGCTCTGGGGGTACTGGTTGGTACATAATGTTGTTCCTACTATGGGACTGAAAGTTCCTTCAGCTCCCTGGGTGCTATCTCTAGCTCCTCCATTGGGGACCTTCTGCTCAGTCCAATGATTGGCAAAGCACTCACCTCTGTATTTGTCAGGTACTGGCAGAGCCTCTTAGAAGACAGCTATATCAGGCTCCTGTCAGCAAGCGCTTGTTGGCATCCACATTAGTGTCTGAGTTTGGTGACATTATATGCGGTGGATCCCCAGGTAGGAAACTATTCTCAACAATAAAAGAACTTTTGGTGAATCATTACCCCAGACCTCAAGCAGTAGTATAGAGCAATAGAGATAAAACTGCAAGGTACTGGTACAGTGACAGGCATGTAGATCAATGGAATAGAATTGAAGACCCAGAAATGAACCCACATAGCTATGGTCACTTGATCTTTGACAAAGGAGCTAAAACCATCCAGTGGAAAAGAGATAGCCTTTTCAACAAATGGTGCTGATTTAACTGGCTGTTAGCATGCAGAAGAATGCAAATCGACCCATTCTTATTTCTTTGTATAAAGCTCAAGTCCAACTGGATCAAGGACCTCCACATAAAAGCAGACACACTGAAACTAATAGAAAATAAAATGGGGAAGAGCCTTGAGCACATGGGCACAGGGGAAAATTTTCTGAACAGAACACCAATAGCTTATGCTCTAAGATCAAGAATTGACAAATGGGACCTCATAAAATTACAAAGTTTCGGTAAGGCAAAGGACACTGTCAATAGGAAAAAACAGCAATCAACAAATTGGGAAAAGATCTTTACCAATCCTACATCTGACAGAGGACTAATAATATATACAAAGAACTCAAGAAGTTAGACTCCAGAGAACCCCTGAGTCTTCTTAAAAGGCTCTCTTTCTTTCTCTTTCCAGGGTTCCTTTCTTACTCCCAGGAAGTCCAAACTTTCCATTCTTGCCCAGAAAATTAGTTATCAGATTTTTATTAAAGTCGATCAGAGAATGCTTTAGATAGGCAAAAAAAAAAAAAAAAAAAAAAAAAAAAAAAAAAAAAAAAACAGAGACACAGTTTCACAAAGCATACTGCAACATCTTCCACTTTTAGTCCAATAAAAGTTCTTTCCCTTACAATAAGAAAAAATGGCAAGAACTATAGGTAGCAATCTTTAGAGAAAGAACTCTATTGTTTGTCCTATCTTAATGAGTTCAGAATTTTGTATTTAATTTGAATCACCAACCTAAATAAACCTGGTAATAATTCACAACACATGTTCTGGAAACTCTAACCTTCATTTACCATTCTTAAATATCTACTAAGACTGTAAAACATTTTTTTAGATCCTTTAAAACAAATTTATATTAAAACTATGATTTTCTAGTCTTCAACCTCACAGGGACTTGGGAAGGAAATAATATATTATCTGAGTATGCAGAAGGTACAGCAAATACTTTCAAAACTATAGAAATGGCACACAGTTGGGTGCTTATACAGCTACACAGTATTTTAATAGACCCGTGCATCATCTTCAGCCTTCTGACCCAGAATATTTATGAAGTATGAGTTATGAAGGACTTGCTTGTCCTGTCTTGGCAAAGGTTATTAGTTGACTGCTCCCTGTTAGTTTGTCCTTTCTGGGCAGCATTCTGTCTACATGAAAAGTTAGGGCATTTTCTTTGTCCAGTGGCTAGCTTGTTACAATTAAAGCCATTTCCTTTTTTTTTTAAAGATTTATTTATTTCTTTTATGTATGTGAGTACACTGTAGCTGTACATGGTTTGAGCCACCATGTGGTTGCCGAGATTTGAACTCAGGACCTTCGGAAGAGCAGTCAGTGCTCTTAACTGCTGAGCCATCTCTCCAGCCCAAAAACAGGGAATCTTTTTTTTTTTTTGGTTTTTTTTTTTTGAGACAGGGTTTCTCTGTGTAGCCCTGGCTGTCCTGGAACTCACTTTGTAGACCAGGCTAGCCTCGAACTCAGAAATCCTCCTGCCTCTGCCTCCCAAGTGCTGGGATTAAAGGCATGCGCCACCACCGCCAGGCCAAGCCATTTCCTAATAGAGGTCATTTGATGCTAATTATTTTCTTTCAGGTTGAATGGGGGCTACCAGTAGTTGACATGTCTCAATGTCAAAAATGAAATCTTAAATTAACAAAAATATGCTTAAATGTCATTCTCTGTGAGTCTCTGATGTTTTGAAAACCATCTATCTATTTATAGCATATCTGACAAGAAAATAATGCCCATTTCTTGCTATTTACTATCTGCATAACTTAGGATGCAAATTTATGTGTTAATTTAAACTAGTATCTGACATAACCATGAGTTTGACTCTCTGATTATCAATGTGTTTTTTTTTAATATTCCAACAGATTGGAATAACAGATTTAAAATGATTGGAACTAAAAATTGCATTTCAAATTAGGTGCAAAGAGTTTATATAGTACCTATGTATCTTCAAACAATTTCTATTAATTTTTATCTTCTTTTCCTTTCTTTGGAAATTACATTTTTATGTGGATATATCTAGCCTTCCATTTTTTCTTTTAATTTAGCTTTATTCCCCATATGTTCAACTTTATTTAAACTCTTTTCCATTTTATTGCCCAAGCACAACTCATGCATTTTGTACTTGCTCAGAGGTTTTGGCCTGGGTTCTTTATTTTCCAGTAGGCTGAGATTCCATCAGTTCTCCCATGGGAGCCCCACTTTCCAAAGAGACTTGCTGGCTGTTTGGAGTCGTGTGACACCCTACTTTATGTTAGATCTCAGAAGCTACCATTAGTTTTCCCTAAAGCACTGAATTCCAAGGAGACAAGTTGACTGTTCAGAGAAGCGTGATATTTTACTTCATGCTAGCTGTGAGTTTAATTTTTTCTTTTTGTGTTGGATAAAAGCAAAACAACTCTGCTCAAAACCCAATTCCGGGTTCTTCCATTGACTAGAACAATACATCTTTCCTATGACAAATTTTTTTTTGGCAAATGAAAAGGCTTTATCTTTCAAATTGAAATTATAATCATACCTTACATGGATAAATATAGCTATATTCCCCTTTCTCCTTATATAAATTTAACATTGATATGTAATTTATCTTTTAAATTACTAAGGACATTTCTATTTATTATTAGGCAGAAACTTACATAGTTTTTTAAGGAAAAAATGTGTCATTTTGAATTTTAGGCTGTCCATTGCTTTATCTTATCAGCAGGGTTCCTGCCCAGATTTCATCATGTAGCCCATGCTGCTGTAGAATTTACAGAGATCTGCCTGTCTCTTTCTCTCCTGTGTGCTAGAATTCAAGTTGTGTGCCACCACTGCCATGCTCAAATATTTCACCTCAATTCCCAACCATTTTAACTCTTTAATTTGGAAAGCAGCAATTTTGAACTCTAGTGACATTCTGAATTTACTTAAAATCTTTAAGAATTTCCTGTTTTAGAAATGCTAAATAATAAAACAATCCCTTCTATTTTCCACAATTAGGGAAAAATGAGAACATTCAAATAAAAATTAAGCAAAGAAGTAAGAAGATTCTAAGTTTTGAGGCAATTATGCTACCTCATGTTGTTTCAGCAAGGCCTTGTCTATAAGTTCTTGGAATTTAGATATTGCTGCACTGTATTGTTGAGCCAAAGCAGAAAGAGCTGACAAATATCTCATAGCTAGAGAGCTCTTAGTTCCACTTGCCATCAGTTTCCCTTTTCTACCAGGAAGAACCCCTTTCCTTACTTGAATTTTACAGCTTGTAAATTATCATTCCATCTTTCGGTTCTTTTCTTCCCTAAGTCTATTTTATTTTGAACTTTCTTAGAGATGGCATAGAAAACTGCTATCATTATTGAACATAATGTAATGTGTTGTTTTATTTGCCTTTTTATGCATTACACTGATTAGTTCTGTTCTCATTATATAAAAAGATTCTGGAGATAGAAATAGATTATTTTTAAAATTTAAAATGTGGAATCGTGGCTGATTATAAAGAACATGTGATACAACAGTTAGAGTGCAGATATTTACTGTTTGCTAGGAAAATGTGTTCATGGAGTATGTGGGTATAGATCATTGTCATTGGCTTTCCTGAGTTGTTTAAGTCCCTGGGATTAATGATTAACAATTCCACTCACAAGTAATCAAGAAACAAATATTTGACTTTAAGCAACTTGCAGGGTAAAGAAAATCCTCAATAGAAACTTAGAGACATTAATTCATTGGTGGATTTGGAAAAAAAATTGCTTTAATAATGACACCATGATAAATTTATTGCAATTTTTAACACTGTCCATAACTTTGTTTTGAATTTATATTAACTAAAATATTATCACATAGCTCAAAGTGTTAATGCTGAATTTTAACAATAAAATGTATATTATTCAAACAATGAAATCAGTAGACTGATTTTATATCAAATATCCAACAGTTTGACTCATTTATTTTCCAAGTGCAAGCAAAATTAGTGATTGTTATCAAAACACTGCTACCAAAAGATATAGAAGAAATGGATGAGGAAAAGTTAATTGGATTATAGAATTCTAGAAAGCAATAATTTATACATTCTAATCTTTATATGTGCATTACTGAACAAACAATCCATGATAAGTTTAGATGCAATACCTACCAAAATATGATTAACATTAATACGTATATTATTCTTTGAAGTTTTATTCAAATGTGCTGCCTCTCTATGCTTAATAGAGACCCAGTTTTAAGAAAAAAGATGGATATACTAAGTATATAATATTTCTATTTATTGTGAATAAGAGAGCAATTAAGCTGAAATGAGAATCGAGCTAAATTTTATCCTCTCTGATAAATTCAATAGAATGCAAGGTGACCTTGTTTCCTCTGAAATTACAAAGGCAAAATAACAAAGGCCAAAAATTTTACATAGATGACATTATGCTGTCTACATAAAAGAAAATCATTGATAAAACTAAGGTCATCATAATAAGCAAAGTAAGTCATACTGAGAAAGTCACATAGTACATGCCAAATATATAGGCACATACAAATAAATAAGAATATTGATATAGACATAGTTAAATCTCCAATGTATATACTTCAACTCCGTTGTATGTGGTATAAAATAACAATATGCAGTTGCAATTTTTAGAAAGCCTCAAATTGTCTATTGTCTAAGCTTTAATTATTTTACAAGATTCTCTAAGGTTAGGATTTTTGGTTTATTTTCTTCATTTTAGTTCCAGTTGTGAATATGGGTTCCATTAACATATTTTACCATTTTTTGAATTACAAAATCCTTGAGATTGCTTACTTAGTAGCCTCCAAAATTTTATTGTATATTTTATGTTGTTTCCTCTGACTTTGTGTGGTGATTTCAATGTCCATTCATGCTATGTGAAATTTCTAACTTTCAGCAACAAGGACATTCTAATGTGAAAGAACTCCAAACAGTATGTTTCAAGGAAGAGAAAGCAAAATGAAGATTTTATTTTCACTAATATTCCATACAAATTTTTATTCTAGTATTTAGTTATCCTGTGAATAAAATATTTTGTTCAAAAAATTGTTCCATAATTATGATCAAGGTATAATCTATTAACAAATGTTAGAAAGACCCAAGGCATGGATGGGCACACACACACATACACACACACACACACACACACACACATATATAATATTATAATGTAATAAGTACATTATAGATATAGATAGATATAGATATATAAAACAACTATATGGAAGAAAACTTGCTATTGTATTACAAATCTTCCTACCTAATTTTTTTTGAGTGTTAGGGATAGGATTTGCAGTTGGAGACACTGCATCCAGGAAGTCTCACCAAAATGGTTGTGTAAACATGATCTTAGTAAGAACACTAGCAAACATTAACATAGATGGAAGAAACTGAGGAGACCTCAATCCTAACCAATAACTAAGCGCGATTACAAAATGTTAATTTAAGATTGTGAGATATAGTCTGCCCCACCGATGGCTATTACCAGATGATCAGACCTGAACATATATCAATAAAAGGAACATTATACAGAAGATGAGGATTTGGATCTGTGAGGATTTTAGAGGGAGGAAAGGGGAGGAAATGATGAAATTGCCTAATTCTCAAAAAAAAAAAAAAATCTTCCAGAACTTACTCTTACCATCAGAGAGCAGTCACTTTTAAGTGTTAACGTAATTAGGAATATAAGACCAAACAAAATTTTTCACATTAATATTCTTAGAAATGCTTATTTATCTATTTAAGAGAAAAGTCTACCAAGCTATGAAAAATAATGACTATTCTTAACACATGAATGTGTAAAAGCTCATATTACAAAATGTCACGTATGTGATATTTTTTCCCAAGCAAACCAACACATTTTACTGTGGCTCAGACTGCTTCAGACTTTAGTTATTCCATCCCAAGAACTATAATGCTGTAAGGACTTGACCAGCTTGGACAGACATCTGCTCACCTCTAGAACTCTGCATGTCCTGGAATATAAGGGTTCTCTGAAAAGTCTACTAAAGGAGCTGTGTGGTCAGCACATGCTAAGCAGGGTTCACCCACTGCCCACAGGTAAGGCTGAGCCCAGCGGTCAAGCGTGGTCACAAGCTCTCTCTCTTGTACCACTGTGGGCCTGCACAGAACCTGCTCCTGAATCCACTGTACCAACTCCTCTATGTAGACCTTGAACAGGGGTACAGGGTCCTTTTCCTCCAGAAGCCTCTGTTTCTCTAGGGCCTCCTCCAGTGTCAGGCCAACCCACTTAGCCTCTGCCTCAGGATGACAAAGCTCCTGTACTTATGATAGATGGCTACTCTCCTCTCAGGGTTATCAAGGTGTAGCTGGGGATCCTGGTGAGCAAGCCTCAGCAGCATCCCTTGCTTCAGGTCCATGCCAAACTTGGAGTACAGGTTCCCCTTAGGGGTCTTGAGAATATAAATGTTAAACCTATATGTCTCATCAATGAGACCCAGGATCCTCATGGTCACAGTCACAGTGAATTTCTTGTCTAGGATGTCATTGTAATTCTCCCAAGTGAACAGCTGAGGTTTTCACACCTACTTCACCCTCTTGGAAAGCTTTTTGTTCTTGCCATATCTGTAGCCCTGAATCAAGCCCTCTCCACCCCTCAGCCCCTGCTGGAACTCTGGAGGGTAGTGAACTGAAATGGATACATCTTGTGCTGCCCATTTGGGGGGTTGATCTTGAACTCGGCTCTATGAGATTTGTAGTGTACTGGGTCGGCGTCTGTTCTTCTTCCAGTAAGTACAAGAAGTAGACGGACAAGCATGCACAAATGCCTTGCCATAGCAGCAGCTTCTGCCACAGGTGCTCAGGATACCTGTGCAGTGGCATCACAGAACCCTCTACTATTTGGTATGTGATATTTTTGAAAATTCAAATTAAGGTAAAAAAGATTGAAGGTTGCTAGAAGGCTTAGTGTTGATAAGTTTGAATAAGAGCTTTTGTAGAGCAGTGAAGACATGTATAATAGTACATAAATGATTTTTTCATGCATTCTCAAAACTAATAGGACAAGAAAACAAAAGATGAGATTATCATGTAAATTATAGGCTTTACTTAATAATTTTCAGTATTAGCTCTAAAATACACAAAATTGAGGGAATATTTTAATATAAGATTATCTTTAATTATAAGATAATGAAAAAATATAATGACAGATGAGAATTATGATACAATACAATGGTACAATGGATTAAATTAAAATGAATTGAAACTTAAGGGTTCATTGGAAAGTCAGTTGTGTTGGAAGGTATTTTGCTGGGGCAAATATGTGAAGGAACATTTATCTGAAATGGATACAGGTGAAAAGCTAAGGCAGACTTATGAAGGAACATTTCACTGAAGAAGACACAGGTAAAGGGTGCTCTGCTAAAACAAGCATGTGTAAGGACATATGATAAAGGATTCTTTGTTAACAACATGCATGTATTGGTCTGCCTTATACTGCATAGTTGAACTGCATTTGTGGGGATTCCATAGAGAGAAATGCACTAAAAATCTTCTGGTGGGGTGCTGCAGTTTCTTGCCTCTTCTGTGGACTGGGGCAAATTGGAAGAGTGAAATCAGCTGAGACAGACACATGTGCTGAAGAAAGAATCATGCTAATGGTATGTGAGGACATGTGATGTTTGAAGGGATATAAATAGTACTCGATGGACTATGACAAAGGCTGAGATAGGCTTGCTTGTACAGCTAGCTGTGCAACGCTTGTAGGTTGAGTCTTCACTGATCTTTGCTTCACTGAGAGAGGCACAGCTGAGAACTTCTCTTGAAAATTGTTTGCAAATGGAGCTGCTGCTGCTGACTTGTGAACTCAATTGCTGATTTCCAGACAACACAGATGGGAGTTGTTCTAAAGATCCTTTCTAAACAGGTCCACTTCCCAGTGTCCTTTCTTTTACACTACCTCTTTTGGTTGGTAGGTTACAAGGGAGGTTAAAGCATTTAAGAGCCATCATTAAACATAGGTTTTGAAATAATAAAAGTTACATTAAAATTTGTGACTAAAGAGATAGGTCATAAAGCAAATGAACAAAAGAGTAATAAATCTGGAATGAACTGTGTGAAATATGCAAAGCTAATGTGGGAGTAGCCTAATGTATAGGAAAGGCATGAAGTCAATGCAAGAAGGTGGAAAGTAATGAAATGAATAACAAAATGAAATTATAAATGGAAATGATAATACATAGACAATATCTGTATGTGTCAGAAAGAAATGGTGTGTGTCTGTGTGTGTGTCTGTGTGTATGTGTCTCTGTGTGTGTATGTACCTGTGTGATTACCAGGAGGAGAGAGTGTTTCAGCTCCTTGCATTGATATACAATGAAACACAAAATTGGAAAAAAAAATGAAGAAAATTATTTCCATGATAAATTTCTTAGCTTCTAAATAGGTATAAGAAAAATAAAAACAAAGATAATGAGTTCTTTTTATCAGAAAAATGTTTAAAAAAAGGGTAAGAGTGTTAACATACTGTTATTATTCTATCACTATTATTCTATCTACTATTATTATTCATCTAAAATGATGTGTCTCAAAAAGGTAGCTAGATGCAAAAAGGAAGAATGCAGAAAAATAGTATGATTTTTTTTAAGCTTTGGATAACAGGAGCATCTTACTGTTCACAGAATGATTGCAATATTTTTATATCTTAAAAATGTAAGAAAGTAAAAATACTATAAATAAAACAATCCATTTATCTATTTCAGAAGTGTGAATATATTAGCCATTTTAATATTACTGTACAAATATATAATATTAGTTTACTGAGAAACCATATATTTTATTGAGTTGCTTATAAAAATGTGTAAAAGAAATCAGTCTTTGGAGAGCAATGATGTTTTTAATTAAACCTGTAACATTGATTTCTGAATGCTACACTAATGTTAAGTATAAAGATGATGTTTTCACATAAATACTTTCATGACCTCAGTGCACAGAGCAAGATGAGGGAAGATTCTGATGCTTAGATCCACAGCTTACAGGGAGGTTGGCATAGACACTGTTATCTATGGTTGCCTACGCACTGAAATTTTACACTAATATACTTATTCAATCTAAAGCAGACAAAATACACTTTTGCTTGTTGTAGAGGCACTTGTTTTTATAAATATGGGACTTTATGCCATTGCTTATTCTACTCCAGAAATTCTTTTAGAACCTTGTCCCATCTAAGTTTGAAGCTTCCTTAGGTCCTCATGTCAATACCCGATTTGTGAACTTTCAACCAGGAAAATGTGATATTGCTCAATGTTGTTCAGTTTTACTTGAATGTTGGCAATTTCAGTTTTATGACATGTATACAACCACCTCCTTGCAAAAAATATTATGAACCCTACTTATTGTCCTAGAATACTAGATATTTCTATAAATAAAAATATCATTCAACCATTAAGTATTTATGGAAACCTTTCCAGATGCGATCTTTCTTTTCAGCATCACTCCCTACTGAACTCAGGAATTTGTTCTCCTCACATTTTACTTTTGCTAAAATTCCCTAAAAAGTAATTATATTTAATGTAACATAGATAGTTGTATTCACCATTTTATAAAACAACCAAATGTTATTTTATTGAATGTTTTGAATATGTAATGTTTGCTTATATCAACACTGATATAATTGATGGCCTTAAAAAATCTTAAACAAAATTCATAGATATTAACAAAGAATCTGATTTTATGGATTCTGGCATTATTACTATGGCAATCATAAAGAGATTTTAAGTCATATGAGTACCATGCTTATGTTATCAGTGTAGTTTATTTAAGATACTTGGAATTCAGTCTCATCCACATCTCCGAAACAGATCCATAGCTCCAGTTTCCTTTCCTCCAAACCCAAGTTTCTTATGGATCCTGGAGACCATTCCCTCCTGATCTCTCTCTCCCAACTTACCTGCATCCTAGCCCCCAATTCCAGCAGGCATTCCCTGTGAACACACTAGGATATCAAGGCAGTAAAAAAGGAAACACACAGATATTACATACTCTAAAATCTATATGAGAAACAGAAATAAAGGAACAAACACTCATCCAACAAAGACAAACCAAGAAATCAGCACATAGATCTATAATCACTGCAAAGCCAGATACCCAGATGCTGAGAAGCCTGTGTAAGAACACAATCAATAGTTAACCCCAAAAGAGCCCACCTATCTAGCAGAGCAAGTCCTATATATTCCAACATAGTTGAAACTCTAGAAAAAGACTATGATACCTACTATTAAAAGATGATAGAAGTCGGGCGGTGGTGGCGCACGCCTTTAATCCAAGCACTTGGGAGGCAGAGGCAGGCGGATTTCTGAGTTCGAGGCCAGCCTGGTCTACAGAGTGAGTTCCAGGACAGCCAGGGCTACACAGAGAAACCCTGCCTCGAAAAACCAAAAAAAAAAAAAAAAAAAAAAAAAAATAGGAAATGAATCAATCCCTTATATAAATCCTAGAAATAACAATTTGAGCAAATTTAAAACCTCTTAAAGTAAACCAAGCAATTAACAAAGAAACAAAAGAGTTGAAGAAAACAAATAAAACTTTTGTAGAACTAAAAAATGGAAGAAAGTAGAAGCCATGAAGAAATCTCAAACTGAGGCAATTTTGGAAATGAAAATTTAGGAATTCAAACAGGAAGTACAGAGACAAGTTTCACCAGCAGAATGTAAGAGATGTAGGAGAATCTTGGACATTAAAGATATGATAGGAGAAATGGATATATCAGTTAAAAAAAAGGCTAAATTAAAAAAAATACACAATACATACAGGAAATATGGCAGACTATGAAATACCAGATATAAGAATATAGGAATTCTGTAATAATAGGAGGGAGAAGAATCCCAGCTTAAAGACCCACCAAATATTAAGAAATTTTTCTAACCAAAATTAGGAGATTCTTAAAAAGTAAAAGATGCATACAGAACACAAAATAGATGGACCAGGAAGAAAGTACCCTTACCACATAAGAATCAAAACATTAAACATATAGAATAAAGAAAGAATATTAGAAACTTCAAGAAAAAGCAACCAAGTAAAATATAAAGGCCAGTTTGTTGAAATTCTACCTGTCTTCTCAACTGAGGCACTAAAAGTCATAAAGACCTGTACAGATATGCTGCATGCTCTAAAAGACCACAGATACCAGCACAGACTTAATAAACCTAGAAAATTTTTCAATAACCATAGTCGGAAGATAACATATTTCATAATAAAATCAAATTTAAATAATATTTCTTTGTGGACAAAGCTCTATAGGAGGTGCTAGAAGTAACACACACACACACACAAGCACAAACACACACACACACACAAGCACAAACACACACACACACACAACACCCACCCAAAACAACAACAAAATACAGGAACTAACAATCTTTGTTTATTACTCTGTCTCAATATCAATATTCTCTATCATCGAATAAAAAGACACATGCTAACAGAATGTGTATTTCTTCTGTTGAATATAAGAAACAAACTCAATATTAAGCATAAATATTACCTCAGAAAAGAGTTGGAAAAAAGATTTCCTAAGCAAATGCGCTAAAGAAGAAAACTGATATAGCCATTCTAACATCTAACAAAATAAATTTCAGACCAAAATTAATTTAAGGGATGGAGGAATATACTTGATAATTCTCAAGGAAGCATCCACCAAGATGATCTTTCAATTCTTTTTTGTTGTTGTTGTTATTTTTTTTAAGTAAAATGTTCAGTTCATTTATTTGTTTTTTATATTTTTGCAAGAACTTTTTATTATTTTTATACACTCAATATTTTATTTCCCACCCAGCCAACCCCTGTCCATCCTCTGACTATTGTACATCCCATGTCTCCTCCCCTCCCCCTGTCTCAACATGGATCACCCATCCCACATGACCTCTAAACACCCTGGGGCCTCCAGTCTCTTGAGGGTTAGGTGTGTCATCTCTGTCATTCAATGTTCAATGACAGACCGGGCAGTCCTCTATTGAGGCTAGTGGCCTCAGATCAGCTGGTGTATGTTGCCTGTTTGGTGATCCAGTGTTTGAGAGATCCCGAGGGTCCAGATTAATTGAGATTGCTGGTCCTCCTACAGGGTCGCCCTCAGCTTCATTCAGCCTTCCCTAATTCAATAGCAGGGACTAGTTGCTTCTGTCTATTAGTTGAGTGCAAATATCTGCATCTGACTCTTTCAGCTGCTTGCTGGGTCATCCAGAATGCTGTCATGCTAGGTCCCTTTTTGTGAGCACTCCATAGCCTTCATAATAGTGTGGGGCCTTGAGACCTTCCCTTGCTCTGGATCCCACTTTGAACCTGTTTTTGTTGTTGTTGTTTAATTTATTTTATTCATTTACATTCCAAATGTTGCACCTTCCTGGAACCCCTCCCAGAATACTTACATTTTTTTAATGCTTAGTCATTTTTTTTGATATTTTATTTATTTACATATCAAATGTTAATCCCCTTGCCTGATTTCCCGCCCAAAAATCCCTATCATATTCGCCGTTCTCCTGCCTCTATGAGGATATGCCCCCACCCACACACACACTCCGGCCTCCCTGGCCTCACATTCCCCTATACTGGAGCATCAAGCCTTCACGAACAAGGGCCTCTTCTTCCATTGATGCCCAACAAGGCCATCCTCTGCTACATATAAGCCTGGAGCCATGGGTCCCTCCATGTGTACTTCTTGGTTCATGGTTTAGATCCTGGGAGCTCTGGTTGGTTGATATTGTTGTTCTTCCTAAGAGGCTGCCAACCCCTTCAGCTCCTTCAATTCTTTCTCTAAATCCTCCATTGGGGACCCCATGATATGTTCAATGATTGACTGAGAACATCCACTTCCATATATATCAAGATCTAGCAAAGCCTCTCAGGAGACAGCTATATCAGGCATCTGTCAGCATGACTTCTTGGCATCCACAATAGTGTCTACATTTGGTGACTGTATGTGGGATAGATTCCCAGGTGGGACAGTCTCTAGATGACCTTTCCTTCAGTTTCTGCTCCACACCATGTCTCTGTATTTATTCCTGTGAGTATTTTGCTACCCAAGCATCCACACTTTGATCTTTCTTCTTCTTGAGCTTCATGTGGTATGTGAATTGTATCTTGGGTATTCTAAGCTTTTGGGCTAATAATCACTTATCAGTGAGTGCAAACCATGTGTCCTCTTTTGTGACTGGTATACCTCACTCTGTGTGATATTTTCTAGTTCTATCCATTTACCTAAGAATTTTATGAATCCATTGTTTTTAATAGTTGAGGAGTACTTCATTGTGTAAATGTATCACATTGTCTGTATCCATTCCTCTGTTGAAGGACATCTGGGTTTCTTCCAGCTTCTGGCTATTAAAAGTAAGGTTGCTATGAACATAGTGGAGCCAGTGTCCTTGTTGTATGTTGGAGAATCTTAAGGGTATATGGTGAAAAATGAGATAGCTGAGTCCTCAGGTAGTACTAAATTCAATTTTTTGAGGAACAACGAGACTGATTTCTAGAGTAGTTGGACCAACTTGCAACCCCAACCACAAAGAGTGTTCCTCTTTCTCCACATCCTCACCTGAGTTTTTGATCTTAGCCATTCTGACTGGTGTGAGGTAGAACTCAGGGTTATTTTTATATGCTTTTCTCTGATGACTAAGGATGTTTAACATTAATTAAGGTGTTTCTGGACCATTCGTGTTTCCTAAGTTGGGAATTCTTTGTTTAGCTCTGTACCACATTTTTAATAGGGTTATTCGATTGTCTGGAGTCTACCTTCTTGAGTTCTTTGTATATGTTGGATATTAGCCCTCTATCAGATGTATGATTGGTAAAGATATTTTTCCAATGCGTCGGTTGCAGTTTTGTCCTATTGACAGTGTCCTATGCCTTACAGAAGCTTCACAATTTTATTAGGACCCATTTGTCAATTCTTGATCTTAGAGCATGAGATGTTGGTGTTCTGTTCAGGAAATATTCCCTGTCCCCATGTGTTCAAGGCTCTTCCCCACTATCTGCTCTATTAGTTTGAGTGTATCAGTTTTTATGTAGAGATCCTTGATCCACTTGGACTTGAGCTTTGTTCAAGGAAATAAGAATAGAGCAATTTGCATTCTTATACAAGCAGACTGCCAGTTGAACCAGCACCATTTTTTGAAAATGCTGTCATTTATTCCATTGGATGATTTTAGCGACTTTGTCAAAGATGAAGTCACCATAGGTGTGTGAGTTCATTTCTGGGACTTCAATTTTATTCCATTGGTCTACCTGGCTGTCACTGTTCCAATACCATGCAATTTTTATCACTATTCCTCTGTAGTACAGATTGAGGTAGGGATGGTTATTCCTCCAGAAGTTCTTTTACTGTTGAGAATAATTTTTGCTATCCTGAGATTTTTGTTATTCCAAATGAGTTTACTAATTTCTCTTTCTAACTCTGTAATGAATTGAGTTGTGATTTTTATGGGCATTGCACTGAATCTATAGAGTGCTTCCAATAATATGGTCATGTTTACTATATTAATCCTGCCAATCCATGAACATGGGAGATCTTCCCATCTTCTGAGATCTTCTTTGATTTCTTTCTTCAGAGACTTCAAGTTTTTGTGTTACAGATCTTTCACTTGGCTGTTTAGAGTCACACCAATGTATTTATATTATTTGTGACTATTGTGTAGGGTATCATTTCTTAATTTCTTTTTCTGCATATTTATCTTTTGAGTAGAGGAAGGCTACTGATTTGTTTGAGTTGCCTTTATACCCAGCTACTTTATTGAAGTTGTTTATCAGCTGTAGGACTTCTCTGGTGGAATTTTTGGGTTCATTTAGGTATACTATCATATCATCTGCAAATAGTGATATTTTGACTTCTTCCAGTTCTCTTCAAATTATTCCACAAAATAGAAACAAAAAGAATACTAGCCAATTCATTCTATAAAGTCACAATTACACTTCTACCTAAGCCTAACCAAAGCCACAATTCTATAAAGCCACAATTACACTTATACCTAAACCTAACCTATACCTAAACTTATACCAAAGATCTAACATAGAAACAGAAATTCAGACCAATTTCCTTGATGAATATCAATGCAAAAATACTCAATAAAATTCTTGCAAATGGAATTTAAGAACACAGCAAAACAATCATCCATCATATTCAAATAAGTTTTAATCCCAGGAATACAGGGATGTTTCAATATACAGAAATCTATCAATGTAATCTACTATATAAACAAACTCAAAGAAAAGGAAATTCACATGGTCATCTCATTAGATTATGAGAAAGCATTTGACAAATTCAAATTCAACACCCCTTCTTGGTAAAAGTCTTGGAAAGATCAGGAATTCAAGGCCCATATCTAAACATAGTAGAAGAAATATACAGCAAACCAATAGCCAACATCAAACTAAATGGAGAAAAACTTGAAGCAATCCCACTAAAATCAGGAACTAGACAAGGCTGCCCACTCTCTCCCTACTTATTCAGTATATTATTGGAAGTCCTACCCAGAGCAATTAAACAACAAAAGGAGAGAAAATTGATCTTTCAATTCTTAACACCTAAGCCCCAAATTGAAGGGCAAAAATGATCATAAATGAAATAGTACCAAAGCATAAATAACACATCAAACTTCACACAGTAATAGTGGTAGACTTCAATATTCCATGCCTACCAACGGACCAGTCATCCAGACAAAAATTAAAGAGAGTAATACTAAATCTAACAGATCAGACATTATAAAGCAAATGGATGTAACAGATATTTTTATTCACAGCATCTTATTTGAACTTTCTCCAAAATTGACACGTGTTTTGACACAAAGGAAATGCCAACAGATACAAGAAAATAGAAATAACTCCCTGCATCAGACCACCATCGATTAAAGCTGTATATCAGCAACAGTAAAAACAACAGAAAGTTTGAACACTTATGGAAAATGAACATTTCTCTACTGAACGAAAAAAAAAACCATTACAGAAATGAAAAAAGAAATTATAGACTTACTAGAATTCATTGAAAAGTTTTAGATATGCTGTGAATTCAGGCATACCTAAACTTATGGAACACAATGAATGTGGTGCATAGAAGAAAGCCCATAATGCTAAAATGTAGAAGTTGGAAAGATTTTAACCTAGCACCTTAGCAACACTCCTGAAATATCTTGGACAAAATGATGTTGGCACAGTCAAGAGTAGGAGACAACAAGAAATAATCAAACTAAGGGCTGAAATCAATGAAATAGAGACAAGAAAACAATATAAAATATCAATAGAACAAAAAACTGGTCTCTGAGAAAAATCAATGAGATAGACAAACATATCCAAATTATCTAAAAGGCAGAGAGAATATAAAAAGTAACATGATCAGAAACAGTAATGGGGGGATGCTAATAGGAGAAACCTAGTAAATGCAAATTACAATAAGGACTTACTTTAACAACCTCTTCTTTACCAAATGGAAAACATAAAATATTAAGTCCAAAAAAATCAGTAGCCTTTCTATATGTAAATGACAAATGGACTGAGAAAGCAATTGGGAAAACAACACCTTTTGTAGTAGCCTCAAGTAATATAATGTATGTTAGAGTAATTCTAACTAGACAAGTGCAAAACTGTATGATGAAATCTTCAAGACTTTGTAACAAAAAAGTTGAAACCAGTATTAGAAGCTGGATAAATTTACCATACTCATGGATCAATGTATCAGTAGCATTAACAGTACAAATGACCATCTTACCAAATGCAATTTATATATTCGATCCATTCCCCATCTAAGCCCCAACACTATTCTTTGTAGACCTTGAAGGGAAAATTCTGAATTTCAAATGGAAAAACAAAAAAACCAGGGTAGCTAAATAAATCCTCAACAACAGAAGCACCAACAATAAAACTGCTGAAGTTATCCCCATCCCTGATTTTAAGTTGTGCTACAGAGTTATAGCAAAACAAACAAACAAACAAAACCACAAAAGCAAAAACTAAAAAACAGTCAAAGGAAAAACCCTTGGTATTGGCATAAAAGTAGCCTTGTTAATAGAATATAATAAAATTGAAGACCTATACACAGATTTGAATACATACATTTGATTTTTAATGAAAAGGTCAAAAATACACACAGGATATAAAAGATGTCATCTTCAATAAGTGGTGAAAGTCAAACTGGATGTATTCATTTAGAATAATACAAATATTTCCATACTTATCACCTTGAACAAAATTCAAGTTCAAGTGGACCAAAGACCTCTACAAGATTCACTGAAAGTGGATAATAACCTTGAACTAATTGATAGAGAAAACATATTTCTGAACAGAACAATAGTGTTGGCACTAATAAATAATCATTATATAATAAATAAATAGGCCCTAAAAGACTGAAAAGCTCTATAAAGCAAAAGTCACTGTTTAATGGACCATACATCAGCCTACAGAAAAAAATTATTTTTACCAGGTCGACTTCTGACAGAAGACTAATCCAAAATATATAAAGAACTTAAGAAACTAGATATAAAAAAGCGAAATACGTCAATTAAAACCTTGGTACAGATATTACCATAGAATTCTTAATAGAAGAAACTCAGTTGGCTAAGAAACACAAAATTGTTCAACATTCTTATTAGGGAAATGCAAGTCAAAACTACCTTGAAATCCCACCTTATACTTGTCAAAAGACAATATAAGATCAAAAACTCAAATGATAGTACATACTAGCAAGGATGTGGAGCAAGGGAAATACTCCCTATTTGCTGGTGGGAGTGTAACTTGTATAGCCACTACAGAAATCAATATATCATTTCCTCAGTAAATTGAGTATTAACATCATTCTAGACTCAGCAATACCATTCTCGAGCTTAAAACCGAAGGTATATTATAGTGATCAGTTTTGTATTTTATGGACTCTTTATTATGAAACTAAGTGTATCTGGGATTCTTTTGCCTGCTCTTAGGATTCTATCCCTCCTGCTATGCTGTCTTCCCAAAATTCAACACAAAATTTTTCCCTTCATATTATTTATATTACTATATATTATTTTGTCATGTTGAATTGTTGTCTCCTTTCTTATTACTTTTATTTTATTTTTCTTTTACACTTCAGTCCTTGCCTTCCTCCCAGTGCTCCCTCCCACAGTTCTTCATCCCATTCCTCCTCCTCCATGTCTCCAAGAGGATATTTCCCTAGCACTGTCCCCCCGACCAGCTATTAACCCAAAGAAGATATTCCATCTCTTTTTTAAAAAAATCTCTCCTTGATATTGAAGGCATTTTATTTGGTAATGTACCAAGAAATTATTATTTGCTCTAAAGTTCATACTTAGAACAAATTAGAAATGAAAATATTTCAAGAATAAATACATTTATTCAAAGTTAAAATTCATATGGCAAAGATCAATGCCAATCTGGTCAAGCATGTATTTAAATTCCAAGGGCCTCTCCACCCTTTGGTGTCTAACAAGACCATCCTCTGTTGCCTATGTGTCTGGAGCCATGGGTAACTCCATGTGTACTCTTTAGTTGGTTTTGCACCTGGGATCTCTGGGTGACTCATATTGTTGTTCCTCCTGTGGTACTGCAAACTCCTTCAGCTCCCTAGGTACTTTCTCTAGCTCCCCGTTGGGGATCCTGTGCACAGTTCAAAGGCAGGCTGAGAGTGTTCCCCTCTGTATTTGTCATGCACTAGGAGAGCCTCCCAAATGAGAGCTCTGGTTAGCTGGCACTTGTGGGCATCCACAATAGTGTCTAGGTTTTGTAACTGTATATAGGATAGATGCCTAGATGGAATACAGAGCTAAAAAACGAATTTTCACCTGAGGAATATCGAATGGCTGAGAAGCACCTAAAGAAATGTCCAACATCCTTAGTCATCAGGAAAATGCAAATCAAAACAACCCTGAGACTCCACCTCACACCAGTCAGAATGGGTAAGATTAAAACTCAGGAGACAGCAGGTGCTGGAAAGGTTGTGGAGAAAAAGGAGCATTCCTCCACTGCTGGTGAGATTGCAAGCTGGTGCAACCACTCTGGAAATCAGTTTTGCAGTTCCTCAGAAAACTGGGCATAATAGTACTGGAGGACCATGCTATACCACTCCTGGGCATATACCCAGAGGATTCCCCAGTATTTAATAAGGGCACATACTCCACTATGCTCATAGCAGCCCTATTTATAATAGCCAGAAGCTGGAAAGAGCCCAGATGTCCTTCAACATAGGAATGGATACAGAAATTGTGGTATATATACACAATGGAGTACTATTCAGCCATTAAATCAATGAATTCAGGAAATTCTTAGTCAAATGGATGGAACTGGAAAATATCATCCTGAGTGATGTAACCCAATCACAAAAGAACACACATGGCATGCACTCACTAATAAGTGGATATTAGCCCAGAAGGTTGGAATACCCAAGACACATTTCACATATCAAATGATGCCCTAGAAGGAGGAAGAACAAAGTATGAATCCTTGGGTCCTTTGTAGAAAGGGGAAAAATACCCACAAAAGGAGATGCAGAGACAAAAGATGGAGCAGAGTCTGATGAAAAGACCACCCAGAGACTGCCGCACCCAGGATCCATACAGTTTCAAATCAATATTTTGATCACAGCTTTTATAAATATTTTTCAGAAGAAATAAAGTCCTTCGTGACAATGAGTTTTATTTTCCTAACAGTCAGAAACTGCTTGATTTATAATTTTTTATTGTATTTTATCATTGTAAAAAAACCCCTACATTTTAAAGTTACAGTTTGAGACTTCTACTTCATGAAATGCATACATCAAACTTGGCAAGTATCCAAAACAATGACAATAAAATAAAATTGTACATGTCTATATCCATATAGCACGCTAGTAATTATTTCTTACATGGAAAATGGAAAGCTGTGTCCTGATGCAGAATATATTTCTGAAATTAATTTTTCTTGACAAGTTTTTTGTTGTTCTTGTTGTTGTTTATTTCTATGAAGGACATTATTCAATTTTAGTTACTTATACCAACACCAAGATTTCATTCTCACATTTAATGCAGTTGAGAAATAAAACAGAACATAGATTTTTTTTTCACAGCGTCTATGGCTTCAGTTATCATTTGAAAGTAGAAAATTATTTGTCACCTGAAAACTCATTTACTGTAATGTCATGTACTGATACACGGACATGGTAATGACCTCACTGAGCTGTAATTCTGAATAGCTGAATATGCTCTTCCCTAGACCTGCTCTTCCTCATAGGATAAAGACTTGATCTCAAGGGCAGTCATCATAATCTACTGAGAGTCAAACAGCATTGTGAAGCATTAAAAGTCACAAAATAACCAGGACAGTTCTAACTTTTTAGTTCAGGGAATAACAATGGTCCATCTAGAATCCTGATGTTTGGACCCATCATGTAAATGCAACACTTCTTCATTTGGGAATGTCATTGTAAGATAATAAAATGAATATCACAATCAGAATGGTCATCAGTAGAAATTTTAATTGTATTTCTTTAATTTATTACCTGCTAAATAATTTGAAAACTCTTTGATTCCTAGTCATATCTCTTTGGATACTTGAAACTGAACATTCTATGAGATATAAATAAAAAGTTTATGAACACCTGCAGTCCTTCTAAAATTGGCAGCCTCAGCTACAGAACAGAGGGAAGAAACATATTCTAAACTTTAAGAGAAAATGAATTGATAAATAACATAAGGTTGGCAGTTATAGAAGATGAATGTTGTGAAGGTTTTTGTTCAACTTCATTGGTTATATACTTATATAACTGAACAATATTGAGTCTCGAATTCAGACACTATGCTGTCTGTTTTAATTGACTGCTTACACAATTCTAAGCATAAAAAAGCTATACCAAGTTCAGAAAAGAAACAATCCTGCTTTTATGTATCCTTTCTCAAATCAAGAGAAAGGCACATGAATCTACAAGTATAGGATGCATCCCCAAGCTGAAATGGAATACAAGTATATTGTCCCAGGAAGTGAGAGAAACAACTGACTAGTTCCAATTTTAGAAAGGCAGCAGCTTTACCAAAGAGCTGCCCTTTGTATAAAAATTTATATAGTACAAAATCAAAATTTTACATTTAATTACAAAACATTAAATTTTTGTTGTAGAGCATTTGATTGTAGTTGATATTTTAACTGTAGCCATTGTTACATCATTCCCCTGTGGAAAAGTATGCACAGAGATCTCAAAAATGATATGAAACTACCAAGATAGACAAAGAAGTGACTGAATTGTCAATGGCTTCTGAGTCTTATTAAGAATGATTTCTTTCTCTGATTTTGGATACCTTGGATAAGGTATAATATAACATATATAATATTATGATATATTATATATAATCCAATCAACATAAATCACAAAAATGAAGCATGATTGACTTTCCTCACTGTTATCACTCTTTTTCTGCCTATTCTAGTGATGATAATATATGTGAAACTCTAATATCAAAGTTACCTTTTATATTAGATTTTTGATTGATATGTGGGATATCAATTATTTCATAATATTAATGGTACAATAAACAAAATTCTATTTTGTAGAAGGTTATTTTGGTAATTTCTAATGTGCATTAAACACCTTAATATCCATTTACAAAAATAATCAGTATTTTTTTATTAGCAGTACTATTGTAAATTGTATGGAAATGTTAAATCAATTATAGAACTAATCTCATTTAGGAAAATTCAGCTAAGTATGTAAACACTATTGCTATCATCATCACTAGTATATAGGCAGAATAACATTGATAACAGTGAAGAAACTCAATCATGTTTCTTTATTGTGATTTATGTCATTTAGAGCTGTGAGTACAATGCAGTGTGTGATATTCACTCTTCTATCAGTGACATCTCAGTCACAGGAAGCAATACAATATGAAATAGTATGTAGGTCATAACTCACACGTAACTGCCTACAAGGATTCTGATCTGGTAGGCAAATATCAAATATTCTGCTGATACCTAAGAGCTCGGAGCTCAGGAGCTCAGGAAGGTCATTGAAACATTCTCTAAAACCTGAAATGATGCTGAGATTCACTGGAAGAGCTCTCTCTCTCTCTCTCTCTCTCTCTCTCTCTCTCTCTCTCTCTCTCTCTCTCTCTCTCTCTGTGTGTGTGTGTGTGTGTTTATCTGAAAACATTTTTAATTATTAAATTATTTTTTTGCATTCCAAAAGTTACCCCCTCCCTGTGTTCTTCACCTTATTCCCCCCCATCTCTGAGAGAGTGCTCCCCATCTGCTTATCAATCACCACTTCACCTCCATGAGCATCAGATGCTTCTTCCCTGGGGCATCAAGTTCACACAGGTACATTCTCTCCACTGAGACCATACAAGGCAGTCCTTGGCTATATGTGTGCCTGGGGCCATGTGTCAGCCCACATATGCTCCTTAGCTTGGAATCTGGGAGCTCTGAGTGGTCCAGGTTAGTTGACACTGTTGTTTTTCTATGGGCTTGCTATCTCCTTCCATTCTCTAACTCTTCCATATTGGTTCCTGACTTCAATCCAATGAGTGGCTGAAAGTATCCACATTAGTCTCAGTCCATTGCTGGTAGAGCCTCTCAGAGGACAGTCATACCTGGTTACTGTCAGCATGCACAGTACAGTAATATGACCTCACTAACTTTCAGGATTTCGTATGTGCTCATGGGATGGATCAAAGTTGGGCCGGTCACTGAGTGGCCTTTCTTTCAGTCTCTATTCCAGTTTTTCCCTTGCATTTCCTTTAGACAGGAACAATTCTCATCCCAGGAAGAGCTCTTAATGGGGGAAACATCTGTTCTCTTTTCAGGGCTTTGTGTATATGCATCATCTGGCACATCAAGTATGACATTCTTTGATTAAAATTAGGTTGTAATACAATACGTACTTGATCATGTCTAAAACATATATGTACATATACACCTATATTAGTATTTGAGGAAATTACTCAAGAATATTTAGCAAAGAAAGAGAACCTATTTGCTTATTGTACTACCCGTCCAAGTCATGAATGCAAAAACTTGCTAAACCAGTATAGAATCTAAGTCAGGCTATGCAACATTTAATAAGCTGTGCAAAGGATTTCAACACAGGATATATATTCAAATATGACAGCCTTTTATGTGAAATACTAATTTCTATATTTATTTAATTTTTCTTCTTCTATGAAATAGTTCTTACTAATATCAGACAGGGTCAAAGCAAGAGAGAAAATTGTCTTCCAACCAAGACAACACTAGAGAAATGGAAATATAAGCCATTAATTAGTTAAAGAGATTGTAAGAGGATATTTGCTACAGAGAACTAGCAAGTCATTTACTTGTTATGGAGAGGCGTGGAATAAGAAGATATCAATTAGTTTATTTTTCTGAATGAAAAAAAATAATTTTCCTGTTTTACTGCCTTAATAAGTCACTGCTGAATAGAAATAGAACAACCATGCCATTCAAATTCAGTAATAAGCAAATATTAGCTTTAGTGTGAAATTTGGAACTAACTATAAGGAAAGACATAGGTAACAAATATTGTGGTAATGTGCTACTTATAATATGGATAAAGCCTGAATATAGTGGATATAATATGTCACCATTGATGCTGATCATTCTCTCCAGATACATTATAGCCTTTCAAAATATTAATACAATATTATTGTTTTCATAGAATTTTCTTCTGGTATTTTATTAATTGTTACAGCTATTTGTTGTAAATAATTTAGCTTATATTTAACATCACTAGTGTTCTGGGATTATTAAAGTTAAAGATGCAATTAAAGACAATCATAACAATAAAAGCATAATTACTAGAATCAGAAAAGATATCAGCAGGCTTTTATAACAGTGCATCTTTCCGGATTCCCTGGTGTCTTTCCATGTATACATTTTGTTTCATTGGGAGTTAATATGTCAGTTTCCTTGGAAAGCTTGAATTGAAAATATAAACTATATAAAGCATATTTAGGTGCCAATTATTTATACATGGATACATATTTAACATATTAAATGTTATTACACTGTTATTACTTCTTAGTATTACTAAAATTATTAGTGTAAAAACTTTCTATGCCATTCAATACAGGCTTTACATGGAAGGATATTACCAAAATAAACTTCATCTTGAACAAACTTAGAGGTTGTTTGTTGTTTTTTCACGTTTTAATGACTTTTTAAATTTACTTTTAATTACTTTTATTATTCCAATTTTAATTTTCAACTGGTATAAGCTGTAAAATTCTGTGCTAGACAAATGCATTATGTGTTCTTCAAATCTCCAAAAGCATATCTGTACCTTAAAAGAACTTCTTATCTCTTTTTGTTTAAAATCTCTAAAAATATTTTTGTGAATTCATTTCTATTTCATTTAGGATTTTAAGAGAAATCATCACTAAGGCAACTCTTCTTAAAGAACGCAGTTAATTGGGATTTGCTTACATGTTCAGAGGTTCAGTCCATTATCATCATTGTGGGAAACACAATATCATGTAGGCAGACTAGGTGCTGAAGGAGGAGCTGAGAGTTCTACATTTTGATGAACAAGCAGCAGAATGGTCCTGTCTCAATACTGCCAGAGCTTGAGCATATATATGAGACCTCAAAGCCTGTATCCACAGTGACATACTTCTTCCAACAAAGCCATGCACACTTCAACAATGCCACATCTCTTAATAGTGCCCTATGGGCCAACCATTCAAACACATAGTTCTTTGGGGGATATACCTAGTCAAACATCCATACTTTTAATATGAAGTAACAGTAATAGTATAGCGTTTTTATGTTAAAATTTGTTCTAGGGGCTGGAGAGATGGCTCAGAAGGTAAGAGCACCTGACTGCTCTTCCAAAGGTCCTGAGTTCAAATCCCAGCACCCACATGGTGGCTCACAACCATCTGCAAAGCGAACTGACGCCCTCTTCTGGTGCGTCTGAAGACAGCTACAGTGTCCTCACATAAAATAAATAAATCTTAAAAAAAAATAATTAAAAAAAATCACTTCTTTAAAAAAAAAAGCCGGGCGGTGGTGGCGCACGCCTTTAATCCCAGCACTTGGGAGGCAGAGGCAGGCGGATTTCTGAGTTCGAGGCCAGCCTGGTCTACAAAGTGAGTTCCAGGACAGCCAGGCTACACAGAGAAACCCTGTCTCGAAAAACAAAAAAACAAAAAAACAAAAAAAAAAAAATTTGTTCTAAAATTGTTATTCTCTAGCTTCTACTAATCTATAAGCTGAACTTTTAGGTATAATGAAGTTATAAAGAATACTTATTTTAGTTAGTTGATTAAGGATATTTAGAATTATTAGATATTTGGAATAACATGACATAAGAAGATTCTGAAGACAGGCTTGACTTTTCTCTCAAGATGTTTTACTAAATGCTTGTATTTATAGCCCTTCCTACATAAGTCATTCTGAGATTATTTATTGATTATAGAATAATGCCTGTTGCATATAACACTATAAACTTTGTGAAAACATCATGGACAGAAATAAATTTGAGGAATTTTCTACATTATTAAAACATGATAGTATAAAATTGTTTTCTAATATAAAGATCTAAAACAAAACCCTATATTGTAAATGATAGCAATCTAAAAACAAAGATAAATTCTATAATTGTATTCTTCCAGAAGATACTTAAAATAGCTAATGTATTGTGGACATGGATTGGTTTAATGTCTTTGCCTATTGCAATAGTTCTTCAATAATTAAGGTGATTATTGTTTTCTACTTTTGTATCATGGAGGCAAAAAAAATAAACAAAAATATCTTTGTCTTAACATTGTCTGCTTTTGAATTTGGCAGACATTATGCAGGAGGAGCTATAACGAGCAAGTGAACTTCTTGTTGATATTCCACCATTTTACACAGTTGCATAGATGTAGCACCAAGAGGCACAGTTCTGGAGAGTTTGTCTCTCAATTGCTTCTTCATGTTGGGGTTCCTTTTCATGTTTGTCATTGCTAAATTCCTCCTGTATGATTGGGCATGCAGAGACTGCCTAAAGTCTGGTGAGATTGCTTCTTCAGAAACAGCCTACTCTATGAGCAATTTTCCTGCAGATCAATATGGAGATGGATTTTCATAAAATAATATTATTTAAGTGAATTAATGATTTTTCAAATTTCCTTATTTGATTTAACTAGTTTTAAGAAGTTAGAATATTTGATAGAAAGTTTAAGGAGATTGTTTAAATTATTTTGGCAGAAAAGTGTGATAAAGTTAGAATTATGAGTACAACGTGTCCCCTTCCTTGTAGAAGTGTGGGCTGCATAGGTTAGAAGAGGACTTCAGTGAGCCTTCATGTGTTACAAGCAGGCAATTGTATTGGCAATTTAAAAAGGCTTGGTACAAGTTAATGATTAAAGAAAATACTTATTCTAGATTGGGTGTATGAGTTCCTGGATTTTGTGATTGAGGGGTATCTTTATATATTTCATTGTGCACCATGAAAAAGACAGGGTCAATAATGAAGAATAAATAATATATTATGAGCATTAGAAAAGGGAATAGATGATTAATCAGTTTAGCTAAACAAGATTTCAAAACTAAGTTGTAAAATAGAGGATGATCTATCATATCTGGCTTAATAAGAATTGTCGTCAGATTAGTATAGGATAAAATTTGCTTTTATAGACTAGCTTGCTTAAATTCTGTTAAGCAATGACAAAAGAATTATTGCTTTGTGTTTATGATGAACTAGAAGAGAGAAAGATTGATGGAAAATGTTTAGTGAGGTATGAGTTTCCAAAGAAGAATACATGATCAATAATTCTGTGGCAATCTCATTTTTGTAATGATTCTAATTTGCTTATGAATATGTTCTGGTGATAGTTGTTTTGGGAGCATGTGTAACTTATGACAGGTAATTTTATTTCTCATATAGAAAATTTTTGTCTTAGGTGTTATAAAAATGCTAAGAGTAAAAATGAATTTGTTGTAGCTTTGCTTCATCCACTAAACAGGTATAGATATATGTGCATCCATGTAAAGTTGGTTAAAACTTTGCTCCATCCACCAAAGGTGTGAATGTGTGTGCATGTATATATGTAAAATAGGTGGAGCTTCTAGAAACTTTCTTCATCCACCAAATGTGGGGGGTGTGCATGCATGTATGTGCATGCATGTGTTCCTTCATCCTTTTGGCTAGCTCAAGAGAATTATTTTACTCTCAGTGAAAAGCCTGCTGAGTAATCAATTGGCAACTGTACAGCCTGCCTCAGTTTACCCTGGATATGGAACCTGGCCTTCAGCATGATTTTTCTAGGTTCAATTAGGAAAATAAAAACACTGAATTTACTATTTGAACAAAGAAGTCTAAAACAGAGGCATATTCTTAACTGACTTTTGGGCAAATAGATTGGGAATTTGGGTTAGGGTGACATGCAACTTATTCTTAGAGATACTTCTGAAGTATCATTTTATTTAAAGTTGAATCCTTAAAATGAATTACACATGCAAGACTCTATAGCAGTTTCTAAGAGTCAGCAAGTGTTGCAGATCTTATTCTAGGCATTAGATCTGCAATTTTAAAGAGAGTTGGGAGAACTTCTGGAATGTGTCTTCTTACTTCTGGTTACAGCTACAACTACCTCTATTGAGTCATGGAAATTATATTTCACCTATTTATTACATGTGGGCTTGATACCTTACATGGGGAACTGATTAAAAACAAGTAGGAATGAGATTCCTATGGAATGCTGTTTAAATCAGAGAAGCTTGTTGTTCTGTCAAATTATCAACAGGTAAACAAGCAACAATATTTATGTAAGAAAAAATTGGTTTGTGATGTTGTGAATTCAAAGAGTGGTTATCAAGTGTTAAAAACTAGAGGCATAAAGAGAGATCAAGTAGTGCAAGAAGCACTACACAACATGTTGTTTCTGTATTTCTCTTTTTAAAAATTAATATTTTGAGGTTATAATATAGTCACATAACTTTCTCCAATGCTTCCCTCCATCCACACCTTCACATATATCTATTTTTAAATATATGGCCTCTTTTTGTGTCAATTGTCGGTATGTGTATGTGTGTATATTCCCAAACACATAATTACAATCTCTTCATTCTATATAATGCTGTTTGTATGTATGTTTTGGGGGCTGAATAACCAATTGGTGTGCACTTTCCTAGGGAAGAATATTTTCCCACTCCATGCATGTCTTAGTTACCTATAGTTCTTTTTGTACAGTAAGGCCTCATGGGTTTTTCTCTTATCTATATAAGCACATCTATGAGCATTTTTTTCATTCACTTCCAATCCACCAGTTTTTCTGCCTGACCCCAAATGCAGAAAAGAACAAGGGCCTAAAATAGAATTCTTCCTTATCTAATATAAGTCCACATACAACCTTCTGCATGTCAATGGAAGAATATTTTTAATAATGCTAAATCTGGTACATATTGGCTCTAGATCAGAATCTGTATAAAATTTTCTACACAACTGGCCAACCTTTTTAAATTACTTGATATAATTAGATTTCAAATTAAAGTCTCCTAGATCCCAGTAGATGTTTTGAAAATAATGAACGAAAACTAATACATTAAGTAAAATAAGGGAGACCAAGACAAAAACTATTCATTTTGCTTCATTCCAATGTAGAACATTTTAGGCTATAATTTAATCCATAACCCCTGAACAGATTAATTTGTTTATGGGTATTTTGCTCCATTATAATTTAATTAAATGCTCATAGTCTTGAGTTGAAAATATTTAGAAAGTTAAGTGATATTCTCATTTCATTTAAAAATAATAGAATATTATCCTATACTTCAATCTCCTTAAATGTAATAATTTATGCATCAAAATAGTTTCCATATTATTATTCAACTGATTCAATATAGTGCATATTTTTGTTAATTTTTTAGCAATCTATCTGAAAATAGATTAAAATTCATAATCTTTTTGTCTCTCATATGAAATTACCATGAAAACTCAGAATTTTTAATCTAAAACTGTGTTGTTCAGAGTGTATTTTTATTGGTAAGTTAAAAATTTATCAGACTTACACTCTATTCCATATCCCAGAGACTTTATAACCAGTTAATGTAAACTCCTAACTAAATGACATTTGTCTATGAATAATCTGAAAACAAGAGTAACAAAGTTTGATTTTCTACTATTATTGAGCACCGTAACCAAAAATCACTTACATATAGAAGGGTTTGTATTTTTAATATTGTCAGATGGCCCTATAAATAAAGTATAAAAAGTTGATATGTAATTACATGAATGGACTTGTATGAATTTGCTCTCTGTAGGGAAAATTTCTTTGCACAAAAATTAATTCATGTTAACACTTTACTCATTATCAATATAGTCTTCTGCTAATGGAAGGTTATAATATAGGCTATACCAAATGAAATTTTGAAAAAATTATATCAAAAATTGTCTTAATCTAAAGCCCTGAAAAGCTACAATGTGATGATTGTGTTTATAGAGGAAAAAGCCACGTTTCTGTGATGTGAGAAAAGTCTGACATTTCAAATATAAATTGTTCAGGAATAGTACTGTCATATTACTATAGACAAAATGGTTGCATTCTTGCCTGTTACATAGAACTACTTTGCTTTTGCAAGTGTTTAGATCACTAATCAAGGAAAATAAACCCATATTTATTGTCAATAACCCTTAGATACAGAATACTGACACTCAAATATATGACTCTCCTTGTTAGAGCTACAAATTGCTTATTATAATGGTTTTCCCAATTTAAAACCAAGCCAGCTTTATTTCTCTTATACATTTTCATGCTGCCTGTTTATCCCTCTGGCTATGAAGCTCACAAATGCTAAGTAAGCCATGCTTTTTCTTAGTGATAACATTAATACTGTGATAGACAACATTATATGAGTGAATCGTAGCACTCACTGCTAAGCTCTGGTCTTGTGCCTATACAGGTAAAAAGACCCACTAGTGTCAAGAACTGTCCATCTAAGTAATCCTAACAATTTCTAAATAATTGCTAAGAGGCAAATCAAACTTGCATAGGTTCATGTTAGTAAGAACTCCAGGAATAGACCGAGTGATAATATTTCCAGAGATGCTTTCTTTAACCATAGAAAAGTATTTTAAAATTACACAAACTAAATAGAATCTTAGTTTCAAACCGTAATGCTTTTTTGAAAGCAGACATTTGAAAACTAGGCACTATAGCTGGGTCCTCAGGTAGTATTATTTCCAGTTTTCAGGGGAACATCCAGATTGATTTCCAGAGTTATACTGGCTTGTAATCCCACCAGCAATGGAGGATTGTTCTTCTTTCTCCATGCCATTACCAGCATCTGCTTTCAAATGAATTTTTGATCTTGACCTTTCTGACTGGTGTGAGGTGAAATCTCAGAGTTGTTTTTATTTGCATTTCCCTGATGACTAAGGATGTTGAACATTTCTTATGGTGCTTCTCGACCATTTGAGTTTCCTCAGTTGAGAATTCTTTGTTTAGCTCTGTACCCCATTTTTAATAGGATTATTTGATTGTATGGAGTCTAATTTCTTGAGTTCTTTGTATATATTGGATACTAGCCCTCTGTGGGATGTAGGATTGGTAAAGATCATTTATCAATTTATTGGTTGCCTTACAGAAGCTTTTCAATTTTATGAGATCCCATTTGTCTGTAGTTGATCTTAGAGCCTGAACCATTGATGTTCTGCTCATAAAATTTCCCCCTGTGCTGATGTGTTTGAAGCTCTTTCTCACTCTATATAACTCGTGGTCATATACCCAAAAGATGCTCCAACATATAAAAGGACACATGTTCCACTATGTTCATAGCAGCCTTATTTATAATAGTCAGAAGCTAGAAACAACCCAGATGTCCTTCAACTGAGGAATAGATGTAGGACATGTGGTACATTTAAACAATGGAGTACTACTCAGCTATTAAAATCAATGACTTCATGAAATTCACAGGCAAATTGATGAAACTAGAAAATATGCATCCACAAAAGGGAAGGAAGGACCTGTAGAGACCATATCCAGAGGTTAGTCATAGCCCCTGGTTGAGGGGTAAGGCTACCCACACATCTCCAAAATTTTAACCCAGAATTGCTCATGCTTAAAGGAAATACAGGAACAAAGAATGGAACAGAGACTGAAGGAAAGTCCAGAGATTGCCCCACCTGGGGATCCATCCCATATGCAATCACTAAACCTAGACACTATTACTGATGCCAGCAAGTGCTTGCTGACAGGAGCCTGATATAGCTGTCTCCTGAGAGGCTCTGCCAGAGTCTGACCAGTACAGAAATGCATGCATTTGTAGTATAAATAAGTAAAATAACCAATATGGAGAGGTGATTCTCATTTTCCACTGAAGATAATATGTTTAAAAAGTTCGAAATATATTATTTGTAACTGCCTGCAGTTACATCAAATGGGGTACCTGGAAGGGAAGCTGGGGATGTATAGAAAGGCAGCAAAAAGAAAGAGACCAAGATAACACCTGCTAGTCAAGGTCTCAAAGTTTAATGGAAAACTAAATATATAGGCCAGGGAAAATCCTTCCCCCAAAGGCTGGAAGCTTCTTCACAGGTGGCTAGTGTTTTTTCAGGAAAGTGCAGGTGCTTGAAAAACCATGGACTTCACTTTGGTCTGAGTGCTCCACTCCAGGTGGAGTGGATTATGGCTAACACAGGAGTTCCCGCTCAAAGGCTAAGAGAGGAACTTCACATTGGTAGATGTGAAATTCCTGCCAGGTGGCATGGCACCCTAATAAGGCACTCTACATCTTCTCCCTTTTTATTATCTTTTTTATTTGTTTTGTTTTGTTTTGTTTTCTTTTAATTTTATTTTCTATGTTTTTTTATTTACATTCCAAATCATTTCCCCTTTCCCGTTTCCTCCCTCTCCGAAAGTCCCATAAGCCCCCTTCGCTCCCTCTTTTCCCCATTCAACCCCCTCTTGTTTCTCTGTCCTGGCGTTCCCCTACATCCAGTCTTTCCAGGACCAGGGGTCTCTCCTTCCATCTTTTTAGAAATTTATTGATATGCGAATTCTGTCTAGAGTATTCCGAGATTCTGGGTTAATAGCCCCTTATCAGTGACTGCATACCAAGTGTGTCCTTTTGTGATTGGGTTACCTCACTAAGGATGATATTTTCAAGATCTGACCATTTGCCTAGGAATTTCGTGAATTCATTGTTTTTAATTGTAGAGTAGTATTCCATTGTGTAAATATACCACATCTTCTGAATCCATTTCTCCATTGAGGGACATCTGGCTTCTTTTCAGCTTCTGGCTATTATAAATAAGGCTGCTATGAATATAGTGGAGCATGTGTCCTTATTGCATGCAGGTAAAGCCTCTGGGTATATGCCCAGGAGTGGTATAGCCGGATCCTCCGGGTGTGTCATGCCTTGTTTTCTGAGGAACCGCCAGACTGCTTTCCAGAGTGGTTGTACCAGCTTGCAATTCTACCAGCAGTGGAGGAGTGTTCCTCTTTCTCCACATCCTCGCAAACAACTGCTGTCTCCTGTGCTTTTGATCTTAGCCATTCTGACTGGTGTGAGATGGAATCTCAGGGTTGTTTTGATTTGCACTTCCCTAATGACTAAGGATGATGAACATCTCTTTAGGTGTTTAACATCCATTAGATATTCTTCAGGTGAGAATTCTTTGTTTAGCTCTGTACCCCATTTTTTAATAGGGTTACTAGCCTCTCTGGAGTTTAACTTCTTGAGTTCTTTGTATATATTGGATATTAGCCCTCTGTTGGATGTAGGGTTGGTAAAGATCATTTCCCAGTTAGTTGGTTGCCGCTTTGTCTTTTTGACAGTGTCTTTTGCCTTGCAAAAACTTTGTAATTTAATGAGGTTCCATTTGTCTATTCTTGATCTTAGAGCATAAGCTATTGGAGTTCTGTTCAGGAAATTCTCCCATGTGCCCATATGTTCAAGGTTCTTCCCTAGTTTCCTTTCTATTAGTTTCAGTGTGTCTGCTTTTATGGGGAGGTCCTTGATCCACTTGGAATTAAGCTTAGTGCAAGGAGATAAGAATGGGTCAATTTGCATTCTTCTGCATGTTGACCTCCAGTTGAGGCAGCACCATTTGTTGAAAAGGCTATCTTTTTTCCACTGGATGGTTTTAGCTCCTTTGTCAAAATCAAGTGACCATAGGAGTGTGGATTCATTTCTGGGTCTTCAATTCTGTTGCATTGATCTACATGCTTGTCACTGTACCAATACCATGCGGTTTTTAACACTATTGCTCTGTAGTACTGCTTGAGGTCCGGGATACTGATTACCCCAGAGGTTCTTTTACTCTTGAGAATAGTTTTAGCTATTCTGGGTTTTCTGTTATTCCAGATGAATTTTTGAATTGCTCTTTCTAACTCTATGAAGAATTGAGTTGGGATTTTGATGGGGATTGCATTGAATCTGTATATTATTTTTTGTAAGATGATCATTTTTACTATATTAATCCTGCCAATCCATGAGCATGGCAGATTTTTCCATCTTCTGAGGTCTTCTTCAATTTCTTTCTTCAGAGACTTGAAGTTCTTGTCATACAGATCTTTCACTTCTTTGGTTAGAGTCATGCCAAGACAATTTATATGGTTTGTGGCTATCGTTTTTCTATCATTTCTCTTACTTCTTTCTCAGCCTGCTTATCCTTTGAGTAGAGGAAGGCTACTGACTTGCTTGAGTTGATTTTATATCTGGCCACTTTGCTGAAGTCGTTTATCAGCTGTAGGAGTTCTCTGGTGGAGTTCTTTGGGTCGCTTAATTATACTATCATATTGTCTGCAAATAGTGATAGTTTGACTTCTTCCTTTCCAATTTGTATCCCTTTGACCTCTTTTTGTTGTCTAATTGCTCTAGCTAGAACTTCAAGTACTATATTGAAAAGAAATGGAGAGAGAGGGCAGCCTTGTCTAGTCCCTGATTTTAGTGGGATTGCTTCAAGTTTCTCCCCATTTAGATTGATGCTGGCTACCGGTTTGCTGTAAATTGCTTTTACTATGTTTAGATATGGGCCTCGAATTCCTGATCTTTTCAAGACCTTTAGCATGAAAGGATGCTGAATTTTGTCAAATGCTTTCTCAGCATCTAATGAGATGACCATGTGTTTTTTTTCTTTGAGATTGTTTATATAGTGGATTACATTGATGGATTTTCTTATATTGAACCATCCCTGCATCCCTGGGATGAAACCTACTTGATCGTAGTGAATAATCGTTTTGATGTCTTCTTAGATTCGGTTGGCAAGAATTTTATTGAGTATTTTTGCATCGATATTCATAAGAGAGATTGACCTGAGATTCTCTTTCTTTGTCGGATCTTTGTGTGCTTTTGGTATTAGCGTAATTGTGGCTTCATAGAACGAGTTGGGTAGTGTTCCTTCTGTTTCTATTTTGTGGAACATTTTGAAGAGTATTGGTGTTAGGTCTTCTTTGAAGGTCTGATTGAATTATGCACTAAAACCATCTGGACCTGTGCTTTTTTGGTTGGAAGACTTCCAATGACAACTTCTATTTCTTCAGGGGTTATAGGATGAGAAGACAACAACCAAGTGGACAGTCATCCTGCAAATTATAGTGGGCATTAACCAGGAAGGGGAAGTACTGACCTAATCCTCCTAAATACTCTATGTTGTCTTTTATGGAGGAGAAATTCTAGGCTTCCTTGTTGTTTTTCTAAGGAATGCCTTTAACCACCAACCTCTATGCAACCACGTGTGCTTCACAGGGGACTCAGAGGCAGAAAACATTGTCCTCCCCTTGTAGTGCTTTGCATTGCACTTCTTACTGGTGCCCATGTCTGCTAGTAAGCAGACACACATAGATCTAAGTTCTATGTAGCTCTCATTTAAGAGATCCACTTGTATAGGTTTTGATATAAGGGAGTCTATTTGTTGCCACACCCTGTAAGTGTCTTTAATACACATGCCAATTTTCAATCCAGGTGAGCCTAGGTGAAGACAACCAGTCTGCTTAAAATATAAGGTCAAGAGTTAAAAGCAAAACAGTATTAACTTGCAAATTAGCAACTTTCAGACACAAAGCCTGGCTTCACAGTGTAGGGGAAGTAGCTTTGAGAATCAACAGAAAGACTGGTTTTTCAGTTAAGCGCCAGATGATTGGAATCATACTTAATACAGGATCCAGGATCTGCATCCACTTGACGAACCAATCTTTCTGGCCGAAAAAAAGAAGCTCCATCTTTTTCTGAAAAAAATGCAAACAGAACCTCTTCCTCAAATTAAAACAGGGTCTGGACCATTCCATGTATTAGTTAAAGGGTCATTTACCATGGCATAAGAATTGGAAGTGACTGGATGCCAATGGCAATCCACTGCAGACTGACCTTTAGCATCAGTTTGCAAAAAATTCAAAACAAGACAAAAGCAAGAACTTGATTGCCTGTTTACAATGCCTCTGTTTCTAGGGCAATCAGCTCTAAAATGACCCAAACCTCCATATTCAAAACATGTTTTATTCCCTCATCTCTGTGAAAGTGTCGCTTACACAGTGGTTCCTTGAAAAGCTGAAGCCATGGTTAGACCTTGATTGTACGAAGATCCAATCTCCACACAAAGGAGAATATATCCAGCTAAGTCTGTCTGTCCCTTGTAAGGTCTAATGGTGACTCAACAGCTGCATTAACCTTCTCATAAGCCAATTGTGTGACAAATTTTCTGCTTGAGAATCTCCAAAAATTCTATTAGCTGATTTCTGTAGCCTATCCACAAAATCCTGAAAAAGTTCATCAGGATCCTGTCTAATGCTAGCTAAACTTCCACTGATATCCCCTTTAGTCAGCAATTGATTTCATGCATATCAGGCAGCCATTGCAACCTGTGCATACACTCCAACAAGAAACCCAATCTGATTAGCATTGCCTTCATATTGACCTTCTCCTAGTAGCATGTTAGTATCCTAATCTGGATTACCTGCCTGAGCATTCATGGAGGCAGTTCTCTTACTAGCTTCATGCCATTCAGAACTCCAAAGCAAGAAATCTCCTCCTGACAAAGTAACCTTACATAGAATCTTATAATCTTGTGGGGTTAAATTTGACTCCATCACAGTATCCAATAAAGCTTGTGGAAAAGGAGCCCTAGGGCCATTCTGTGCCACAGCTGTCTTTAATTCTTTTATCACTTTGAACTCCAAGGTCTGATATTGTCTAACTCTATTCTGCTGGTCTATGATCTCAACAACAGGGAAAGCCAGCAGGGCAGATGTATCCTGTCCTTCCCTGCGAGCCTGACTTACAGCTCTTTCTATTGGCGATTGGTGCATCTCAGGATCACTTCTCCTTCCTGCACTTGATACCCCTTTTAGCTCCTGTAGCTCATTAGTCAATTTCTGCAACTTAAATTCAAGCTCCAATTTATGTAGTTGCATATTCATCTGAGTATTATCTTGTACAGTAGAGGTCATAGGCAGGGCAGAAAGTGCACTAGGAGGCCAGTCCTCACCATAATATTTGGCAGCTCCTACATCTGAATGAGCTTTCGCCTCTAATGTTAGCTCATTAGTAGTGTCTATATATCTTTTTAATTTAGAATTGAGAGGACCCTTTTCTGAGAAAGTTCACTCTGGCAGGCTTCTCTCTTGAGATTCCTCAAGTTCTCCCTGTGTGCTATCTGATGCCTGTGAGTTTTCTTCATCAATAGCACCTTTTATAAGTGTCCAGAGGCAGAGAGTAGTATTATCTGCCTCGGTGACTCTTAACGCTTTTTCAATTTTTTCCCAGGTTCTCTTATCTAAAGTTTTTTTTTTTTTTCTCGGAACCATGGGCAACAAGAATCTATCTGATCTAAAAAAAAAAACAAAAAAACAAAAAAAACTTCTAACCATTGTTTTTCTTTTTTGTCTTTTTTTTAATATTTTATTTTCTATATTCTTTATTTACATTCCAAATGATTTCCCCTTTCCTGGTTCCCTGTTCTCTAAAAGACCCATTAAGCCCTCTTCCCTCCTCCTGTTCCCCAGTCAACCCCTTCCCACTTCTCTGTCCTGGTATTCCCCGACACTGCTGCATCCTGAAGCAGCTCTTGAAGGCTGCAGACAAATGCCTGTTTAGAAGTTTCTTGTCCCATTTTCTGCTGTCAACCCCTAAGTGAGTTCAGCATTGAGTCGATGCTGTCTCACCTAGTCTAGATCCTTCTGCACCTACAACAACAATTTCAAATCGATGAAATTTTAGACTAGCGTCAGTATTTAACTCCTGTAGTTGCTCACTGGGCAGGATACCATCTTTTCCCATTTTCTGCAAAGTTTTGCCAAGACATGGTCACCTCTGGAGACCTTCCCGTGTTCGACCATGCATTCGGGCGCCAACCTGTAATTGCCCAGTTACATCGAACAAGTTACCTGGAAGGGAAGCTGGGGATGTATGGGAAGGAGGCAAAAGGAGACTGAGACCAAGATAATACTTGCTAGTCAAGGTCTCAAAGTTTAATGGAGAACTCCAAATATATAGGCAGGGGAAAATCCTTCCCCCAAAGGCTGGAAGCTTCTTCACAGGTGGCTAGTGTTTTTCAGGAAACTGCAGGTGCTTGAAAAACCACAGACTTCACCTTGGTCTGAGTGCTCCACCCCAGTTGGAGGGGATTATGGCTATCACAGGAGTTCCTGCTCAAAGACTGAGAGAGGAACTTCACATTGGTAGATGTCAAATTCCTGCCAGGTGGCATTGTACCCCAATAAGGCACTCTACAATTATTTGATGTCAAATCAGAAATGAAATGTTAGAATAGATGTTTGTATAAAAAATAGGATTTCAATATACTGTTTATTTATAAAAATGAAAATATTAAAATAGATCTCATATATGTATGTATATGCATATTTATAACATTTGGATATTTACTTTCAGTAAAATATCAATGGATGTGATATCAGTTCAATGAAATTTTGGAGAATACAGAAACACATGAATTTAGATAAATTATTTTTTTTTAATTTAAATTTGCTTAATAAGTAGTTGAAGTCATTTATTTTGGACTATATATCCAGTGAGTATAAAGGTTTTGAATCTTTTTACAGAAATTTGAAATAATACATCTTGACTAAATAATCTTAAATCAATAATGATTTCTTTGACATTAATTAGTAAAACAATCATAATATTTGAAGTGTATGTATTTTAGATCCACATTAAGAAGATTAAGATGATTATTTAGTGTCAATATAATAACTAGTTTGCAATATAGAAACTAGTGCCATGAAAAATTAATTTTTAATCCATTCATGTGAAATAATACAGAATTATATTGGTTTTTGTGAATGATTATATTGTTTTTGATGTGTTCAGATACTTCTCATACAGAAACATGTTTAATTCTAAAAGTGTTTTATGTTATTTGTTCAAAAAATTGTTCTCGTAGCACATCATTTTGTCAAATACAATATATATTTGGAGCATTTTCCTACATAAAGGAAAAATTAAAGTCAAGAGAACATATGTCTTGACCTAGAAAAATAGACTGATCATTCCATAAAATATTTTTATTTTGGACACAATAAGTCCAAACAAAATAAATTATTTACATAATGCTTTCTGTCCAGCAATATGAAATAAACACTCATTCATGAACATGCTTTGGAGATTCTATTAAGAATAAAAAGACCATGAGGATGCAGTCTTTTACTTCTATATATTTTCCAGGCAAATGATTTTACATTTGAATTTCTTTTCTCAAACATTTCTTTGATTTCTTTTGTGACTGTTGTTTTTCTAACTCTTGCTAGGTTAGCTGTAATAGAAGTGTAAGACTCATACTCTCTATTTTGATGTATTTTAGCATTGTGACCATGCTTTAAAATATAAACATCATATACAAGAAATAGGGTCTCTTCAAAGGGAACATATACTCACAAGAGAAATGTAATCAATCATGCCATGAAATCAGAAAAATATGCTGACAGAAGAGATACTGAAAATATATTTGAAACCACAATAAATACTTTAAGGAGATAAAAATTTCCAAAGAATACCTCTTATATTCAGTTTAAAGATATCCTAATACATGATATAAAATTTTCTTAATCAGAAAACTTGATGCAAGTAGAAATGTCAAGCAATAGTTTCTACTTCTAGGGTCTCTGATTTTTCCATAATGCTATGTTTAAATTGAGTCATGTTTTCTCAGTAACATCAGCCAGTACTTGGCATTGGAAAATTAGGAGCCAATAGGTTTTGCACATTGTAAACTTTCTCAGGAAACTTACAGTACAACTATCAATTGAATTGCAGTCTGGGACTTTTCTCTCTCTCCCTATCCACACTCAATCTTCTCCCTTTCTCTCTCTGCTAAAGTACAGGACCAGACCAGACCAGACCAGACTTGTATCAGAATGTGAATATTTTCCTTAGCTATTCTGGTTGACTCCTTAATCATTAGCAGGCAGTACCACTAATATGAATATTGATCTTACTGTTTGTCATGTTTTAAATCTCAGAAAGTATAAGACACTGAGAAATAAAATCTTTATACTTAAGCATTTCTCTATAGTTGGAAAAACATGTATGTTTATACAATAAAAAGAAATAACTTTGTAAATTTTGTATCAACAAACTGGTATTTGAAGATATACATGTTACCTAGGCTAGAAGAGTGGGTAGTGTTTGACTTTCTAAATCAGAGACTTGAAAAATATTTTTTTATTTATTGTAATAATTATATATTTGTTATACTGCTTTCCTTGAATAAAAATGATAGCATACCAAATCATAACATTTAAAAAGGTAAAACATGATTTAAACTCTATGGAGTTATAATAAAAATGTATGCTATAGGAGCATATATTTGAATGCTTGGTTTCCAGATGGACAAAATATTTGGGAAGCATTTTAGAGTTTTTATTGCTGTGAAGAGACACCATGACCATGGCTATATTATAAAGAATGGCATTTAGTTTGATTGGATGTCCCTTACAGTGTCAGAGGTCTAGTCCGTTGTTAAACATCATGGCACAAAGGCACAAACTTCACTCAAGAGGTAGCTGAGAGTGCTATATGCAGATTTCCAAGCAGCAAGAGGAGAGTGTGGCACTGGACCTGGCTTGAACACTTGAAATCTCAAAACATACCTTTCAGAAACACACTTCCTCCAACAAATTCACACTTCCTTCAACAAGTTCTTATCTCCTAATTGGCCCAGTCCGAAGAGGCTGTGGGGACATTTTCATTCAAAGCACGACATGAGAGATCTGAAGCTAAGGCTTTGTCAGAGTAGGTACATCAGTGGGCTTGCATTTTGATTTTGATACTCCCAATTCTCTCTCTCTCTCTCTCTCTCTCTCTCTCTCTCTCTCTCTCTCTCTCTCTCTCTCTCTGTGTGTGTGTGTGTGTGTGTGTGTGTGTGTGTGTGTGTGTGTGTTTTATCTTCCTGTGCCTTTGTGCTTGTGGATATGATGGAAGTTCTCAGCTAGTAATCCTGCATCAAGCTTGACTCCTTGCTGTTTGATGTCTTGCCCCGTGCTATGATGTTCATCCTTTCTTTTATAATCTACACTATCATGGTGTCTTATCCACGAAAGTGGAGAAATAACTAAGATAAACACAAAATATAATTTTCAGGACTGTAACACATCCTTAAAATAAAAAAAAATTAGTAGCAATTATTTTGATTTTTCATAATTAAGGATAGTGATCAAACCCTAGGAAATGTAAAAGACACTATTGTGGATGCCTACAAGTGCTTGCTGACCGGAGCCAGATATGGCTGTCACCTAGGAGGCTCTGGTAGTGCATGATAAATACAGAGGTGGAAACTCTCAGCCAGCCTTTGAATTGAGCACAGGGTCCCCAATGGAGGAGCAAGAGAAAGGACCCAAGGAGCTGAAGGGGTTTGCAGAACCATAGGAGAAACAACAATATGAGCCATCCAGTATGCACAGACTTCCCAGGGACAAATCCATCAACCTAGAGACTATTATAGATGATCACAAGTGCTTGCTGAATGAAGCCACATACAGATATCACCTGGGAGGCTCTGCTAGTGCGTAAGAATTACAGAGGGGGACACTCTCAGCCAGCCATTGAACTGAGCACAGGGTCTGCAATGGAGGAGCTAGAGAAAGGACCCAAGGATCTGAGGGGTTTTGCAGCTCCATAGGAGGAACAACAATATGAACCACCCAGTACTCCCAGAGCTCCCAGGAACAAAACCATCAACCAAAAGGGTACACATGGAGTTATCTATGGATCCAGACACATAGGTAGCAGAGGATGGACGTGTTGGTCATCAAAGTGAGAAGAGGCCCTTGGTCCTGGGATGTCTTGATGCCACAGTATAGGGGAATACTAGGACAGGGAAGCATGAGAGGATTGATTGGGAAACAGGGGGAGGGAAGAGGGGTTATGGGATTTTTGGGAGAGGGAACCAGGAACGGGGACATCATTTGAAATATAAATAAAGAATGTATCTAATAAATAAAAAAAATTGAAATATAAGGACATTCTAATGTCACAAGAAGATTTATACAGTATAAAATCTTAATCTTTCTTATGAGCCAATTTTTTTTTACTATTAAGAGACATTCAATCTATTTGATTTTTCTATAAAGACATCAAAACATTAAGTAATCAAACTGAAAATAAGCATTAAGATTTAAACAAAACTGTGATTAATCAATTTGTATACCATTCTTGTATACAGTGAGCTGTTTAGGATATCAGAGACTTTTGATGAATACACTAACATGGGATGAATTTATAAATAAGACTGGATACTTCTCTAGAATATCAATGATATGCCTATAACAGAAAGCCAAAAATAATTACCAGAGAGAATCTTTAGGAAACAGATGTGATATTATTCGCATTTCTAATCAATTACTTATGGTCCATTATGAAAGAAGATGCCTTTGAACACTATTTAATCAATCAGCAAAGGACTGAACAGTAAAGTGACTTGAGGCCATTTTTGAAAACTCCTGTTACATTTTCTTCTTACCTCCAAGATGTATTACATTCATGGATTAAAAACAAAGGGTTTAATCATATAAAAGCTCTTTCCTTTATGTGTAAAATGATTATTCTGGAAAATATAATATAATATAACTGTCATTTCAAAGTTTTGTTCTTTCTGCATGCTCAAACCCCAGCAATATCAGAAATTTGAGATTCACAGTACAGCTAACCCTCTCTCTGTCTCTCTGTTTGCTTTGGTGCATCGTGAGCAGTCAATCACATATATAGCACCTGGAATCCCTCTCCATGTTAATAAGGCAACTCAGTTCTATGAGTTTCAGACAATTACCTTCACTTTCTTGATATTCTCCTGGCCTTTCCCCAAAAACATATAATTCTTGGTTCACCCTAATAAAGTGTATGCACCACAGTGCCACAATAATTGTAACATGGTACCTTATCTATTTGGCAACATCCTCCCTAGGAACCGGTTTTTGTACAGACATTCAGACAGTTGCAATATTCACTTGACACATAGAAAAGAGAGGTTTCAAGTGACACTGAATAATTATGAATAAAGTATGTAATTGCTGAAACTTTCTAGTTATGTATGCATATAGTCCTGGGATGCAAGAAAGCATGTGGGGAGATACATGGATTAATGGCTATGGTAACAAAAAGAATTTTAGGCCTAAATGCTTGTGGCAGTCTTATAGCAGATTCCTGTAAAAATAGATTACATAATTCAACTTGATTTTAAGTGTAGGAGATGGATTAGTACTTACTATCCTCTGATCTTAAAGAATAGCAGTGTCAGCTAACAGGAATCCACATCATGTGTAGTAACACAATTGACTATAACTCTCATGACCTTAGGAACTTATCAATTCCAAAGGGGGAAAAACACATACAGATGTAACTTAGACACTTGTAGTATTTGATAGTTTAGACACATCAGCTCTGATGAACGATGCTTTTTTTTTTTTACTAATGTATGTCTTATATGAATCATTGCAGATTTTCCTTCTGTCAGTCTTTCATGTGTCTTCATTCATTTGTAGAATTTACTTCTGTTTTTATTTTAGATTCTCCTTAAAGGGTATCAAATTGTGATTATTTTCTTTCTTGGCAATTTAAATTGTCATGTGTATTAAATCACTCTATCTCTGACATGACATGACATTTCTCATTTTCACACATGATTTCATTTGTAATGAATATAAAGCATGGCTGCATTTTGTTTCCATTTATTTATTAAATGGATTGCTTAAATATGTATTTTTTATATTAGTTCTTTGATTATATACTAATGTTTTACTATATGGTACAATTCAAATCAAAACCACACCAAAAGTGATAATTTTGATATGTGAATATGAGTTGATGACTATTTTTATTAACTGAATAGTCCTTTCACAATCAATTTCTTAATATTGTTTACTTTTATTATTTAATAATCACCTATATGTTTTAACAATGCCAAAAATATCACAGAACATGGATTAACTGTGATGTTTCATAAAGAAAGTTCATAAAAATGAACATAAATATGGATGCTACTTCTTTTTATTGCTAGATATTTCTTTATTTACATTTCAAATGCTATCCCATTTCCTGGTACATGCCTGCAGAATCCCACTATCCCATCCCCCATCCCCCTGCTTCTAGGAGGGTGCTCTTCCACCCATGCACCCTTTCCCATCTCACTGCCCTGTTATTCTCCTATAGTGGAGCATCTAGCCTTCAGAGGACCAAGAGCCTCTCCTCCCATTGATGCCCGACAAGGCCATCCTCAGCTACATATGGAGCCATGTGTATTCTTTTGTTGATGGTTTAGTCCCTGGGAGCTCTGGGAGTGGGGGTGAACCTGGATGGTTTATATTGTTGTTCTTCCTATGGGGTTTCAAACCCCTTCAGCTCCTTCGGTCCTTTCTCTAACTCCTCCATTTGTGTGTGTGTGGGGAAGGGGGGCATGCTCAGTCAAATGGCTGGCTGCCAGCATCAGCCTCTGTATTTGTCAGACTCTGGCAGAGCCTCTTAGGAGATAGTTTTATCAGGCTTCTGTCAACATGCACTTCTTGGCACCCAAAATAGTGTCTGGGTTTGGTGATTGTATATGGGATAGATCCCCAGGTGGGGCACTCTCTTTGGTCTTCCTTCTTCTTGAGCTTCATGTGGTCTGTAAATTATATCTTGGGTATTCTGAGATTTTAGGCTAAAACTCACTTATCAGTGAATGCATACCATGTGTGTTCTCTTGTGACTGGGTTAGCTCACTCAGGATGATATTTTCTAGTTCCATCCATCTGAATAAGAATTTCATGCATAAAAATATTTCTAAGTTAATTGAAAGTGGAATTATAATCATTTTCTGATAAAATTGAAGATCTATAAGGAAAATATTTCTGATAAAATTCAAGAAATATATAGAAAAACACATTAAATTGACTATTTCATGGAAAATTATACAGATAAAATGGTAGGAATAACAATATTCCTAAGTTGGTTGATCTGTAATTTTCCATAATAATCTTCAATTTTAATGTTATTTTATATTTTTCTACACTTTTATTAGAAATATTTCTCATGTAAATCTTCAATTCTATCATAAAATGTTTCTACTTCCTTTTTCAATTAATTTAGCAATTTTTTTATATCTACCATTTTACTCTTTAATTTTTCATAAAAATTGTCAATCTTAATGTGTTTTTCTATATGCTTCAATTTTGTAGGAAACATTTTCCATGTAAGTCTTTAATTTTATCATAAAATGTTTTTACTTCCTTTTTTAATAAAAAATAAGAATAAATTCATGTATTCATTGTTTTTAATAGCTGATTAGTACTCTATTGTGTAAATGTACCATATTTTCTGTATACATTCTTCTGTTGAAGGACATCTGGGTTGGTACCACCTTCTTGATATTATAAATAATGCAGTTACTAACATAGTGGAACATGTGTCCTTGTTTTATGTTGGAGCATCTTTTGGGTACATGCCCAGGAGTGGTTTAGCTGGGTCCTGAAGCAGTACTATGTCCTTATTTTCTGAAGAAACACCAAACTGATTTCTAGAATGGTTGTACCAGTTTACAATTCCATCAACAATGGGGGAGTGTTCCTCTTTCTCCACATCCTCACCAGCATATGCTGTCACCTGGGTTTTTGACCTTAGCCGTTCTGACTGGTTTGAGGTGGAAATCTTAGGGTTTTTTTTTATTTGTATTTCCCTGATAACTAAGGATGTTGAATATTTCTTTAGGTGCTTCTCAGCCATTCGGTATACCTCAGTTGATAATTCTCTGTTTAGCTCTGCTCCCCATTTTTGATAGGATTATTTGGTTCTCTAGAATCTAACTTGTTTTGTTCTTTGTGTATATTGGATATTAGCCATCTATCAAATGTAGGATTCGTAAAGATCTTTCCCAATTTGTTGGTTGCCATTTTGTCCTATTGACAGTGTCCTTTGCCTTACAGAAGCTTTGTAACACCCCACTCTCAGCAATGGACAGATCATGGAAGAAGAAACTAAACAGATATGCAATGAAACTAGCAGAAGTTATTAATCAAAAGTATTTAATAGATATCTATAGAACATTTCATCCTAAAAAAAAAAAAGAACATACTTTCTCAGCACCTCATTTTACCTTCTCCACAAAACAGGCCTCAACCAATACAAGAAGATTGAAGTAATCCCATGCATACTATCAGATCACCAAGGACTAATGCTGGTCTTCAATTACAACAAAAACAACAGAAAGTCCACATACACATGGAGACCAAACAACTCATTGGTGACTTGGTCAAGGAAGAAATAAATAAAGTAGAAACATTTTTGAATTTAATTTACTCTACTTCTGATGTTATCATTTCATCTTTGTATACTCAGTTTGCTTGGAATATAAACATTTCTAATACCTAAGCAATTTTTCAGAGTGAGACTTTCTTATGATTCTAAATTCAAATCCCTTTATGGATTTCACTACAACCCAATTTGCTTCAAGTGTTCATCTCCAAAACAAACTGCACATAAGACTTAGATTTTAATGCAAATGACAGCTTGTTAAAAGCCATGTAGGTAAGATAGAGAATTGGAGCAATACAAAAGAAAGGAGTTATACAAACAAAAACAACAACAACAAGAGGCTACCCTAGGTACTTTCATTTAGGATAGTAATGAGGAATGGAACCTAAAAAGAATGGAGCCTGCCATTTGTGAATCTAAAGTGTCTGTCAACCACATCTTCTTTCCATAGCATAGGATATGCTACTTTACAGCATATGATTGCCTTGATTTGTTCTCTTATTTGTGTTTATTTCTCTCATTTTTGACAGAACATATATTGAACTATATATATGTTCAACAGCTTGCTCTTTCACTTATTTTTTAGATATATTTATTGTTTTTGTTTTTTACTATTAACTTGATTTTACACATCTCATGAATTACATGTAATATTCTATGTAATGCTATGTATGAGGTGAAAGAAGAGTCCTATTTTAAGGAATATTATAGATAGAATATTCTACCAAAAGGACTATTACAGACACTTGCTTATCCATGTTCATTACTGCTCTACTCAAAACCACCAGAAAATTGAAACAGACTAAATGACCATCATCAGATGAATGGATAACAAAAATGTGCTTTATTTACACAATGGAATATTATTCAACTGTTAAAAAATGAAATTCACAGATAAATACATAGATATACAAAAAATATCCTGAAGAGTTAAACCAGATCCCAAAAGACAAATACAGTATATCTTTTTAATGATGGATGTCAGTTATTAAGCCTTTAGTAAGTAGGCTACACTCCATATAATTACACGTTAGGTATAGAGTAAGGAACTATAAGTGAGGGAATTATCTCCCTACAAAGGAGAAAGAGAATAGATAATTATAGAGAGATGAGGAAAAGGGGCGATTTAAACAGAATGATCAATTAAAGGACCATTGGGACATTGAGAGTAAGGGATGAAATACTGAAAGGAACATAGGACAGTTGACCCTAAAGGCCACTTTAGAGGTCATATGGAAACCAACTGCATTAGAAGATATATATATATATATATATGTGTGTGTGTGTGTGTGTGTGTATATGTATGTATGTATGTATATGTATATATATGTTTATATTATGTATATACAATGAATCTAAATTGTAATCACCAAATAATAAAGAAAACAAAGCCCCAACTAGAACTTCTTTCACCTTCTTTCACCACCAATTAAAATCTACAATGCTAGGATTGTATTACACCTAATTGAGTTTTTGTCAAAATAAACCTCTTAGAAACTCCAAACAATCCAGGCTATTGTTAAAGTAATTATTTACTCTACAAAAATTGGAACTAAGTCCCTACAGCTGAAGAAAGCAACACACACACACACACACACACACACACACACACACACACACACATCTCACTGAGCACGGAAAAGTCATAGTGGTAACTAACTGTAGCCTTTATCACTAAGGGTGAGTGTTCATAGTATTGAAAGATATGCTGCATGCTTCTAGTGGAGAATGTTAAACACCACGATAGCTACAAAACATTTTATTTATAATGGTGACCTTATTGCATGATACACTTGTGTAATAGTGGCACAAATATTACTAACTACTTTTTAATTGGATTTAAGGCCCACTCCATGAGACTGAAGCCATGCCCAACATTTATGGTTAGCTAAGAATCTGAGACTAGATAGATCAGAGACAGAGAGGAAAACAAAATACTACTATTCTCCTAAGAAGGAGAAGGCAGAAAGAATTTAAGGTTCAGTAGAAATGAAAGATGTTGAAGAAACAGTGTATTACAAACATAACAGGACTCACTGGCATAGGAATCCAGCTAACACCAGGACTGCATAGGTGTATGCCACATGGTATCTAAGCATTGAGAGGGGAACTGGAAATGAACTACCATCACTAACTAAGAAACTATGGAAAATTAACAACCACTCACAAGGGAAAAATTTATTTATTCAAGGTAATTTCATTGAGTGGATAAATGACACTTGAGGACAGATCTCACACTGAATAGATGACCAAAACAAAACAAACTTTGGAGTATTTTTGGAGTTGTGTTGTATCATAATGTTTTATTTAGGTTTATATTTTACCTTACTTTGGATTTGCTAGTATATTATAGTTTTAGATTAGATGTTTTATTAAAAGTTTTTATGTGTGGGTGTATGTAAGTATCTAAGTATATTTTTCACCTTTATTTGCGCATCTTCTTTGGTTTTATTTTTCTGTTAGTTTTGATTTACTTTAGTTTGTATTTTTTGTATCTTTTCCAATTTGAGGGAGATAAGGCATGGTGTTGGAATGCTGTAGAGATAGGAAAAATCTGGGAAGAAATAAGGGATGAAAAATCTTGATCAGAATATGGCAAAACACTTAAATTCATTAAAGAAACAAAAAAGATATGATATACACTGGAGTCAAATATGTGACCATAAAGGAGGTTAAGTTCTCTTTAAGTACCCTATTCCAGTGTAGAAGCAAAATCATGAACTTTTTATAGTAATAGAACAAAGATATTCATAAAACAATGAACTTTTCAAATACATTTGTGAGTATATTAGGTAGGACAGTTAAACAAAAGTAAAGACAATTTTATTCTAAGACTTAGATGCTCTCTGATGACATTCTTAAGACTTTGATTGGTAGAATTAGAGGTCCCTTTATATGTTACAAAGGATTTGCCTAATGGCAACAAAAGATTTTAGGTTTTGTACTAACAATGGCAATGGATGACTATAAAGAATGTGAAAGAGTGCTTAAGATCATTTGACATCTATATCCAGCTCCAGTCAGCAAGTACTTGTGGGCATCAATAATAGTGTCTGGGATTTGTAACTGTATATGTGATGAATCACTAGGTGGAGTGGTCTCTGAATGGTCTTTCTCTCAGTCTCTGCTCCACACTTTGTCGCTGTATCTTGTTCTGTGGGTATTTTGTTCCCCCTTCTAAGAGGGACCACAGTATCTATATTTTTTTTTCCTTCTTCTAGGGCATCATTTGATATGTGAATTATGGCTTGGGTATTCTGAGCTTCTGAACTAATACCCACTTATCAGTGAGTGCATACCATGTATGTTCTTTTGTGATTGGTTTATCTCACTTAGGATGATGTTTTCAAGTTCCACCCATTTGCCTAAGAATTTCATGATTTCATTGTTTTTAATAGCTGAGTAGTATTCCATTGTGTAAATATACCACATTTTCTTTATCCATTCCTCGATTGAGGGACATCTGGATTCTTTCCACCTTCTGGCTATTATATATAGGGTTGCTGTGAACATAATGGAGCATGTGTCCTTATTACATACTGGGGAATCCTCTGGGTATATGCCCAGAAGTGGTATAACTGGGTCCTCTGGTAGTATCATGCCCAGTTTTCCGAGGAACCTCCAGACTGATTTCCAGAGTGGTTGTACCAACTTTCAATCCCACCAACAGTGGAGGAGTGTTCCCCTTTCTCCATATCCTCATCAGCACCTGCTGTATCCTGAGCTTTGGATCTTATCCATTCTGACTGATGGAGGCTCTGCTAGTGCATGACAAATTCAGAGGGGGACACTCTCAGCCAGCTATTGAACTGAGCACAGGGTCCCCAATGGGGGAGCTAAAGAAAGGACCGAAGGAGCTGAAGGAGTTTACAGCGCTATAGGAGGAACAACAATATGAGCCACCCATTACTCCCAGAGCTCCCAGGGACAAAATCATCAACCAGATAGTACACATGGTGTTACCCATGGCTCCAGATGCATAGGCAGGAGAGGATAGCCTTGTTGGACATCAAAGCGAGGAGAAGCCTCTGGTCCTGGATAGCCTTGATGCAGCAGTGTAGGGGAATACCAGGACAGAGAAGCAGGAGGGGTTTGATTGGGGAACTGGGGGAGGGAAGATGGTTTATGGGACTTTTGGGGAGGGGGAACCAGGAAAGTGGAAATCATTTGAAATGTAAATAAAGAATATATCTTATTAAAAAAAAGACATTCCCCCTCCAAAAAGATCATTTTACTTTGCACTTCCAACTTCCCTTCTACATCATCGATGTGCTAAACAGTCAATAAGCATTTTTAGAAACGTCTTTATAAGAATTTTTGTTCATAGATGATGTATAGTCCAGAACGAATAAAGTTCTTTATGGAAATGCTAACTCCACTGCTATCCTTGGTTCTCTGTTGGAGAGAGACTCAACTGAGAAACAGTTTGGAAGTTCTCTTTACAAAACTTTCCAGAAATTATGCTCATACATGTGTAGCCTTCTTGATAACTTATTACTGGAAAACCAGGTAAATTTTTTAAAAAGAATTAATCAAATGTAAATACATATAAATATTTCCCAGTGACATTAAACCTATATGAACACAGATACTGTTTACTGGGACTTGTCTTTTGCCTGTTGATACCTATTGCCTGTTTCTGGACTTAGAGATTAAGACTTCTTTGTTGTTGTTTACTTTTTTTTATTACACTCCCGATTTTATTCCTCCCTGCCTCCAATCCACCCTCTGACTATTCCACATCCCATACCTCCTCTCCAACCCCTGTCTCCTCAAGGAGGTCCCCAATCCCCATCCAACCAGACCTCTACACTCCCTAAGGCCTCCAGTCTCTTGAGGGCTAGGTGCATCTTCTCTGACTGAACCCAAATCCAGAAATCCTTTGTTGTATATGGGTTTGTAGGCTACATATCAGCTGGTGTATGTTGCCTGGTGGGTGGTCCAGAGTTTGAGAGATCTCGGGGTCCAGGTTAATTGAGACTGCTGACTCTTCTACAGTGTCATCCTCTGCCTCACCTTCTTCCAGTTTTTCCCTAATTCAACCATAGGGATCAGCAGCTTTTCTCCATTGGTTGGATGCAAATATCTGCATCTGACTCTTTCAGCTGCTTGTTTGGTCTTCTGGAGTACAGTCTTGCTAGGCCCCTTTTTATGAGTGCTCCGTACCCTCAGTAATATTGTCAGGCCTTGGAACCTCCCATTGAGTTGATTCCCACTTTAGGCGTGTCACTGGACCTTCTTTTCCTTAGGCGCCTCTCCATTTCCATCCCTGCAGTTCTTTCAGACAGGAACAATTATGAGTCAGAGTTTTGACTGTGGGATGGCATCCCCATCCCTCACTTGATGCCCTGTCTTCCTGCTGGAGGTTGGCTCTATAAGTTCCTTCTCACTACTGTCAGGCATTTCATCAAGGGTTCCACCTTTTGAGTCCTAAGAGTCTCTCATCTCCAAGGTCTCTGGTGCATTCTGAAGGGTCTGCCCAACATCCTACCTCCTGAGATTCCCTGTTCAACTCTTTCTGCTGGCCCGCAGGACTTTAGTCCTTTTCCCTCACCCAATACCAGATCTGCTTCCCCACCCCCGCCTCTGACCACTTTTCCTTCCAGGTCTCTCATCCTTCCCTACTTGAGACTGCTTTTTTCTTCCTCCCAAGTGGGACTGAGTCGTCCTTACTTTGGTATTTCATTCAGATTCATGAGATGAGATGTGTGACAGTTCTGCACATTCCTGCTTGGCTGATTTCTTTCTTGGAAAACTTTTGTAAATATACTAATATGCATTACAGCTTATTCACTTTTGTGGAAGAGTCTAAAAGCCTGTATAACATTTCAGTAAAGGACATGGGTTATAATGTTTATACTTGTGCCAAAGACAGGTTCCAACTTGCAATTGATCTCTATGATAGTATTATGCAGCCATGGAGGACTTAGTCACAATAAATTATTATCTCTGGTGTTGAAATGAGCCTCTAGAGGTTATTAGTACATTTTATCCTGGGCCTTTATGTGGGTACAAATCATCAGACATAAGATAATTTCCCTCTGGTTCAGCAATTGATTTATTTTGTTCATTTTTTGGTATGAAGTGGATCTGTATGGGTCAATATGAATGGCTCACAATATTGTGGACATCAGAGGACAATCTCTAGCATCATGCATCACTTTGATTCTGTTGGAGTTGTTCTGCTATTGTGATGCATATGCAAGGTTAACTGGTTCATGATATCTGAGAATTTTTCTGAGTCTCCAATTCCAATTTCATCACAGTGATACTGGAATCTTATTATACTACAGAATTTTGATTTCAGTTGATTTTTGAGTATCTGGACTTGAGGGATCATATTGCTATGGCAAGTCCTTTGACTAATGCACTTAAAGAAAAGTAGGTCATTTCTTACTCCTTTTTGTATACAGTCATTACAGTATCAAAATACAAAGCAAATATTATTTTATTTGATATATACACTGAAATGATTAAGGCATTAATTATTACTTATTTCTCTTATTAATTACCAAATTGATTTCTTATATTTTTGTTTTGTTTTTTTATTAGATATTTTCTTTATTAACATTTCAAGTGTTATCTCTTTTCCTGGTTTCCCCCCTGAAAACACCTTATCCCATGGCCGCCTCCACCTGCTCACCAACCCACTCACTCCTGCTAACTTGTCCTGGCATTCCCTTATACTGGGGCATCAAACCTTGTCAGGACTAAGGGCTTCCCCTCCCTTTGTTGTCCAACAAGGCCATCCTCTGTTACATATGAAGCTGAAGCTTTGGATCCCTCCATGTGTATTCTTTGAATGGTGGTTTAGTCTCTGGGAGCTCTGGGGCTACGGGTTGGTTCATATTGTTACTCCTCCTATGGGGCTACAGACTCCTTTAGTGCCTTGGGTCCTTTCTCTAGCTCCTCCATTGGGGACCATGTGATCAGTTCAATGTTTGGCTGAGAGCACCCACCCCTGTATTTGTCAGGTACTGGCAGAGCCTCTCAGGAGACAGCTATATCAGGCTCCTGTCAGCAAGCACTTGCTGGCATCAACAATAGTGTCTGAGTTTGGTGACTATATATATGGGATGGAACCACAGGTAGGGCAGTCTATGAAGGATCTTTCCTTCAGTCTCTGCTCCACAATTTGTCTCTGTATTTCCTCCCATGGGTATTTTGTTCCCCCTTCTAAGAAGGATGAGAGTAGCCATACTTTGGTTTTCCATCTTCTTGAGCTTCGTTTGGTCTGTGAATTGTATCTTTGGTATTCTGGGCTTCTGGGCTAATATCCACTTATCAGTGAATACATACCATGTGTGTTCTTTTGTGATTGGGTTACCTCACTCTTGATGATATTTTCATTCATTTGCATAAGAATTTCATGAATTCATTGTTTTTAATAGCTGATTAATATTCTATTGTGTAAATATACCACATTTTCTGAATCCATTCCTCTGTTGAGGGATATCTGGTTTCTTTCCAGCTTCTGGCTATTATAAATAAGGTTGCTATGAACATAGTGGAACCCATGTCCTTATTACATATTGGAGCATCTTTTGGGTATATGCCCAAGAGTGGTATAGCTGGGCCCTTTAGTAGTACTATGTCCAATTTTCTGAGGAATCACAAAACTGACTTCCAGAGTGGTTGTGCCAGCTTGCAATCCCACCCGTAGTGGAGGAGTGTTCCTCTTTCTCTAAATCCTTGCCAGTACCTGTTGTCACCTGAGTTTTTGATCTTAGACATTCTGACTGGTGTGAGGTGGAATCTCGGGGTTGTTTTGATTTGCATTTCCCTGATGACTATGAATGTTGAAAATTTCTTTAGGTGCTTCTCAGTCATTTGGTATTCCTCATTTGAGAATTCATTTTTAACTCTGTACCCCATTTTTAATAGGGTTATTTGGCTCTGGAGTCTAAATTCTTGAGTTCTTTGTGCATATTGGATAGTAACTCTCAGGAAATGATGTAAAGACCAAAACTAAGAATAAGTAAAATAAAGGATAGCAAAGATTCCCAGATCAAATGTTCCGAAAATGTCTTCAACAAAATCATAGAAGAAAACTTTCCCAATATAGAAGAAAAAGAGATAGCCATAAAGGTACATGAAGTTTATAGAATATCAGATAAATGGTACCAGGAAAGAAAATCCTCTCATCACATAATAATCAAAACACTATCTGCACAGAACAAAGAAAGAATATTAGAATTTGCAAGGGAAAAGGGTCAAGTAACATACAAACGTATACCTATCAGAATTACACCAGACTTCTCAACAGAGACACAGTGAAACTAATAGAGGTTATGAACCAAATGGATTTTACATATATCTACACAACTTTTCACCCTAAAACAAAAGAAAACACCTTTTTTCAACACCTTATGGTACCTTCTCCGAAATTGATCATATAATTGGTAACAAAACAACCCCCAAGCAATATAAGAAGATTGAAATAATCCTATGCATCCTATTACATTATCATGGCCTAAGACTGGTCTTCAATAACAGCAAAAACTTCAGAAAAAACAAATACATGTGAAAACTGAACAACTCTGTACTCAATGATAGCTTGGTCAGGAAAGATAGAACTTAAAGACTTCCAGGAATCTAATGAAAACGTTGACATATCATACCCAAACTTATGGGACACAGTAAAAGCAGTGCTAAAAAGAAAATTCATAGCACTACATGCTCTGATAAAGAAGCTGGAGAGATCTTACTCTAACAACTTAATGCAATACCTGACAGCTCTAGAATGAAATGAAGCAAACTCATCCAAGAGGAGTAGAAGGCAGGAAACAGTCAAACTCAGGGCTGAAATCAACCAAATAGAAACAAAGAGCACAATACAAAGAATCAACAAAAACAAAAGATGGTTCTTGGAGAGAATCAACAAGATAGACAAACCCCTAGCCAAACTAACTAAAGGGCCCAGAGGCAGTATCCAAATTAACAAAATCAGAAATGAAAAGGGAGACATAACAGAAACTGAGGAAATTCAAAAAGTAATTAGATCCTACTATAAATCCTTATACTCAATAAAACTGGAAAATGTAGATGAAATGGGTGGTTTTGTAGACAAATACCACACACCAAATTAAATCAAGAGCATGTAAACTATCAAAACAGGTCCATATTGCACAAGGAAATAGAAGAAGTAATTAAGAACCTCTCAACCAAAAAAATGCCCAGGGCCAGATGGATTTAGTGCAGAATTCTATCAGACCTTCAAAAAAGTTCTGATACCATTATTCCTCAAAGTATTCCATAAAATAGAAACATAAGGAATACTACCTATCAAGTTTTATGAAGCCACAATTACTCTGATATCTAAACCACACAAGGACCCAACCAAAAAGGAGAACTTCAGACCAATCTCACTTATGAATACAGATGCAAAGATACTCAATAAAATTTTTGCAAACTGAACACAGAACACATCAAAACCATCATTCACCATGATCAAGTAGGCTTCATCCCAAGGATGCAAGGTTGGTTCAATCTATGGAAATCCTTTAACATAATCTGCTATATAAACAAACTCAAAGGAAAAAAATCACATGATCATCTCCTTAGATGCAGAAAAATTGACAAAATACACCACACCTTCATGTTAAAAATATTGAGGACATCAGGAATTCAAGGCCCATACCTAAACATAATAAAAGCAATTTATGGCATACCAACAGTCAATATCAAATTAAATGGAGACATAATTAAAGCAATCCAAATAAAATAGGAGACAAGACAAAGATGTCCATTCTCCACATATCTATTCAATATAGTACTCGAAGTGTTAGCTAGAAAAATAAGACAAAAAACAATCAAGGGGAGACAAATTGGTAAAGAATAAATAAAGGTATCCCTATTTGCAGATGATAAAATAGTGAACATAATCGACCCCAAAAATTCTACCAAAGAAATTCTCCAGCTGATAAACAACTTCATCAAAGTGGCAGGACATAAAATTAACTCAAATGAACCAGTAGCCTTCCTTTATACAAATAATAAATAGAAATTAGGGAAACAACTCCCTTCACAATAGTCACAAATAATATAAGATACCTTTGGAAAACTCTAACCAAAAAAATGAAAGATTTGCAGGACAATAACTTCAAGTCTGTCCAGAAGAAAATTGAAGAAGATCTCAGAAAATGAAGATACCTCTCATGCTCATGAATTGGAAGAATTAATATAATAAAAATGACATCCTACCAAAGGTATCTTACTTATTTAATACAATTCCCATCAAAATCCAAACACAAGTCTTCAAAGACATGGAAATAGCAATTCTCAAATTCATCTGGAAAGGCAAAAACCCAGAATAGTGAAAACAATACTTAACAATAAAAGAACATTTGAGTTTTGTCCCTGGGAGCTCTGGAAGTACTGGGTGACCCATATTGCTTTTCCTCCTATGGCACTGAAAACCCTCTCAGCTCCTTGGGTCCTTTCTCTAGCTCCCTCATTGGGGACCCTGTGCTCAGTTCAATACCATCAACCAAGGAGTACACATGGAGTTACCCATGGCTCCAGACACATAGGCAGCAGAGGATGGTCTTCTTAGACACCAAAGAGAGGAGAGGTCCTTGGTCCTGGAAAGACTTGATGCCATAGTATAGAGGAATACCAGGACAGGGAAGCAGGGGAGGGTTGAATGGGGAAGGGAAGATGGCTTATGGGATTTTCGGGGGGGGGACCAGGAAATGGGACAACATTTGAAATGTAAATAGAGAATATACCCAATTAAAAAAAAAGAACCCCCCAAAAAAATAAAAATAAATAAATAAAAAGAACAGTTGGGGAAATCACCATCCCTGACCTCAAGTTTTACTAGAAGGCAATAATGATAAAAACTGCATAGTATTGGTACAGAGATAGACACATGGATTAATGAAATAGAATTGAAGATCAAGAAATAAAACCACACAATTATGGACACTTAATCTTTGACAAAGAGGCAAAAAATGTACAATGGAAAAATGAAAGCATCTTCAATAAATAGTGCTTGTCTAAATGGCTGTGTGCATGTAGAAAAAATGAAAATAGACTCATATTTCTTACCTTGCATTAAGCTCAAGTCCAAGAAGATCAAGGAGCTCAACACAATTCCAGATACACTGAATCTAATAAAGAAGAAGTAGGAAGAGCCTCGAACTCATTGGCACAGGAGGAAATTTCCTAAATAGAACTCCAATGGCTCATGCTCTAAGATCACAAATTGAGAAATGGCACCTCATGAAACTGGAAATCTTCTGTAAGGCAAAGGACATAGTCAATAAGACAAATTAGCAACCTACAGATTGGGAAAAAAATCTTCACTAACCCCACATCCTATAGAAAGTCTATACCCGAAATACATAAAGAACTCAGGAAGCTAATCACCCAAAATCCAAACAACTAAATCAAAAAAAGAGGATAGAAATAAAAAGAGAATTCACAACAGAGGAATCTACAATGGCTGAGAAGCACCTAAAAATTGTTGAAAGTCCTTAGTGATCAGAGAAATGCAAATCAAAACAACCCTGAGTTTCCACCTTACACAAATCAGAATGGCAAAGATCAAAACATCAGGTGACAACAAATGTTTGCAAGGATGTGGAGAAAGAGGAACACTCATCTAATGGTTGTGGAATTTTAAACTGGTACAGTCACTCTGGAAATTAATCGGCAGGTTATTCAGAAAATTGGAAATAGATCTACCTGAAGACCCAGCAATACCAGCCTTGGGAATACGCCCAAAAGATGCCCCAACTTGCCACAGCACACATGTTCCACTATGTTCATAGCAGATTTATTTGTGATAGCCACAAGCTGGAAACAACACAGATGTCCCAGGACAGAAGAATAGATACAGTAAATGTGGTTAATTTGCACAATGCAATGAGGACATCCTGAGTTTTATAGGCAAATGGATAGAACTAGAAAATATCATCCTGAGTGAGGTAACTCAGACACAAAAGGGCATGAATTGGTACTCACTAATAAGTGGATATTAGTCAAAAAAATTTTAGAATTCCCAAGACACAGTCCCCAGAACTCAAAAAGTTCAACAAGCTGAAGGGCCAAAGTGGGGACACCTTAGTCCCACTAAGAAGGGAGAAGAAAGCAATCACAAGTGGGGATGAAGGGAGGGACCTGGGAGCATAAGTGAACAAGGGTTGGGGAGCGAGAGGGGAACCTGATATGGTACTGGGTGAGTGAAGAGGACTGAAGCCCTGAGGCAGTAAACAGAATTGAAACAGGCAACCTTGCAAGGTAGCAGGTTGGGGATTTCTCCAGAAAGCAAAGACCTAGGAGTTGAGAATCTCTCTGGACTAAAAAGGAGGGACTTTAGATGAAATATTTGACAGTAGGAAGAGGGAATTTATAGAGCCCACCTCCAACAGGAAAACGAGGCATTAAATGAGGGAGGGAATTGCATTCAACATTCAAATCTCTGACCCATAATTGCTCCTGTCTGAAGGAACTACAGTGATGAAAATGAAGAGGAACCTGAGGAAAAGAAGGTCTAGTGACAGGCTCAAAGTAGAAACCAGCTCAAGTGGAGGTCCCAAGGCCTGACACTATTACTGAAGCTATGGAAGGATAGCTTACAATAAGGGACATAGGATGCCCACACTCCAGAAGACCCATGAAGCAGATGAAAGAGTCAGATGCAGATACTTGCACTCAACCAATGGACAGAAGCTGCTGACACCTGTGGCTGAATTATGGAGAGGCTGAAAGAATCTGAAGAGGAGGGCAACTCTGTAGGAGGACCAGAAGTCTCAATTAATCTGGATCCCCGAGATCTCTCAAACACTGGATCACCAACCAGGCATCATACACCAGCTGATATGAGGCTCCCAACACATATATAGCAGAGGACTGTTGGGTCTGTGTGCAATCAGAGATGATGCACCTAACCCTGAAGAGACTGGAGTTCCTAGGGAGTTTAGAGGTCTGATGGGGTTGGGGTTGGATGGTGGGAACACTCTCATGGAGACAGAAGGGTGGGGAGAAGGTATGGGATGTGGAACAGTTGGAGGGTGAACCAGGTGCTGGGAATAAAATCTACAGTGTAAAAATATAAATAAAAATAACTGAAAAAAACTAATTAAATTCAGTTACTTCATGAATTAATCATTTCTTCCTTTTCAGTAGAAGGTTATTCTGTGCTTAGTTAAACTCTCAGCTAGTTCTCACTCACAATCTCTATTTTTGAGAGTTTCAATTGATTATTTCAATTGACACAACTAATCCCAAGACACCTCAGTGAGAAAGAGGTTATGGATATTGATATTATGAGGTACTTTCTTCCTGTCCAATCCCTGATCTGAATTGGAAATTTTATTGAGTGCTCAGAAAGCAGCAAGGCAATGCCACATTCTGTTTACTGGGAAGGAAGAAAATGGATGTGAGTCAAGTACAAATTCTAAAGGGAGTCATAAACAAATCTGTACCACTTACATTCCATTTGCAGAATAGCATTTAATATCTCCAGAGTATTTCACCAGCTTTGTTACCCCAGTTAATTACATTCCAATTTCAGGGTTGAACACCTATTGTGAATTATGAGCTGCTTTTGCCTCTGAGGATAAGAACAATAAGTTCTAACATTCTGAATCATATCTCCATTGCTTTTTTTTTTTACTGCTACCTGTGATAAAGATTTTCTAAAACTTAAAACACTCCAAATGGACTTGTTATTTTGTATTGTTATTACCTAAGATACAAATCTAGTCATCAAATGGTCTTTGTAATATTGCACTTGCTTTCTTTACTTCCTCTATCTCATCTTTACCTTTGAATTTTCTGAGATTTACTGAAAAATTTGCTATCATATCAAGTTACATATTTTTATATGGACAAGCACTACAATCACCTCAGCATATTGTTCTTTTTATTATATCTTTCCATATCTTTTTAACTTTTGTACTTATACACTTTCTTAAAGATTTGACTAAGTTAGCTATCAACACTTTCTGTCCAGAGTTTGTGAACCTTCCTGATATAGAAACATCTACCAATGCTTTTAGATTACAACCACATATATGTGGGTTACAGTCCAATGTGGGATCACATAAAATTTAGCAAGTAAATATTTTCTGAATTCATAACACTAAAATTTAAATAAAATTTCAACAATGTGATGAATTGATCTGTTTCTGGAAAACTTAACCTATGTTACAAGCTATAACTTTATTGTGACTGCAGTTCTGAACTCACAACAGGTGTGGTGGTCTAAATATGCTTGGCCCAGAGAGTGTTACAGTAAGGAAGCGGGTCTCATTATCCACCCTCCCAGTGACACAATGCCTCCCAACAAGACCACACCTCCTAATAGTGCCACTCCTCAATCCAAGCATGTATGTTGCCAAGCCATCTAACACCAACTAAAATCCCCCAAAGTATGTTAACTCAAAATTCATCCAACTTTGGCAGGAGTTGTAATGTTTCTACTGTAATTTTGAAATTTTCTCCTCATAAAAAAATAACTTGGTTATAGAAAATAAACATTAAATCTATTTTCAACCATGATTCTTCAGCATGTAAATATATAATTAGGCTGTGTTGTGCTAGAATGTTTGATTTTAAAAGTTGAGGCTTCAGTTGCTCACTTGAATTTTATGAAAATTTCCAAAAAGTAATTTGAAATGACTAAATATATTCTGCCATTTTATGTGGCATATTTATTCAAAGTGTAATTCTCAGTACTGATGATGATAATGTCAAAATATGTCAAAATATCAATCAACTGAAAAATGTTCAAGATTCAGCATATTTGACAGTATCAAGCCCTCAGCCAAAATTTTATTCTCTATATGAAAAATAAGCACCTTCACAGCATTAGTATGAAAATTTTTCTGTCATCTTCAATAAATGATAAAGCTGTATGTACAACAGAGAATTATATAAATTATATTCATTTATCATTTTTTCTTGGCAAATTTTTGAGTTATATCTTACATTATATACATATGTATTCCTTGTTATGCACATTTCTGTTGCTGTGAAAAAATACTATTACCAAAATGAACTTAAGGAAAGATGGTTAGATTTTACTTAAGGATTCCAAAGGGGATAGAGTGTGTGAATGAACCATATGGAAAACTTGGTCACCATGTATCTCTGCCTACCAGGAGTAGATGAAGAGTAAAATTAATAGAATAAAGTTATAAAGCCTCAAAGCTTCCTTCAATCTATATGTATATCCTCAATGAAGGCCGACCTCTTAAAGGTTTTTATAGCCTTCCAAGATAGTGTCATCAACTATGGATAATGACTTTATATATCTGAGGCTCTGGAGGACATTTCTCATACAAATCATTATATTAGCCACATGGGTCTCATAGTCTCATGGCCAACTCATGATGCAAAATATAGTCAGTTTAATTTTAATAATTTCCATAATCTTTAAATGTCTCAGACCTATCCAAATACCTTATAAAACTAAGAATATCTCTTCCCTGTTACTATGTTAATATAAAAAAATCCAATATATAATTCTAACATATAAGGACAAAAAATATTCATTCTAGTTTCTAAAAGGAGTTGAGGAGAAGATGAACAAAGGGAAGACTGAAACCCAGTAGTGACACTAACAAATCCTGTATCTTCTCTTCCAATATCTGGGGCTTCTGTCTCAAAGATTTTAGATTTCTTTTCTCTCTATGTCACTCTACAAAATGCATATCTGATTTGATCTGGTTCTACTTCCTTTATACACATGTCCTTGTCAAATGACTCGGGAATCTGGTATCCAACACATTCACAATATCCCTCATTGTAGCAGCTTCATGGAATAACTTGTCAGGGTCTTCTCCTAGGAACTTTCCTAGACAACTGGCCAGGCTTCAGTGATTCTCTGACTCTGCAGAAGAATCCATGACCCCTCCAATTTGTATCTTTCTTGTGTACAAAGCCGACATCACATGGAAAGTACTGCTAAGTTATACTGCTAACCTGGATCATTTGATTTAATCACATTAGCCCCAAATTTTTTCTATAATTTTTCTTTCTATGAGGAGGATACTTATTAGTCTTTCTCCTTTCTTAACTTTTAAACTTAGTCAAGTAGAGATTAGGTCTGTTAGCTGTAGCAAGGACACTATTTCTATCTTTCCAATACAAAGCAGGATGCTTAGTTTTAATGGTCCTAATTTTTTTAACAATTATAGCTTCTTATTTACCATATTACTTGTCTACAATACTAAGCTTCCTCATGTTCTTCTCTTCTTTAAACTGCCTATATTTTACTTCGTTCTGTCCTATTGTTCCTCTTCACTGTAGTCCTGCATAAAGGTACTAGGTATTAATCATCCTGACAGATTCAATATACTGTCATCTTAAAAGCTCCTACAGCAAATGATTTTGTCCACATTTTAAAATATACCCTGGAACAAATTATTATAACATGGCACAAGAAAGCCATAGTCTACTCCAAGAAATCACACAAAGGACATCAAGTCCAGTTACTATGATTTGCTTCACTATGAAACCCCATGAGTTTGGACTACACGGTCCACATTACTGACAGCATTCTGCCCTCTTTATGCCTACTAAAACAGCTGATTAAGCTGTGCTTACAGCATGCAATGGCTTTCTTAGCCCAAACTTGCAAAACTCTCAAATTTCAAAAAAAAATAAATAAATAAAAATAAAAAATTTACATGCCAAACTTCAAAACAATGGCCCAATGTCTGCTAGTAACTTTTGTGTCAGTTCTTTTGGTTTTGCTACAGTGAAATATAATGACCAAAATACTTACAGAATAAATATTTTATTTTATTTTGACATTAATTCTGGTAGTTTACAGTTCACCAGGGTAAGGAAGTCATTGGAAAAGACAGAAAGGTAAGGAAGACGGTTTAGCATCATACAGGAATCAGAGAGAGAGAGAGAGAGAGAGAGAGAGAGAGAGAGAGAGAGAGAGAGAGAGAGAGAGAGAGAGAGAGAGAGAGAGAGAGGTAGTGAGAACAGAAAATGGGGAGGAGGGGATATTACAAAACCTCATTTTGTTCTGTTATAGGACAAACATTTTGACCACATTGTGAATTGTTAAATTGTATACTGAAAATCCTGTGTCTAGTTGTGAGGTGGTACAGCCCTAGCACATACTTTTAATACAAGAACATTGCAAGATGTTTGATCACACTGTGAGATGGTGGATAGAAAAACAAAGAAATGAGCAAACAAAGACCCTTTTTCTACTTGTGTTGTGTCTCAGCCCTAGCACATAACTTTAATCTTCAAGCTCTTTTTTATTATAAATAATATTGAATAAAGTCAACCATAATTCAAGAGGCATAGCAAGTAACCAACTGACACAGATTGAAAAAAGCATAGTGAGAGAAAGTCAGGAGAAAGTAGAAAGACAGGACATCCAATTGGAAGGGTATTTAAGACAGTGTGGGGAATTGTGTTTTTACTTCTGGGATGTCAGTTGAGGAGGAAGATCAGCTGGGTGCTTTCTCTGCCTCTCTGAACTAGCAGGCTTTCAGCAGAGCATCTGGCTCCTGAATCTTCATTTGTTTATTTGAGATTTTGCTTTTTAAAAAAAAAAATTTCCTCAGTGACATACTTTCTCCATCAAAGCTACACCTTATAAAGGTTCCAAACCTTAATAAACCATCCATCTCACGACTATATGTTCAAATATATGAGACTATTTCAGGACATGTTTCAATTTAACCACCACAGAAAATGATGCTGCTATCCTCTTCATTCTATTCTTGAAACAATTGTTGAAGTTTTGACTCAAGATCAGTTTTAAAAATAAAAGTCTGATTCTTCATTGGAATATTGAATAGTAGAAACTACATATGGGGATTTATTTAGGAATTACAATTTCTTTGAGGAAAAAAAGAGAAATTTTTGTGCTTCATATTTATTTATTTATTTATTTATTTATTTATTTATTATACAGGACATCTGCTAGAGAAGCAGAATGAAGTCTAGCTGACAAAATTCTAATATAGAGATGACAACCATAGTTTCAAAGTAGTAAGAAGGGCAATGCCAATGATTTTATTACCTTCCATTGTCCTGTCTTATCATTTGTTTTGTTTTTTGGAAAATATATTATTTGTAGACTCTTCTATATTTTCATAATCTTCTACAGTGTTCTTCCTTTTTACTCCTTGTTTTAATTATAAACCACCTTTATGTGTGTGTATATAAATTTTATATTTAAAATACTGGGCAGGGTCAGGTAATCTTCATCTCTTTTTCTGCTTCAAAATAAATCTTGATTTACAGAGTTTTATTTATTTTAACTCTTATTAATACAATGTCACTAAGACATTTGGAAATACATCAAATAGTAAAAGCATAGCCAGCTCACCATAGATATGTACATATTAAATTACTTTGTCCATGTTGAATTATAAAAGCTACAAAAATTTAACATTAAATATTTAGCTTTTGCTAAAATTTTCAATGTATTGCTAAAACTTCACCATTATTCTTGAAGTATTATCTCCTAACATTGAAGGTTTTCACTTAAGTTACTCCACCATTAATTTCATTATAACTAAAAAAAGTTAAAAATAATTTTCTATGTTAGTGGCTTTTTGATTTTCTGTGACTAGCTGAGCCACAGAACAGTCTAGGATCCCTGTCCCTAATCTTCATTCCTTGAACCTCTAAAACAAGCCAAGTATTGCTTTGCAATTTCTATGAGGGGATGGATTCTGGAGCTCTTAAATCCCATTAGCAGTATTTCCTGTTTGTTTGTTTGTTTGTTCTTCCATTACTTTATGCTTTCTTCCAAAACTAAAAGCAAAGATGTTCTTGGCTTGAAAAAATTCTTTCCTTTATTACAGGGCAAAGCAGGAGGTCTTTCAGTCATGATGTTAATTCTTGAGAAGAAGGCCTTTCATTCTTGATGCTAATTAACATTCTTAACATTTATGGATTTTATTCAAGTACATGCTTTAGCTGTAACAATAATTTTCTATTGTACTTTTTCTCTACAAAATATGTCTATCATTTTTTGTTCTTATTGTTTATTTCCATTATAGAGGTGCCTAAACACAAATAACAACCGTGCCACATCTTTATTGTTTGTTTTGAAATTTCCTTCAATGAAGAAATTAGTGCATACTTTTTAAAATTAGTTTCAGATAGATTCTTAGAACAAGGGCAAAAGTCATTCAGATCCTTTGCCAAGTTACTATAGGAACGGACTTTAGCAAAGTTACTCATAATGTTCTCCTTTATAGTCCCTTGATATGGCCTTTCACAGAGTAGTGCTGAGTTGCTCTTAGCACTTCTATCTTCCTACTACGATGACAATTAATTTCTGCTCATAGCATTCAACCGTTTCTGTAGTTAAATTTCCAAAGCTTTCAAGATTCGTCAAACACAGCAACAACAAAAACTCAACATGGTCTTGATCCTCAGAGCAACACCTGACTCTCTGTTTCCAAATTCTGTATTAGTTATTTTCCTGATGAAGTAACAAAAAGTGACAACACAAAGCAACTTATGGGAAAAGCTGCAACATGTGTGTTACCATCTTCCATATTAGTTGATGTGATAAAGCACCACTGCCAGAAACAGCAAATAGGACAAAAGAACATTTTGGGCCTCATGGTTAGTCTTGTTAAGAGTCTATTGTGGTGTGAAGGCATATCAACAAGCATCAGGAATGGCAGCTCAATTAGGAATGTGAAGACTTATCTTGAATCACAAACATGAAGAGCAAAATGAAAATGGAGTGTTAACTTTGATTCATACATCACTAGAAATCGCTTTTTTCCAAAAATTTATTTATCTGTTCATTTTACATCATGATCACAGTTCCCAGTGTCATCTAAACTCACCTCCCAAGGAGCTTCCCCTACTCATCCTCTTCACTCTAAGAAGGGGATGCCTCCTCTGGATGTCAACCCATTTTTGCAACTCAAGTCATTGCAGCACTAGGCAAATCCTCTCACACTGAGGCCAGACAGGGCAGAAGAGTTAGTGGACCAGGACCCACAGACCGGAAACAGAGTCAGAGTAAGCCCCAACCCCGGTTGTTGGGAGACCTGCATAAAGACTAAGGTCTTCTTGTGGAGTCCTTATCCACTTTTGTTTCTTTAATCCTTTCCACAAATCTTCCACAAGACTCCCCAAATTCAGTATAATCTTTGGCTGTGGGTCTCTGTATTTGTTTCAGTCAGCTGCTACATGGATCCTCTCAGAGGACAGTTATGTTGTGCTCTTATCTGCAAGCATAACAGAATCTCATTTAATAGTGTCAGGTATTGTTTCTTGTCCACGGGATGAATCACAACTTGTGAAAGTCATTCCTTAGTCATTCCCTCAGGCTCTGTTTTGTTGTTCGTTTGTTTGTCTGTTTGTTTGTATGTTTGGCTGGTTGGTTGGTTGGGGTTTTTTGTTTTGTTTTGTTTTGTTTGTTTTTGTTTTTGTTTTGGGGGGGTGGTTGTTGGTTTTTTTGTCCCTGTACTTTTTATAGGCTAGAAAAATTTTGGGTCAAAGTTTTGGTGGGTGGGTTAGTATCCTTATTCTTACACTTGGTGTTCTCACTGGCAGAAGTAAGTTGCCATTTCAAGTTTCATATACACCAATTCAAGGAGTCTCAGCTAGGATCATCTTTATATACTACCGAGATCCTTCCCCAACCCATGCATTTGGCACATACTAGAGATTGTATCTGTTCCACCATCTCCTGTCAATTTCTCTTCTCTCTCCTGGTTTTCCCTCATTGATTCTACCTATATCTGATCTTTTCACCACTGTTCCCTCCCTCATCACCTCCTTTGACAAAATCTAGCAATCCATCATATTGAAAGTATTGAAGAGATCAGAGATACAAGGTTCATAACTAAACACAATAAAGGTAATATAAAGCAAACAAATAGCTAGCTTCAAAGTAAATGGAGAGAAACTTAAAGCAATTCCACTAAACTAAAAAACAAAACAAACCAAAATAAAAACAGACAATGATACCTGCTCTCTCCCTATCTTTCAATATAGTACTTGAAGTTCTAGCCAGAACAATAAGACAACTAAAGGAAATCAAGAGAGTACATATTGGACAAGAAGTCAAAATGTTGCTATTCGCAGATGAGTTTATAGTATGCATAAGAGACTACAAAAATTCTACTACAGAACTCCAATAGCTAAGAAATACCTTCAGTGAACTGGCTCAATACAAAAGTAAACAAAAAATATCAGTAGATTTCATTTATAAAAATGACTAATGCAACTGTATATGGGATGGATCCCCAGGTGGGGCCATCTCAGGATGACCTTTCCTTCAGTCTCTGCTCCACACTTTGCCTCTGTATCTCCTCCCATTGGTATTTTGTTCCCATTCTTTGTTTTCCTTTTTTTTCTTTTTTTTTTTTTTGAGACAGGTTTTCTCTGTGTAGCCCTGGCTGACCTGGAACTCACTCTGTAGATCTCGAACTCAGAAATCCACCTGCCTCTGCTTCCTAAGTGCTGGGATTAAAGGTATGACCCACCACTGCCCAACTCGTTTCCCATTCTAAGGAGAACTGAGTGTCCAGACTTTGCTCTTCCTTCCTGAGCTGTGGTCTGTCAATTACCAAACCCAGACACTATTGTGGATGCCAAGAAGTACTTGATGACAGGAACATGATATAGCTGTGTCCTGAGAGGCTCTGCCAGAGCCTGACAAATACAGAGGTGGATGCTTTCAGCCAACCATTGGACTGAGCACAGGGTCCCCTAAGGAGGAGTTAGGGGAAAGACTGAAGGACCTGAAGGGATTTATAATCCCATAGGAAGCACAATATCAACCATCCAGACCCCTCACCCCTAGAGCACCCAGGGACTAAACCACCAACCAAAGAGTGCACATGGACCCATGGCTCCATCCACTTATGTATCAGAGAATGGCATTGTGGATATCAATGGGAAGAGAGGCCCTTGGCTCTATGACGCAGTACTGGCGAATGCCAGGATGGGGAAGTAGGAGTGGGTGAGGGGGGAATACACTCATAGAAGCAGGGGGAGGGAGCAGGATAGGGGTTTTGGAGAGGAAACCAGGTAAGGGGATAACATTTAAAATGTAAGTAAAGAAAATAATTTGAAAAGAAAACAAAAACAAAGACAAAAAAATGATAAATGCACTGAGCTAGAAATCAGGGAAACAGCACCCCTTACAATACCTACAAATAATATAAAATGATATAAATATAAAATATTGGTTAGTGGTACAGAATATTTAGAATATCTAAGTTCAAAAATCAGGGCACAGCTGGTCAGGTGGATCCTTCTCCATTGATGGTGGGAGTGCAAACTTGTACAGGCACTCTGGAAATATGTTTGGTGGTTTCTCAAAATTGTGACCCAGCTATACCAATCCTGGGCTCCACCATTCCTCAAGGACACTTCATCAACTAAATTGATAGCAGCGTTATTCATAATAGCTAGGAAGCTGAAAAAAAATGTCCTTCTACTGAGGAATAGAAAAATAATATGTGGTTCATTTGCACAAAATATTACTGTAGTGAGCCATATAGCCTCTAGGCAAATTCAGCTGCCTGCATTTCACCTACAGGGAGCTGAGAAATTCCAGCCACACCTCCTCCCACCTGACAGATGTCAGAACTTCTCTGGCATTTCAAAAGAGCTACACTTTCCTGTGAGTCAAGTCTCCATCTCCTGCTGTGTAGCAGACCCTGTGATCTTTGTTATGGCAACATCTCTCAGCCTGCCTGAGACCTGCTGAGAAGACTACAGCTTTGGGAGGGAGGGTCACGCCCACAGCACATATATTGTTGCTCTTGTCCCTAAAGAAATACAGAAAGAAATTGTACAGCCATGCACTAATGTCTCTGTGTCTTCTTTTCTCTCGACCCCCGTAGTTTCACCCTTCAGCTCTCCCCCACGTAGAACCCACTCGTGAGCAATTCCCGGGAAGATCCATATTACTACTCAGCTATTAAAAACAAGACCATTATAAATTTTAGAGGCAAATGGATGGAACTAGAAAATATCATCCTGAGTAAAATAACTCATTTTTGAAATGAAATGCATGGAATATTCTCACTTATAAATGAATATTTGCCTAAAGTACAGGATAACCATGCTATAATCAACATACCCAAGGTGCCAAATGATACCAAATCTTTCTCAGATGGCAAAATAAAATAGAGATTGGATGTGGATGGATTGAGGGAAGTAGGTGGGAAAGGAGATGGGGAGGATAGTAGGGGTTGGAGGCATAGGTATAGGTTGAGCAGGGAAGGAGAAGGGAAATAAGGATGATTGGATCTCACTCAGAAGAGTCAATTAATTTGTCATCCTGAAGTCATTTTAACCTTAAAAATTCATTCCCACTCCTTTTTTTCTATATTTGTTCCTTCTCTCATACAGTATATCCCAACTACAGATGCTCTAATACTCTTTCCCCACCCTAATCTCTCCTCTCCCTCAAAACCACTGTTCCTTGTTTCCTTTTCTATAAGAAAAGCCCTTTCAGAGAGAGCAACTGAACAGGGCTTAACAATATACAATATAACTAGGCAAAAAGTCTATATCAAGGCTGGATGTGACATGCAAGGATTCTAATGGTGGGAGTAGGATACCAACATAGCAATAAAACCTTGGATCTTACTCTTTGAAAGATGTGCTCTAGCAAAGGTGGTTCAGAACGTGTGGTAATGACCAACCAGTGACTGGTCTAACCTGCGACCCATTCCATGAAAGTTAGCCCATGCTCAGCACTTGTGTATTCACCATGACACTGAATATTCTAATATTTTAGGTTAGTTTCTTTGTAGAATGCTGTAATTTGTATTCTGCTTGAATCATTCCTATGGTGTCATTTTCATTTTTCTTTCTATGTAACTTTTACAACTAGACCATCAAATTAAAGACTAGATTAGACATAAATTAAAATAATGCTAACATGAGAACTTACAAGGTAGAATTTGTGTTTCAAATAACACACCAGGTAGTCACTGAATATTTGTTAGGGTGACAAAATTGTTCTGTATTAAGTTGACTTTAGCTTGTAATTAGTACCAATATCTCTGGAAAAGATCTATTTTCTCTTAGAAATTAGTGATTGAGACTTGTGGAGTCTCAGTTCATGTAGCAACCCAAACATACAGAGTCTCTCAGAAGCTAGCTCCTTCATTTTTCTCAATTTTCATCACCTATTTGACATTGTGGTGTTATCAGTCACTATACTTGAGTATGGATAGAGTCATTATTTATAATTGTATTACTTTTTGCGTACTTATCTGAAATCATTAATCTATAGGACAGAGTTATACCTGAAAATATGTCAAATATTTTTTCTAAAGAGACATAAAAATGATGAGGTATTTTTAAAGATTACCTCTAGAATACAATATTTGCCTGACAGCTCTGCATGAGGTAAAGAATTTTACCTCTGAAATTAACCATATATTTAATATCATATATTTTTGTATAGAAATACCATTCTTTTAAGCTAGGGCACTGAAGAGCTTTCTGGTTAATAATTAAAAAATATGACAGTTAATTTTGCAATTATATGGATCTTGAAACCAATAACAGTCTGCTTCACTTTTCCCTATTCCTTATTTTATTTATATTTCATTGATATTTTTAAATGTCATCATGAAAAGAACTTTGTTTTCTTACAACTACATTTCTGTTTTAAACTTAGTGGGACTTAACAAGTTAAAGTGTATTCTATAGATTTCTCGCTGCTCATACTCTTAAAGAACTTCTGGGGGAATCAGCACCCCTGGCTTCAAATTGTAATACAGAGCAACAGTGATAAAAACTGTATGGCATTGGTAGAGTGTCAGGCAGGAAGATCAAAGGATAGAATTAAAGGCCCAGAAATGAACTTACACACCTATGGTCACTTGACCTTTGACAAAGGAGCTAAAACCATCCAATGGTAAAAGACAGCATTTTCAACAATTGGTGCTGGTTCGACTGGCAGTCAGCATGCAGAAGAGTGTGCATCAATCCATGTTTATTTCCTTGAACAAAGCTCAAGTCCAAGTGGATCAATGACCTCCACTTTAAACCAGATACAATGAATCTAATAGAAGAGAAAGTGAGGAAGAGCCTCAAACATGTGGGCACAGGGGAAATTTTCCTGAACAGAATATCAATGGCTTATGCTCTAAGATCAAGAAACAACACATGGGACCTCAAAAATTCCAAAGCTTGTCTAAGGCAAAAGACACTGTCAATAGGAAAACTGGGAGCCAACAGATTGGGAAAGATATTTACCAATCCCATATCCAATAGAGGGTTAATATCCAATATATGCAAAGAACTCAAGAAGTTAGACTCCAGAGAACCAAGTAATATTTTTAAAAATGGGGTACAGAGCTAAACAAAGAATTCTCAACTGAAGAATATCAAATGGCCAAGGAGCACTTAAAGAAAAGTTCAACATCAAGAAAATGCATATAAAACAACCCTAAGTTTCCATGTCACGCCATTCAGACTGGATAAGATCAAAAACTCAGGTAACAGCAAATGCTGGTAAGGATGTGGATAAATAGGAACACTCTTTCATTGTTGGTGGGATTGCAAGCTGATACAACCACTCTGGAAATCAGTTTGGCAGTTTCTCTGGAAATTGGACATAGTGCTTACTACCTGAGGACCCAGCTATATCACTCCTGGGCATATACCCAGAGGATGCTCCAACATGTAGTAAGGACACATGCTCCACTATGTTCATAGCACCCTTATTTACAATAATCAAAAGTTGGAAAGAACCCAAATGTCCTTCAAAAGAGGAATGGATACAGAAAATGTGTTACATTTACACAATGGTGTATTACTCAGCAAGTAAAAACAATGACTTCAGGAAATTCTTAGGCAAATGGGTGAAACTAGAAACAATCATCCTGAGTGAGGTAAACCAGTCACAAAAGAAAACACATGGTAAAAGCTCTGAATACCCAAGATACAATTCACAGATCACATAAAGCCCAAGAACAAGGAAGACCAAAGCGTGTGTGCTTTGGTACTTCTGAGAAGGGGAACAAAATACTCACAGGAGCAAATATGTAGATAAAGTATAGAATGGAGTCTGAAGGAAAGGACATCAAGAGACTGTCCCACCTGGGGATTCTTCCCATATACAGTCACCAAACCCAGACAATATTGTGAATGTCAAGAAGTACTTGCTGACAGGAGCATGATATAGCTGTCCCCATGGAAACTCTGCCATAGCCTGGCAGACACAGAGGTGGACACTAGCAGTCAATTATTGGGCTGAGCATATGGTCCCCATTTGAACAGAGAAAGGACTGAAGGAGCTCAAAGAGTTTACAACCTCTTGGGAAGAACAAAAATACCAACTAACCAGCACCCCATCCTCCCCCCTCCCCCAGCTCCAAGGGACTAATCCACAAACCAAAGACCCATAGCTCCAACTGCATATGTAACAGAGGATTGCATTGTTGGGACTCAGTGGGATGAGAGGCCCTTGATCCTGTGAATGTGAGATGCCCCAATGTAGGGGAATATCAGGGCAGGAGGCAGGAGTTGGTGGATGGGTGGTGGAACTCCCTCATAGAAGCAGGGGCAGTGAGGATGGGATAGGGGATTTGCTGGGTAGTAAACCTGGAGAAGGGATAACAGTTGAAATGTAAATAAAGAAAATATCCAATATAATATATGTACTTAAAAAAATATCATCCTGAGTGAGGTAACCCTGTCACAAAAGAGCACAGTGGTATGCACTCACTGAAAAATGGATAATAGCCCCAAAATTCAGAAAACAGAAGATACAACTCACAGACTATATGAAGCTCACAAAGAACAAAGGCCCTACTGTGGATGCTTCAAAACTGTGGATGCTTCAATCCTTCTTCGAAAAGGGGTCAAAATACTCATGAGAGGAAGAGGGTGGGAGGTACTTAGGAGGAAGAGAGGTGTGGAAGGGGAAAAGGGGGGCACAATCAGGTATGAGAGGAGACTGGAATGATACACAGAGGGTCAGGAATTTGAACAGAGGTGGTAGCAATGTGGGATAGGGAAGTGGGGGTAGTGACCAGCAATTCCCAGATGCCAGGAAAGCAAGTGGCTTCCAGGACCAAACAGGGATGAGATTAGCTGAAATGTTCAACAAAGGAGAGGGAGAACATGAAGAGGCTTGTGAGATTTCTTGGATCTTATGGATTTTATCCTAAGTATTGTGAACTATATTTTTCTTTTTTGGCTAATATCCACTTATTAGTGAGTACAAGCCTTACATGTTTCTTTGGGTCTGACTTAATTCACTCGGGAAGATATTTTTTTTAAATTTTATTTTCTAAGTTTTTTTTTTATTTACATTCACAATCATTTCCCCTTTCCCGTTTCCTCCCTCCCCAAAAGTCCCATAAGCCCCCTTCCATCCCTCTTTTCCCCATTCAATCCCCTCTCGCTTCTTTGTCCTGGCATTCCCCTACATCTAGTCTTTCCAGGACCAGGGGTCTCTCCTTCCATCTTCTTAGAAATCTATTGATATGCGAATTGTGTCTAGGGTATTCTGAGATTCTGGGTTAATACTCCATTCACTGCTTACAAAATACATGATGTCCTCATTCTTAATAGCTGAGTACTATTCCACTGTGTAAATGAATCACATTTTCTGTATCCATTCTTCTGTCATGGGACATCTGGGTCATTTCCAGCTTCTGGCTATTACAAATAAGGCTGCTATTAACATAGAGGAACACATGCCCTTGTGCCATGGTGAGGCATGTCCAATGGTGGTATAGCTGGTTCTTCAGGTAGATCTATTTACAAATTTCTGAAGAACCTCCATATTGGTTTGCAGTGTGGTTTTACCAGTTTGCAATCCCACCAGCAATGGAGGAGTGTTCCTCTTTCTCCACATTCTCTCCAACATGTGCTGTCACCTGAGGTTTTGATCTTAGTCAATCTGTTTGGTGTGAGGTGGAATCTCAGGGTCATTTTCATTTGCATTTGCTTGATTACTAAGGACTGTGAACATTTCTTTAAGTTCTTCTAAAACATTCAAGATTCCTCTGTTGTGAATTCTCTTTTTATTTATACACCCCATTTTTTGATTGGGTTCTTTGTTTTTCAGAGGCTAACTTCTTGAATTCTTTATATATTTTGGATATTGGCCTTCTATCAGATGTGGGGTTAGTAAAGATGTTTTTCCAAATCTGTAGGTTGCTGATTTGTTCTATTTACTATGTCCTTTGCCGTATAGAAGCTTTCTAGTTAGGGAGGTCCTATTTATCAATTCTTGATCTTAGAACCTGAGCCATTGGAGCTCTGTTTAGAAAATCGTGCCCCCCTGTCACATGCTCATGAGTTCAAAGATCTTTCCCACTTTCTCTTTTATTATATTCAGGTAAGTCCAAACCTAGTAAAGCTAAAACTTAGACTTGGAAATGTTATCCTGAGAGGTAACAAGATCTGACATAGAAAAGTGACTTGGGTTATTGACTATGGAAATGTCTACTAGATCTGTTGACATGTGAATTTGAAGAAATTTCCCACCTTTGTACTTTTTACATATTAGTTTTTTCATTTGTATGAGGGCATGGTGAAAAGATTAGGGAGATGTACAGAAGGTCATGAAACTGTAGCAAAGGGGAATGGGGAACTGGGGGTAGCCAATAGAAAGTCCCAGGTATCAGGAAAGCAAGACGCTCCTAGTACCCAATGGGTAACATAGCTGAAATACCCAACAAAGGGGAGAGAAAACCTGTAGAAACCATATCCAGAGGTTAGGCAAGGCCCCCGGTTGAGGGACAGGGTCACCCACCCTTCTCAAAATTTTAACCCAAAATTGCTCCTGTCTACAGGAAATACAGGGACAAAGAGTGGAGCAGAGACTGAAGGAAAGGCCATACAGAGACTGCCTCACCTGGGATCCATCCAATATGCAGACACCAAACCTAGACATGATTGCTGATGCCAAGAAGAGCTTGCTGACAGGAGCCTGATATGGAAGTCTCCTGAGAGGCCTGCCAGAGCCTGACAAATACAAAACTGGATTCTCTCAGCCAACCATTGGACTGAGCACGGGGTCCCCAATGGAGGAGTTAGAGAAAGGACTGAAGGAGCTGAAGTGGTTTACAATCCCATAGGAAGAACAACAATATCAACCATCTCGATCTCCCAGAGCTCCTAGGAACTAAAACACCAACCAAAGAGTACACATGGAGGGACGCCTGGCTCAGCTTCATATGTAGCAGAGGACAGCCTTGTCTGGCATCAATGGGAGGAGAGGCCCTTAGTCCTGTAAAGGCTAGATGTTCCAGCATAAGAGAATGCTTGGGAGGTGGGTCAAAAGTGGGTGAGTGGGTGTGATAGTACCCTCGTGGAGGCAGGGTTTGGAATGGGGCATTTTTGGAGGGGAAATGAGGACGGGGGAAAACATTTAAAATATAAATAAGCAAAATAACCAATGAAAACTTTTATAAAAGAACTGATTTGTGGGTTAAATGAAGTTATAGACTTCACACTACTATCATATATAGTAGTCTTCATAGATATTAGTGGCTCTGTTCATATGGCTGTTCTGGAGCCTATCAAATATAAACCATGGGCAAACAATTTTATGGGTCATCAGGAAAGGCTATTATTGTCAAGTCTGATTCCTGAGTTCAATCTTCATAAGTCTATAGAACACAGGAAACTGATTTTCTCAAGCTCTCCTCTAACCTCCACATTCATGACATGGTTCACATACAACACAAAATAGTTACACACACACACACACACACACACACACACACACACACACACGGGAGATACAGATAGAGAGAGAGGTACAGAGAGAAAGAGACTAAGAGTTAGAAAGGAAGGTTCAGTCATTAAGCAAATGAGAACATATTATAACATATAATACAATCTGATAAATTTAGGAGCTATCCAAGTTCAGCATTTATCTTTCCCTAAAATACATTATTTCTTTATGTGATAAATTACTACCAGCACCAATTTCTTTAAGTAGTGTTTTATACTTCCTGTGAGTTATCATTTTAAGTATATTATATATTCACTCATAACCAATATGTCCCTAATGTCTCCCTATCCTCTTAATGTGCCATCTTTTTATCAAATTGAATATCCTTCTTAGGGTATGAAACTACATATTTTGAGATGCAAAACTTTTGGATCGATCATCAAGACCATTCCCAAAATGAATTATAGAAATGTCTGTGCTTTTCCTAGGAAAGGAATAATGAGATATGATAAATTTGATTATTCATTGGTACCTAGGAGTTAAAATTATTTGGTAGTTTGAGAGTGTTGACAGTCCTTGCTCTGATGTGTGGTGTACTTCTACATTCCTCTTGCTCTGCCTGTAAAGATATATCTAATTTATGCTACATGAAGTTTCACTCTACCATATCCGACATATAAAATATTTAAAATTCATATTATCAGCCATTTCACAAGAACATATTTGCCAGACAAATAGGAATTAGTGTGGAGATTAATTACTGTCAATATATTTATCTGGATGCAAAACTCTATGATGTTGATGGCAGAATGTATAGATTTGTCATTATTAGAAGAAAATTAACATGAAGTAGTTATATGAATATGGAAAAATTATGGGATTTTATGATATATACTAAAACCTATATTTTGAAATACCAAATATGGTATGTAATATCTCAGCTCTCCAGAACAGAGAGACTGAAGATACATGCTAGAGAATTAGATTTAACTATTCATAGATACTTTTAAAACCAGTGATGCATTAGTTTCATCTTCTTACCTTTCCCCTCTCTTTGTGATCTTTATTCTATTTCTTCATATACAAACATACTTCAAGTAAATAAACTTTGACTAGATACTTCTTTTCTTATGAAATAACATTCAAATTTTTAAAAAGGCAACAGGGGGTTGAATGGGGAAACGAGGGAGGGAAGGGGGCTTATGGGACTTTTGGGGAGGGAGGAAATGGGAAAGGGGAAATGATTTGGAATGTAAACAAAAAAACTTAGAAAATAAAAAAAGGAAAAAATTTTAAAGAAAAAAAAATACATAAAAAAAAGAAAAAATGATCTGTCTTTTTAGAAAACTTTGCTCTCCTTAATATGCAAGTTTCTATCCAGAGTCAGCTAATATTCCCTTTGTTTTTGTCATTATCTAGATATATCTGTGTGTGAACCTGTGTTCAATGTATACCTACTTTCAAAGTTCTGATTTTGGGTTATCTTAAAATACACATTGACTTCTCTCTCATAAATATAGAGTTTATAGTAAATGTCATCTATTCTAGTTGATCAAATGAATATTACTGTTATTTTAACCTTTTATTTCACTCAGTGCAAAGTCAGATATCAATTAATCAAATCATATAAATAATAATGAATATCATAAATTGTCTTTGAGAGACCTACTTCATCTCTATTACACAAAGTCAAAAGTGTCTTAAATAAAATTACTAATATAAATTATTAGTAGCATTTGCACCAACACATTTATTTTACAAGGTCTACTAGGGCATTGTAGTAGTAAACTGCAATTATTTTGTTTACTGATAGAGACAATTACCTAAGATATTTATAGACAAATTCTCTTGAGTATTTTAGTGATTAAATTGTCCCATCATAACCCCAAACTATAAGGCATGCCCTTTGTTCTGACAGTCTAGTAAATACTAGACTGTGTGATTTGCATGTGTATTGACATTGCGAAATCGAGTACTGATCTCCACAGGGAAAAATAATATCTCTTTTCTCAAACATATTACCATTTCTAAAGCTCATGAATCTTGATTCAAAGTAGTGTATTTTACTTAAATTACTAATTTAATGAAATTAACATGTGGAATTAGATAGGGCAAGTAAAATAAAAGAATGGGAGAAACTTCTGTTTATTCATTAGTAAGAGTTAGTTTTATCACCACAGATAACAAATAGTAATGAAGTCAATATTGGTCCACTTATCTGGTGAGATATAAAGATACATCTACATTTTGAAAATATTCTTGTTCTTTCATAGTATGGTTTTAAACAGATACATTGATGTCAGAAATTCCCTTTAAGAAGTTCTAATCATATTTGCTTAATTCTGTTATTTATGAATATGTATTAAGCAGGTGCTTGGTTGTAAAAGAGTGAGAAACAATGTTCATAAAAATAAGAATGTTTTAAAATTCAATTATTATATTATAAAATATAAAATATTATAAAAAAATATATTAAAAAATTCAATGTAATAAATAATAAACCACACTGCCTGCCAGATCCTATGTCTGTCCTCCTATGGGCCACCAGTTCCTACTCATGAGTTAGAAAATACTCTCCAGAAGATGAAATGTTGGCTAATGACCACATCAAAATTAATGAGGAGAAAATTTAAGTAATTGAGTAGTAAGTAATCAAGTAATATTTTAGATACAAAAGAAAATTTAAGAAAGTAACTGTTGCCATGAGACTTTAAAAGTACTTTTCTATGCCAGTTGATATTCTATTGGTAGATATGGAGAATTGAGAACTTTTAAAAAATGTAAAGAGAATGAAGAAACCATGCATAATCATACATAAATTTTCAGTCTGAAAATCAAATAAACAAACACCTACAACAACAAAAAACACAAACAAGCTAACTTAACAATTTCATTTCTGTTTAATGAAAACTAAATATAACAGATGTTAATTATTTTTATATATAATGTGAATTAATTTTGTTCTTGAATCTTCAACCTTAGTAAATTCAGAATGATTGAATCAAAAAAAGAAAAAAACAAAGAAATAAACTGATCTAAAAACTGTTCAAAGAAATTTCCAGATTTGGATATCTACAAAAATGACAGCAATGGCCTCCAATGTTCTCTGGATAATCTGAAAGATTATCCAGAATTGAAATTGAAGCAGAATGGGAAAATAATAGTGGGCACAATATCTATTAGGTCAACTGGTAGCTACCTGTCACATTTACATATAGTGTATGTTGTGTTTTTCATGGATCATCCACCTCTAATAATTTTAATATATTTTGAAATACTTGAAAGAATAGCTTCTATAGTTGTAATACAGTTTTAGGAAGATAATAATCAGAACATTGTATATACAAAATATAGAGTCCTAAATTTTAACTCTTTTAAAGGAAAGAAATTAGAAAAAAAAGATTATTTAATGTAAATTAACACAAATCCATATTTTATCACTTTATTTATGGTTCGTATGTACTTTATAATACTCATAAATTCCCTAAATACTTAGACCTTTCACATGTAAGATTTGTTTTGTGCTATTTTTGTGCACCATAGAACAAACAAATAGGCTCACATGTTTACTTCCCAATGATAACATTCAAATGACAAACTTTTGATGGCTAATACAGTGAACTTGCAGGATTTTATCTATCTATCTATCTATCTATCTATCTATCTATCTATCTATCTATCTATCATCTATCTATCTATCTATCTATCTATCTATCTATCTATCTATCTATCTATCTATCTATCTATCTATCTCCTTTGGGTTATCTATGAGGTGCCTCTATTTTGAGCTTATTAAAATTAGAAGAAAAACATAAATGTGGGTATCACATTTTTTATAGACTGAGGAAGTTCAGCATATGATTAGAAAAAGTGAGTTAGCTGTACATCACCATTCAGTTTTCTCTGCTGCATCTGCCAAGTTTTACATGTTCTAGTTGACTGTACTCTCAAACTGTAAGACAAAATGAACCTTTATTTGTGTTAAGTTTGTGTTTATATGTGTGTGTGTGTGTTTGAAAACAACACGAAAAGTAACCAAAATAGGGTATTAAGTATTTTGAAGTAGTCATATTAATCTGTTGATTGATGTCCTCTTTACACAAGTTTTGTTATGTATAAATAATTGTGCTATATTTAAATATTTTAGTAATTTACATTTGCAATTTGGACATTTAGCTCCTACAGTTGAACGTCTAAGGATGTGATGGCTAATCTTGCTTACCAACTTGGCTAGATCTGGTATTAACTAAAACAAAAGAGGCTAGGTACAGCTGTGAGAAATTTATTTCTTAAATATTTTGGAGTGAGAAAACCCATCTTTACCTAGAATCTTTGATGTTGTCAATTTTCATTCTTTTTCTTTTTTCTTTCCCTTTTGCTGGCATGTCCAAACCTTCACTGGCATTTTAGCCTACCTCTTTGGTATACCAGTATATACTTAAGACTGAACAACTACTTGATTCTTGGATCTTCTCCAAATACACATCCATTTTTGAGCTATAAATCCCTGAACTATAAATCCCTGTTTCATATATAGATTCATCATATTGATTCTCTTTCCCTAGAGAACCCTAATTAGTCCTAAAATCTTTATCACATATGCAGTTTAAATACTTTTCCTAATACACTCCATCCCTCTGGCTCTTAGAATTTTTCTGCCTCCTCAATGAGATGCTGTGCTCTGACAATAGGGATTAGATAGAGAAATCCCATTTAGACATTCTCCAAGTAATGTCTGGCTATGGTTCTCTTCCTCTGTTGTAATCTGCTACCAGAGAAGGCTTGCCTAATGATGACTTGATAAGACCCTGATCTATGAGTACAGCACAATGTCATTAGTAGTCAGTATATTGATAGTATTTTTTTTTATGTATACCTTAGGCCTTTGGGCTATCTAGTATCTAGTGTTTGGTTATTCAAGAAGAGTCAGGTATGTGTTCCTGCTCATTGAGTACCAAGGCAAATATGAACTCATATAACATAAGCAGATTGCATAGGGTCTACATGGATGTTTAGGTCCTTCGACTGTATATTATAGCTATTAACTTAGGATTTTTATGGAACTGGAGACAATGAAACGAGTGATTTTTTTTTCAATTTGCCTCCTCTTTGACTCTTTTTCTCATGTTGGAGTCCTATGTCAAACTTCAATATGACAATTTGGATTCATTTTATTATATTTTATTTTGTCATGTTTGCATTTTATCTCTTAGATCCATACACCTTTTTATTGATCATTTTATACGTTTACATTTCAAATGATATCCTCCTTCCCTGTTTCCTCACCACAGACTCCCCCCATCCTATCCTCCTTCACATTTGCCTCTATAAGGGTGCTCCTCTGCCAACTCACCCACTCCCTCTACCACTCTAGCATTTCCCTATGCTTGCTGGGGCATCAGACCTCCACAATGCCAAAATCTCCCCTCTCATTGATTCCAGATAAGGGTACCATCTGCTACATATGTAGCTTGAGTCATGAATCCCTTTATGTATGCTCTTTGGTTGGTGATTGAGTCTCTGGGAGCTCTGGGTGGTTCGGTTAGCTGTCATTTTTTTCCCGTGTAGTTGCAATCCCCTTCAGCTCCATCAATCCCTTACCTAGCTCTTCCTTTGGGGTCCCAAGGATTAGTGCAATGGTTGGCTGTGAGTATTCATATCTATATGAGTCAGGTGCTGGAAGAACCTCTCAGGGGACAGCCATAATAGGCTCCAGTCAGCAAGTGCTTCTTGGCATCAGCAATAGTGCCGGGGCATTTTGCCAGCAGATAGAATGAATTCTTAGGTGAGGCAGTCTCTGGGTGGACTTTTCCTCAGTCCCTTCTCCATTTTTTGTCCCTGTCTTTTATTTAAACAAGAACAATTCTGCTTTAAAAATTTTGAAATGGGTGGGAGACTCCATTCTCCAACTGGGGACAGTGCCTATCTTTTGGAGGTGGTCTCTTGAAGTTCTATCTCCTCTTTGGGCCTGGGAAGACCCTCACTTTCCTGGCATCTGGGACTTTATAGTGGCTACCCCTAGATTTCTATCCCCCATTCCTACATATTACTATTAAATTTCCTGTCCCACTCTGTACTTCTCTCCTGTCTCTTCCCATACCTGATCCTGCCCTCTCTTTTTACATTCCTCTCCTCTCTCCTTCCCAGGTTAGTCCCTCCCTCAACCACCTCTGATTAGTTTGTTCATTCTATGTAGGATTGAAGTATCCACACTTTGGTCTTCCTTCTTCTTAAGCTTCATATGGTTTTTGGTTTGTTTATTGGGTATTCTGATATTTTCGGCTAATATCCAATTATTAGTAAGTATGTACCATGAGTATTCTTTTGTGTCTGGATTACCTCACTCGGGATGATATTTTCTACTTCCATACATCTGCCTGAAAATTTTATGAAATTATCATATATAAAATATATTGGTGTGACAAAGTAAGCACATGAAAGATCTGTATGACAAGAACTTAAATTCTCTGAAAAAAAAAAAAGAAATTGAAGAAGACCTCAGAAGATGGAAAGATCTCCCATGCTCCATGATTGGCAAGATTAACATAGTAAAAATGGCCATCTTACCAAAGGCAATCTACAGATTCAATGAAATTCCCATCAAAATTCAAACACAATTCTTCATAGACATGGGAAGAGCAATTCTCAGCTTCATATAGAACAACAAAAAACCCAGGATAGTGAAAGCTATTCTCAACAATAAAAGAAATTCTGGAAAAGTCATCATCCCAGACCTCAAGCTGTACTACAGAGAGATAGTGATAAAAACTGCATGGTATTGGTATAGTAGTAGGCAGGTACATCGATGGAATAGAATTGAAGGCCTAGAAATACACCCACACACCTATGTACACTGATCTGTAACAAAGAAGCCAAAACCATCCAGTAGAAAAAAGACAGCATTTTCAACAAATGATACTGGCTCAACTGAAAATTGGCATGTAGAAGAATGCAAATTGATCTATTTTTATCTCCTTGTAAAAAGCTCAAGTCCAAATGGATCAACGACCTCCACATAAAAGATCAACAATTGACAAATGGGATCTCATAAAACTGAAAAATTTCCATAAGGCAAAGGACATTGTCAGTAGGATCAAACAGCAACCTACAGATTGGGAAAAGATCTTTACTAACTCTAAATCCAATTGAGGTCTAATATCCAAAATATACAAAGAACTCAAGAAGTTATACTCTAGAGAACCAAATAACCCTATAAAGCTGGGGTACAATCCTAAATAAATAATTCTTATTAAGGAATCTCAAATGGTTAAGAAGCACCTAAAGAAATGTTCAACATCCTTAGTCATCAGGGAAATGCAAATCAGAACAACATTTGAGATTCCACCTAGTATCAATCAAAATGGCTAAGACCATAAACTCAGGTGACAGCAGATGCTGGTATGGATGTGGAGAAAGAACATTTGTCCATTGCTGGTGGGATTGCAAGCTAGTACAACCACTTTGGGAAACAATTCGGCAGTTCCTCACAAAACTAGAAATAGTTCTGCTTGAAGACCCCGCTATATCTCGACTGGGAATACACCCAAAAATTCTCCAATGTATAACAAGGACACTTGCTCCACTATGTTTATAGCAGCCACATTTATAATAGCCAGAAGCTGGAAACAACCCAGATGTCCCTCAATAGAAGAATGGATTCAGAAAATGTGGTACATTTTCACAATAGAGTACAACTTAGCTATTCTAAAGCCCACTCTTTTCTAATGAGACAAAGAAAGGAAGTGAATCCAAAAGGGATTGGACTTAGAAACAGAGATGAATATAGAGGAAATTATACTCAGGATAAGTTGTATGAGAAAGAATATATTTTCAACAAAAAGAAAAAAATGAAAATGGCATTTGATTTTATTGACAAAATCTTTTGTTTAACACATGGTGATGATCTTAAAATATCTGATATAACATTTTCCTTATTAGTTGAAAATGATTTTGTTTTCTTCTTAAAATTAATTGGCCAAGCACAGATTCTACAGATTCTACTCTCTTCCAAATAGGAGACAGAGTTAGTGAAGTCATTTTGTTATGGTTTGAAATATTTTAACTTTTATAGATTTATTTTCCATATTTTCACATGTACGCAATATTTAAGTACTGTGAATGTTGCAGTTATGTTGTGCTCCCTTTTTCCTATATTGTGGAAATTACTTGTTAAATCATGAGCTTTTGAAAAGATCATTTTCTCTGTTTAATTAATTTTTGTGTGAAATACAAACTCATTTGACGTAGGTGTATTTTTATTTAACATCTTCTAATTTGTTTATTTTCTGTATTAGCATAACTGGAAAGAACATCAGTGTCTCTCCATTGCACCCAGACACATAATTGTGCCATTCTGCTTAAAGCACAAAATTTCTTCATTTTGTCATCGTGTTAGCTACTCTGGACTTTTTTCCACCTCACTAAATGTTATGAACAGTTTGTCAATATCCAACAATAGCTTTGAATCTTTAGTTCATATTTGGAATAACTAATGCCTCAATGGTAATGAGATTTTCAATTAATGAGCACAGCTTATCGCCCTTCATATATAAATAATTTATTTTGTAAAATAAATTTGAAGTTTTATAGTGTTTTACATGTATATTTCATAAATAATTTATTCTTATTTATATATTTATGTTTAGTATTAACAGATTATTTTGTATTCTTAATGTCAAATTTTAAGTTTTAGTTAACTATATGTAAAAAGAATTAGCTACATTAAGCTACATATTAAGATATGTAGACTTTTCTATAATAATTTATTAATTCCGAGAATTATTCTTTATCATTCATTGGAATGTTCATGTGTAGAATGTATTATCTGACAAGACCTATAACCTTTGTTAGCTTCTCTAGGACTTATATGGTAGAAAAAGAAAACCAACTCTTGAAAGTACTTCACAAGCTACCATATTTGTGCCATGGCAGATGATTCTGCAAATACATACACACATGCACAAGCACACGCACACACACACATGAGAGAGACAGAGACAGAATCAGAGAGGCAGACAGAGATAGTGACAGAGAAACAATGCAATAACATTTTAAGCAATTCAGCAATTATTATATAAAATATTATGCAAAATCCACAAACTGGAATTAGAGCTTATTTCTGCATGAAGAATTTTGCTGATTTCATCACAATATATGATTCTAAATTGTGATAACTCATGGCTCCCCAAATAAATTTGAAGAAGCTGAATAACATTTTCTGATAGTAGAACTACTTCAGATACTACAACATAAAACAAGGACACATGCTCCACTATGTTCATAGCAGCCTTATTTATAATAGCAAGAAGCTGGATAGAACCCAGATGTTCTTCAACAGAGGAATGGATACAGAAAATGTGGTACATTTACACAATGGAGTACTACTCAACTATTAAAAACAATGACTTCATGAAATTCTTAGGCAAATGTTTGGAACTAGAAAATATCATCCTGAGTGAAGTAACACAATCACGAAGAAACATGCATGATATGCATTCACGGATAAGTGTATATTACACCCAAAGTTCAGAAAACCGAAGATAAAATTTGCAGACCTCATGAAGCTCAAGAAGAAGAAAAACCAAAATGAGCATGCTTCAGTCTTTCTTAGAAAGGGGTACAAAATACTCAAGAGACAAAATACAAAGTATGGAAAACAGTCTGAAGGAAAGGCTACCCAGAGTCTGCCCCACCTGGGAATCCATCCCATATGCAGACACCATACCCAGACACTATTGCCAATGACAAGAAGTGTTTGCTGACAGGAACTTGATTCAGTTGTCTCCTGAGAGGCTCTGCCAGAACCTGACAAAAACAGAGGCAGATACTCACAGCCAACCATTGGACTGAGCACGGGGACCTAAATGGAGGAGTTAAGAGAAAGGACTGAAGGAGCTGAAGTGGTTTGCAACCCAATAAGAAGAACAGAAATATCAAACAACCAGATCCCCCAAGAGCTCCCAGTAACTAAACCACCAACCAGAGAGTACACATGGAGGGACCCATGACTCTATCTGTATATGTAGTAGAGGATGGCCTTGTTGGACGTCAATGAGAAGAGAGCCCCTGGGTCCTGAGAGGACTTGATGCCGCAGTATAGGGCAATACAAGGGTTGGGAGGCAGGAGTGGGTGGATGGGTAGAGAAGCATCCTCCTAGAAGCAGGGGGAAGGAGGATAGGATGGGGGTTTCTGGAGGGAAACTGGAAAAGGGGATAATATTTGAAACGTGAACAAATAAAATATCCAATAAAGATTATTAAAAAAGAAAAATCTGTTAAATCATGTGTTGTCAAAAAAATTTTTTTCCCCAATATCTCTGCAGTGAGAGCTCCAAGCTCTGATATGTGTGATCCCGACATGTACTTCCAAAGGTAAAACTATATCTAACAGAAAATGGATTGCAACCTCCATAAAATGTAGACCTCCAAAACGTAAACAATCATATCACAACGAGATGGATAGAGGACAGCAATCTACAGACAAAGAGCCACTAATACAAAATTGCTGTAAGGAATATAAATTGGGTTATCCATGCTACAAAATTATCAAAATCTCTGTTGATGATTTCTCTGATAACATAGGAATATGTGATTATATAAAGAAACATGTACTAAATTTTCATGACTAACTGAAGAAACAAATTCCATTCATTCTGCTTATTTGTTTTAATCACATATAATTAATATACCTGTGTACATACACATGTTAAATTTATATTTTAAAAAATATAAACCTGAAAAATGATTGATTAATGCATGCAGTTCACAGTAACTCAACTTATAGCATAGTATAATGAACCTATGACACAGTTTATAAATACAAAAAGTACAACTATAGTTATCTTGTTGGTGGTGCATGAACAAGTAAAGAAGTACCACGATTGAAATCCTAAGATGTGACATAAAAGCAGAAGGCTAGAGATTCTGTGCTACAAGTAGCTGAGAGCAGTGGCAAACAATATTAAAATGTATGAGGGGAAATAATACTATGGTTTCAGCAGTAATGTTCTCAAAATTCCCTAAAATTACAATAAATCTTTTTTGCTTACTTTCATTGTACAAAGTATTGGCTACTCCATTATATATCCAATGTCATCCTGTTCTGCTATATTACTTGAAAATTAGTTTATCATGTAATCATGGAGTCTATTTTATTCAGATAATATATCAGTGTTGGATGATTAGTTTTTGACAAAATACTGCATCTTATCCATACTTAAAAAATAACTCAAAAGTTAACTAAACTATCTGAAAAAGAACGTGAAAGAACTTAAAAGAGAGGAAAAATGCAAAATTCTGAGATCATTATTGAAGGATACTAGGTGCTAAAAGAATAACAATATACATTTTAAATAAGATTGGAGTAAAATTAATTTCAAAGCTCAACTAGAGCTTACAGACGATGAAATCATTTAGCATGCTTCACTACAAATTTTTTACACTGTAATGGTAAGCACACCTTGTGCTTCGGCTCTGTGCTGCTTTAGAGGGCTTTTTTTCAATGTGGATTAAAGGAAAGAATGTGCATTAAATGGTCATAAAAATAGGGTGTTGTTGAAGATGAAAGATGTGTCTATGTATAATTACATCTGAAATATAGATGAACTAGAACTACAGAGGAAAATGAATCTCTATATGTGACAAGGTGGAAGGTCAGTTTCATTTTTCTATTCATTAATTGATAAGAAATACTAAATTGCCACCTACTATATATATTACCGCAGGATATAAAATGTTAAGTAAAATGCAGCCATTGCTTTTATTTTATTTTTTTTTTCTTAATTATTTTTTTCTTTATTTTTTTTATTTTCTAAGTTTTTTTTATTTACATTCCAAATCATTTCCCTTTTCCCATATCCTCCCTCCCCGAAAGTTCCATAAGCCCCCTTCCCTCCCTCTTTTCTCCATTCAACCCCCTCTCGTTTCTCTGTCCTGGCATTCCATTACATTCAGTCTTTCCAGGACCAGGGGTCTCTCCTTCCATTTTCTTAGAAATCTATTGATATGGGAATTGTGTCTAGGGTATTCCAAGATTCTGGGTTAATATCCCCTTATCAGTGACTGAATACCATGTGTGTTCTTTTGTGATTGGGTTACTTCACTAAGGATGATATTTACAAGTTCTGACCATTTGCCTAGGAATTTCGTGAATTCATTGTTTTTAATTGCAGAGTAGTATTCCATTGTGTAGATATACCACAACTTCTGAATCCATTCCTCCGTTGAGGGACATCTGGGTTCTTTACAGCTTCTGGCTATTATAAATATGGCTGCTATGAACATAGTGGAGCATGTGTCCTTATTGCATGCAGGTAAAGCTTCTGGGTATATGCCCAGGAGTGGTATAGCCGGATCCTCCAGGAGTGTCATGCCCAGTTTTCTGAGGAACCGCCAGACAGCTTTCCAGAGTGGTTGTACCAGCTTGCAATTCCACCAGCAGTGGAGGAGTGTTCCTCTTTCTCCACATCCTCACCAACAACTGCTCTCTCCTGTGTTTTTGATCTTAGCCATTCTGACTGGTGTGAGATGGAATCTCAGGGTTGTTTTGATTTGCATTTCCCTAATGACTAAGGATGATGAACATCTCTTTAGGTGTTTCTCATCCATTAGATATTCTTCAGGTGAGAACTCTTTGTTTAGCTCTGTACCCCATTTTTTAATAGGGTTACTTGCCTCTCTGGAGTTTAACTTCTTGAGTTCTTTGTATATATTGGATATTAGCCCTCTGTCGGATGTAGGGATGGTAAAGATCATTTCCCATTTAGTTGGTTACCTCTTTGTCTTTTTGACAGTGTATTTTGCCTTGCAAAAACTTTGCAATTTAATGAAGTCCCATTTGTCTATTCTTGATCTTAGAGCACAAGCTATTGGGGTTCTGTTCAGGAAATTCTCCCCTGTGCCCATATGTTCAAGGTTCTTCCCTAGTTTCCTTTCTATTAGTTTCAGTGTGTCTTGTTTTATGTGCAGGTCCTTGATCCACTTAGAATTGAGCTAAGTGCAAGGAGATAAGAATGGGTCAATTTGCATTCTTCTGCATGTTGACCTCCAGTTGAGCCAGCACCATTTGATGAAAAGGCTATCTTTTTTCCACTGGATGGTTTTAGCTCCTTTGTCAAAGATCAAGTGACCATAGGAGTGTGGATTCATTTCTGGGTCTTCAATTCTGTTCCATTGATCTACATGCCTGTCACTGTACCTATACCATGCGGTTTTTAACACTATTGCTCTGTAGTACAGCTTGAGGTCCGGGATACTGATTCCCCCAGAGGTTCGTTTACTCTTGAGAATAGTTTTAGCTATTCTGGGTTTTCTGTTATTCCAGATGAATTTTTGAATTGCTCTTTCTAACTCTATGAAGAATTGAGTTGAGATTTTGAGGGGGATTGCATTGAATCTGAATATTACTTTTGGTAAGATGGTCATTTTTACTATATTAATCCTGCCAATCCATGAGCATGGGAGATTTTTCCATCTTCTGAGGTCTTCTTCAATTTCTTTCTTCAGAGACTTGAAGTTCTTGTCATACAGATCTTTCACTTGTTTGGTTAGAGTCACGCCAACATACTTTATATGGTTTGTGGCTAACGTGAAGGCTATCATTTCTCTTACTTCTTTCTCAGCCTGCTTATCCTTTGAGTATAGGAAGGCTACTGACTTGCTTGAGTTGATTTTATATCGGGCCACTTTGCTGAAGTTGTTTATCAGCTGTAGGAGTTCTATGGTGGAGTTCTTTGGGTCGCTTAAGTATGCTATCATATCGTCTGCAAATAGTGATAGTTTGACTTCTTCCTTTCCAATTTGTATCCCTTTGACCTCCTTTTGTTGTCTAATTGCTTTAGCTAGAAATTCAAGTACTATATTGAAAAGATATGGAGAGAGAGGGCAGCCTTGTCTAGTCCCTGATTTTAGTGGGATTGCTTCAAGTTTCTCTCCATTTAGATTGATGCTGGCTACCGGTTTGCTGTAAATTGCTTTTACTATGTTTTGATATGAGCCTCGAATTCCTGATCTTTCCAAGACCTTTAGCATGAAAGGATGTTGAATTTTGTCAAATGCTTTCTCAGCATCTAATGAGATGACCATGTGGTTTTTTTCTTTGAGATTGTTTATATAGTGGATTACATTGATGGATTTCCTTATATTGAACCATCCCTGCATCCCTGGGATGAAGCCTACTTGATCGTAGTGAATGATTGTTTTGATGTGTTCTTGGATTCGGTTGGCAAGAATTTTATTGAGTATTTTTGCATCGATATTTATAAGAGAGATTGGCCTGAGATTCTCTTTCTTTGTCGGATCTTTGTGTGCCTTTGGTATTAGTGTAATTGTGGCTTCATAGAACGAGTTGGGCAGTGTTCCTTCTGTTTCTATTTTGTGGAAGAGTTTGAAGAGTATTGGTGTTAGGTCTTCTTTGAAGGTCTGATAGAATTCTGCACTAAAACCATCTGGACACATGCTTTTTTTGGTTGGAAGACTTCCAATGACAACTTCTATTTCTTCAGGGGTTATAGGACGGTTTAGATGGTTTATTTGATCATGATTTAATTTTGGTATTTGGTATCTGTCAAGGAAATTGTCCATTTCCTCAAGATTTTCTAGTTGTGTTGAATACAGGTTTTTGTACTAGGATCTGATGATTTTTTTAATTTCCTCAGTTTCTGTTGTTATCTCTCCCTTTTCGTTTCTGATTTTATTAATTTGGATACTATCTCTGTGCCCTCTGGTTAGTCTGGCTAAGGGCTTATCTATCTTGTTGATTTTCTCAAAGAACCAACTCCTCGTTTTGTTGATTCTTTGTATGGTTTTATTTGTTTCTACTTGATTGATTTCAGCCCTGACTTTGATGATTTCCTGCCTTCTACTTCTCTTTGGTGTATTTACTTCTTTTTGTTCCAGGGCTTTCAGGTGTGCCATTAACCTGGTAGTGTATGCTGTCTTCCGTTTCTTTTTGGTGGCACTCAGGGCTATGAATTTTCCTCTTAGCACTGCTTTCATTGTGTCCCATAAATTAGGGTATGTTGTGCCTTCATTTTCATTAAATTTCAAGCAGTCTTTTATTTCTTTCTTTTTTTCCACCTTGACCAAGTTATCATTGAGTAGAGCATTGTTCAGCCTCCATGTGTACGTGGGTTTTCTTTTTTTTTTTTTTTTGTTTTTTTGCCATTGAAGACCACCCTTATTCCATAGTGATCTGATAGGAGGCATGGGATTAGTTCTATCTTCTTATATATGTTGAGGTCTGATTTGTGACCAATTATATGGTCAATTTTGGAGAAGGTACCATGAGGTGCTGAGAAGAAGGTGCATTCTTTAGCTCTAGGATGAAATGTTCTATATATATATATCCGTTAGTTCCATTTGGTCCAAGGCTTCAATTAGATTCACTGTGTCCCTGTTTAGTTTCTGCTTTCCTGAACGATCCATTTCAGAGAGCGGGGTGTTGAAGTCACCCACTATTATTGTGTGCGGTGCGATGTGTGCTTCGAGCTTTAGTAAAGTTTCTTTTAGGAATGAGGGTGCCCTTGCATTTGGAGCATAGATATTCAGAATTGAGAGTTCTTGTTGGTGGATTTTTTCCTTGATCAGTATGTAGTGTCCTTCTGTGTCTTTTTTGATGATTTTAGGTTGAAAATCAATTTTATCTGATATTAGGATGGCTACTCCACCTCGTTTCTTGGGTCCATTTGCTTGTAAAGTAGTTTTCCATCCTTTTACTCTGAGGTAGTGTTTGTCTTTGACACAGAGGTGAGTTTCCTGCATACAGCAAAATGCTGGGTCCTGTTTACATAACCAGTCTCCTAGTCTATGTCTTTTTATTGGGGATTTGAGACCATTGATATTAAGAGAGATTAAGGCATAGTGATTATTGCCATCTGCCATTCTTGACGCTATCTTCATGTTTGAGTGGTTATCTACTTTTGGGTTTGATTCAAGAAGGTTATTATCTCATTTTTTCCAGGGTGTTGTTTCTCTCCTTGTATTGGTGGTTTCCACCTATTATCCTTTGCAGAGCTGGGTTTGTGGAAAGATATTGTGAAAATTTGGTTTTATCATGGAATATCTTGGTCTCTCCATCTATGGTGATTGAGAGTTTTCCTGGGTTTAGTAGTCTAGGCTGGCATTTGTGCTCTCTTAGTGTCTGCATGAGATCTGCCCAGGATCTTCTGGCTTTCATTGTCTCTGGTGAGAAGTCTGATGTGATTCGGATAGGTCTTCCTTTGTATGTTACTTGGCCCTTTTCTCTTACTGCTTTTAATATTCTTTCTTTGTTTAGAACGTTTGGTGTTTTGATTATTATGTGACAGGAGGTATTTCTGTTCTGGTCCAGTCTGTTTGGAGTTCTGTAGGCTTCTTCTTTTATTTTTTTTTTTATTTTATTTTATTTTTTTAATTTACATTCCAAATCACTTCCCCTTTCCCGTTTCCTCCCTCCCCGAAAGTCCCATAAGCCCCCTTCCCTCCCTCTTTTCTCCGTTCAACCCCCTCTCATTACTCTTTCCTGGTGTTCCCCTACATCCAGTCTTTCCAGGACCAGGGGTCTCTCCTTCCATCTTTTTAGAAATCTATTGATATGCTGATTGTGTCTAGGGTATTCTGAGATTCTGGGTCAATATCCCCTTATCAGTGACTGCATACCATGTGTGATCTTTTGTGATTGGGTTACCTCACTAAGGATGATATTTTCAAGTTCTGACCATTTGCCTAGGAATTTCGTGAATTCATTGTTTTTAATTGCAGAGTAGTATTCCATTGTGTAAATATACCACATCTTCTGAATCCATTCCTCCGTTGAGGGACATCTGGGTTCTTTCCAGCTTCTGGCTATTATAAATAAGGCTGCTATGAATATAGTGGAGCATGTGTCCTTATTGCATGCAGGTAAAGTCTCTGGGTATATGCCCAGGAGTGGTATAGCTGGATCCTCCAGAAGTGTCATGTCCAGTTTTCTGAGGAGCCCCCAGACTGCTTTCCAGAGTGGTTGTACCAGCCTGCAATTCAACCAGCAGTGGAGGAGTGTTCCTCTTTCTCCACATCCTCGCCAACAACTGCTCTCTCCTGTGTTTTTGATCTTAGCCTTCCTGACTGGTGTGAGATGGAATCTCAGGGTTGTTTTGATTTGCATTTCCCTAATGACTAAAGATGATGAACATCTCTTTAGGTGCTTCTCAGCCATTAGATATTCTTCAGGTGAGAACTCTTTGTTTAGCTCTGTACCCCATTTTTTAATAGGGTTACTTGCCTCTCTGGAGTTTAACTTCTTGAGTTCTTTGTATATCTTGGATATTAGCCCTCTGTCGGATGTAAGGTTGGTAAAGATCATTTCCCAGTTAGTTGGTTGCCGCTTTGTCTTTTTGACGGTGTCTTTTGCCTTGCAAAAACTTTGTAATTTAATGAGGTCCCATTTGTCTATTCTTGATCTTAGAGTATAAGCTATTGGAGTTCTGTTCAGGAAATCCTCCCGTGTGCCCATATGTTCAAGGTTCTTCCCTAGTTTCCCTTCTATTAGTTTCAGTGTGTCTGAATTTATGTGGAGATCTTTGATCCACTTAGAATTGAGCTTAGTGCAAGGAGATAAGGATGGGTCAATTTGATTTCTTCTGCATGTTGCCCTCCAGCTGAGCCAGCACCATTTGTTGAAAAGGCTATCTTTTTTCCACTGGATGGTTTTAGCTCCTTTGTCAAAGATCAAGTGACCATAGGAGTGTGGATTCATTTCTGGGTCTTCAATTCTGTTCCATTGATCTACATGTCTGTTACTGTACCAATACCATGCAGTTTTTAACACTATTGCTCTGTAGTACAGCTTGAGGTCCGGGATACTGATTCCCCCAGAGGTTCTTTTACTCTTGAGAATAGTTTTAGCTATTCTGGGTTTTCTGTTATTCCAGATGAATTTTTGAATTGCTCTTTCTCACTCTATGAAGAATTGAGTTGGGATTTTGATGGGGATTGCATTGAATCTGTGTATTACTTTTGGTAAGATGCTCATTTTTACTATATTAATCCTGCCAATCCATGAGCATGGCAGATTTTTCCATCTTCTGAGGTCTTCTTCAATTTCTTTCTTCAGAGACTTGAAGTTCTTGTCATACAGATCTTTCACTTGTTTGGTTAGCGTCACGCCACGATACTTAATATGGTTTGTGGCTATCATAAAGGGTATTATTTCTCTTACTTCTTTCTCAGCCTGCTTATCCTTTGAGTATAGGAAGGCTTCTGACTTGCTTGAGTTGATTTTATATCCGGCCACTTTGCTGAAGTCGTTTATCAGCTGTAGGAGTTCTCTGGTGGAGTTCTTTGGGTCGCATATGTATACTATCATATCGTCTGCAAATAGTGATAGTTTGACTTCTTCCTTTCCAATTTGTATCCCTTTGACCTCTTTTTGTTGTCTAATTGCTCTAGCTAGAACTTCAAGTACTATATTGAAAAGATATGGAGAGAGAGGGCAGCCTTGTCTAGTTCCTGATTTTAGTGGGATTGCTTCAAGTTTCTCTCCGTTTAGATTGATGCTGGCTACTGGTTTGCTGTAAATTGCTTTTACTATGTTTAGATATGGGCCTTGAATTCCTGATCTTTCCAAGACCTTTAGCATGAAAGGATGCTGAATTTTGTCAAATGCTTTCTCTGCATCTAATGAGATGACCATGTGGTTTTTTTCTTTGAGATTGTTTATGTAGTGGATTACATTGATGGATTTCCTTATATTGAACCATCCCTGCATCCCTGGGATGAAGCCTACTTGATCGTGGTGAATGATTGTTTTGATGTGTTCTTGGATTCGGTTGGCAAGAATTTTATTGAGTATTTTTGCATCGATATTCATAAGAGAGATTGGCCTGAGATTCTCTTTCTTTGTCGGATCTTTGTGTGCTTTTGGTATTAGTGTAATTGTGGCTTCATAGAACGAGTTGGGTAGTGTTCCTTCTGTTTCTATTTTGTGGAACAGTTTGAAGAGTATTGGTGTTAGGTCTTCTTTGAAGGTCTGATAGAATTCTGCACTAAAACCATCTGGACCTGTGCTTTTTTTGGTTGGAAGACTTCCAATGACAACTTCTATTTCTTCAGGGGTTATAGGACGGTTTAGATGGTCTATTTGATCCTGATTTAATTTTGGTACTTGGTATCTGTCAAGGAAACTGTCCATTTCCTCAAGATTTTCTAGTTGTGTTGAATACAGGTTTTTGTAGTAGGATCTGATGATATTTTTGAATTTCCTCAGTTTCTGTTGTTATCTCTCCCTTTTCGTTTCTGATTTTATTAATTTGGATACTATCTCTGTGCCCTCTGGTTAGTCTGGCTAAGGGCTTATCTATCTTGTTGATTTTCTCAAAGAACCAACTCCTCGTTTTGTTGATTCTTTGTATGGTTTTATTTGTTTCTACTTGATTGATTTCAGCCCTGAGTTTGATGATTTCCTGCCTTCTACTCCTCTTTGGTGTATTTGCTTCTTTATGTTCCAGGGCTTTGAGGTGTGCCATTAAGCTGTTAGTGTATGCTGTCTCCCGTTTCTTTTTGGCGGCACTCAGGGCTATGAATTTTCCTCTTAGCACTGCTTTCATTGTGTCCCATAAGTTAGGGTATGTTGTGCCTTCATTTTCATTAACTTTCAAAAAGTCTTTGATTTCTTTCTTTATTTCCACCTTGACCAAGTTATCATTGAGTAGAGCATTGTTCAGCCTCCATGTGTACGTGGGTTTTCTTTTGTTTTTGTTGCCATTGAAGACCACCCTTATTCCATAGTGATCTGATAGGAGGCATGGGATTATTTCTATCTTCTTGTATCTGTTGAGGTCTGATTTGTGACCAATTATATGGTCAATTTTGGAGAAGGTACCATGAGGAGCTGAGAAGAAGGTGTATTCTTTAGCTCTAGGATGAAATGTTCTATATATATCAGTTAGTTCCATTTGGTCCAAGGCTTCAATTAGATTCACTGTGTCCCTGTTTAGTTTCTGCTTTCCTGAACGATCCATTTCAGAGAGCGGGGTGTTGAAGTCACCCACTATTATTGTGTGCGGTGCGATGTGTGCTTTGAGTTTTAGTAAAGTTTCTTTTACGAATGAGGGTGCCCTTGCATTTGGAGCATAGATATTCAGGATTGAGAGTTCTTGATGGTGGATTTTTCCCTTGATCAGTATGTAGTGTCCTTCTGTGTCTTTTTTGATGACTTTAGGTTGAAAATCAATTTTATCCGATATTAGGATGGCTACTCCACCTCGTTTCTTGGGGCCATTTGCTTGTAAAATTGTTTTCCAGCCTTTTACTCTGAGGTAGTGTTTGTCTTTGACACTGAGGTGCGTTTCCTGCATGCAGCAAAATGCTGAGTACTGTTTACGTATCCAGTCTGCTAGTCTATGTCTTTTAATTGGGGAATTGAGACCATTGATATTAAGAGAGATTAAGGCATAGTGATTATTGCCATCTGCCATTCTTGACGCTATCTTTATGTTTGAGTGGTTATCTACTTTTGGGTTTGATTCAAGAAGGTTATTATCTCATTTTTTCCAGGGTGTTGTTTCTCTCCCTGTATTGGAGGTTTCCACCTATTATCCGTTGCAGGGCTGGATTTGTGGAAAGATATTGTGAAAATTTGGTTTTATCATGGAATATCTTGGTCTCTCCATCTATGGTGATTGAGAGTTTTGCTGGGTAGAGTAGTCTAGGCTGGCATTTGTGCTGTCTTAGTTTCTGCATGAGATCTGCCCAGGATCTTCTGGCTTTCATAGTCTCTGGTGAGAAGTCTGATGTGATTCGGATAGGTCTTCCTTTGTATGTTACTTGGCCCTTTTCTCTTACTGCATTTAGTATTCTTTCTTTGTTTAGAACATTCGGTGTTTTGATTATTATGTGACAGGAGGTATTTCTGTTCTGGTCCAGTCTATTTGGAGTTCTGTAGGCTTCTTGTACGTTCATCGGCATCTCTCTCTTTAAGTTAGGGAAGTTTTCCTCCATAATTTTGTTGAAGATGTTTACTGGCCCTTTAAGTTGCAAATCTTCACTCTCATCTATACCTATAATCCTTAGGTTTGGTCTTCTCATTGTGTCCTGGATTTCCTGGATGTTTTGGGTTACGCGTTTTTTGCATTTTGCATTTTCTTCGACTGTTGAGTCGATGCTTTCTATGGAATCTTCAGCACCTGAGATTCTTTCTTCCATCTCTTGTATTCTATTGTTGATGTTTGCATCTATGACTCCTGATTTCTTCCCAAGGTTTTCTATCTCCAAAGTTGTCTCCCTTTGTGATTTCTTAGTTGTTTCTACTTCCTTTTTTAGTTCCTGGATGGATTTGCTGAGATCCTTCACTTATTTGTTTGTATTTTCCTGTATTTCTTTAAGGTATTTTTGCATTACCTCTTTCAGGATTTCTTCCTGATGACCCACGTTCTCCTGCATTTCTCTGAGCGATTTTTGTGTTTCCTCCTCATGGGATTCCATCTGTTGATCCATCGTCTCCTGCATTTCTTTAAGCAGTTCTCGTGTTTCCTTTGTAAGGGCATCTAACCGTTGATTCATTTCTTTAAGCAATTGTTGTGTTGCCTCCTTATGGGCATCCGTCTGTTGACCCATATTCTTCTGCATTTCTTTATGCAAATTTCGTGATTCCTTTGTGAGTGCATCTACCCGTTGATTCATCTCGTTAAGCGATTTTTGTGTTGTCTCCTTGTGCGCCTCCATCTTTTGATCCATGTTCTCCCGCATTTCTCTAAGCGATTTTTGTGTTTCCTTTTTAAGGGCTTCTAACCGTTGATTCATGGTCTCCTGTAACTCTTTATGAGATTTATTTGTGTCCTTCTTGTGATCCTCTAATAGCATCATGAGAAGTGATTTTAAATCCAGATCTTGTCTTTCGGGTGTGGTGGGGTATCCAGGACTTGCTGCTGTTGGAGAGTTGGGTTCGGATGGTCCCACATTACTTTGATTACTGTTAGTAACATTCCTACGTTTGCCTTTTGCCATCTGGATACCTCTGGTGTTAGTTGGTCCTGCTGCCACTGGCTGTTGGTTGGACCTCCTGTGAGCCTGCAAAGCTATTTCTGCCCCCCCCCCGGATTACCAGGATTCCCCTGGCACCGATTTCTGGGGCCTGCCTGCTCCTGAGTGACTTTGGAGCCCTAATGTGCTTTGCCCCAAGTGATCTTATATTGGGGAGGCCTTGCACATCTAAAGGCTCAGCCTAGTGGATTCCTGGAGCAGAGGTCGCCAAAGGGAGGCTGGCAGGCTCCTGCCCTGTGCAGGGGTGTGTGATCTCTCCTGGGGGGGGAGGGGGCGTCCCTCTGCCAGGCAGAAGTCCCACAGCAGATCTGGCGCGCTGGTCACTGCAGATCAGCCCAGCACCTGGGAGCAGGTTACACACAAGCTTCCTGAAACCGAAGCGATATTATGCCTGTCTGTCTCTGAGCCTGGCGGTCCCAACTACCTGGTCACTGGAGCAAAGATGGCGGAGGGCACTCTCCGTGGCGCCGCTCACCCTGTGGTCACGATGGCCCGCCGATCTGGCACCCAGACAACCACAGCGCCAACCAGCCCTCGGGCACAGACAGAAGCCCCAACAGGCCGTGTCCCAAGTGATGTTATATTGGGGGGAGAGCCTGGGTACCGGTCTCTCCAGCGCAGTCCGCGGGAACAGAGGTCGCGGAAGGGAAGCTGGCAGGCTCCCTCCCTGCGCGGGGTCCCTCCACCAGCTTCTGTAGGCTTCTTGTACGTTCATCGGCATCTCTCTCTTTAGGTTAGGGAAGTTTTCCTCCATAATTTTGTTGAAGATGTTTACTGGCCCTTTAAGTTGCAAATCTTCACTCTCATCTATACCTATAATCCTTAGGTTTGGTCTTCACATTGTGTCCTGGATTTCCTGGATGTTTTGGGTTACACGTTTTTTGTATTTTGCATTTTCTTTGACTGTTGAATCGATGTTTTCTATGGAATCTTCAGCACCTAATATTCTTTCTTCCATCTCTTGTATTCTATTGTTGATGTTTGCATCTATGACTCCTGATTTCTTCCCAAGGTTTTCTATCTCCAAAGTTGTCTCCCTTTGTGATTTCTTAGTTGTTTCTACTTCCTTTATTAGTTCCTGGATGGATTTGCTGAGATCCTTCACATGTTTGTTTGTATTTTCCTGTATTTCTTTAAGGTATTTTTGCATTACCTCTTTCAGGATTTCTGCCTGTTGACCCACGTTCTCCTGCATTTCTCTGAGCGATTTTTTGTGTTTCCTCCTCATGGGAATCCATCTGTTGATCCATCATCTCCTGCATTTCTTTAAGCAGTTCTCGTGTTTCCTTTGTAAGGGCATCTATCTGTTGATTCATTTCTTTAAGCAATTTTTGTGTTGCCTCCTTGTGGGCATCCGTCTGTTGACCCATATTCTTCTGCATGTCTTTATGCAATTTTTGTGATTCCTTTGTGAGTGCATCTACCCGTTGATTCATCTCGTTAAGCAATTTTTGTGTTGTCTCCTTGTGCGCCTCCATCTTTTGATCCATGTTCTCCTGCATTTCTCTAAGCGATTTTTGTGTTTCCTTTGTAAGGACTTCTAATCGTTGATTCATGGTCTCCTGTTATTCTTTATTAGATTTATTTGTGTCCTTCTTGTGATCCTCTAATAGCATCATGAGAAGTGATTTTAAATCCAGATCTTGTCTTTCGGGTGTGGTGGGGTATCCAGGACTTGCTGCTGTTGGAGAGTTGGGTTCGGATGGTCCCATATTACTTTGATTTCTGTTAGTAACATTCCTACGTTTGCCTTTTGCCATCTGGATACCTCTGATGTTAGTTGGTCCTGCTGTCACTGGCTGTTGGTTGGACCTCCTGTGAGCCTGCAAAGCTATTTCTGCCCCCCTGGATTACCAGGATTCCCCTGTCACAGATTTCTGGGGCCTGCCCTGCTCCTGAGTGACTTTGGAGCCCTGATGTGCCTTGCCCCAAGTGATGTTATATTGGGGAGAACCTGGGTACCTGTCTCTTCAGTGCAGTCTATCGGAACAGAGGTCGCGGAAGGGAAGCTGGTAGGCTCCCACCCAGTGCGGGGTCCCTCTGCCAGGCAGAAGTCCCACAGCAGAGCTGGCGCGCTGGTTACTGCAGATCTGCCCAGCTCTTGGGAGCCGTGTACACACAAGCCGCCCTAGACCCAAGCGATATTATGCCTGTCTGTCTCCGAGCCTGGCAGTCCCGACTTCCCGGCCACTGGAGCAAAGATGGCGGACTGCCAGCCATTGCTTTTAAAGAAAGGAAAAAAATAGTACTGGAGAAGCAACACTTAGACAATTTCAAGTCCAGCAAGATGACACTGAATATACATAATACAATTCAATTTCATGTACTCTCTTATGTTTTAAGCCTCTTTATATATATATATATATATACATATATATGTATATATATAGATAGATATATCATCTTGCCTAGGTTACATGAAAAATTCTACATGCTCACCAATAGATACCTGTTGGTAAAATGATACTAAATATTCCTGTTATACCACAGCTATAAGATAAAAACAATCTGTGCTGAAAGAAGTTATGATAGTTTGCTATAATCTAGTGTCACCTAGAAGGTTGGAGCCCCACTTGAGAAAACGCCTCCATTAGATCAGCCTGTCAGCAAACTTACAGAACATTTTCTTATTTAGTGATTGATGTAAGAGGGCCCATGATATAAAGGTAATGTCGCCTGGTGCTTCTGGCTTCTATAAGAGAGCTGGCTGAGCAAGGCATGAATAATAAGTCAGTAGGCAACACCCCTTCATTGCCTCTGTACCAACTAATAGTTACAGGTTCCTTTCCTGATTTAGTTTCTACTCTAACCACCTTCGAGAATGAAAATATGAACTCTTTCATTCAGAACTAATATTTTTGTGGATCACAGCAATAGAAAACCTAATACATGAACCAAATATTTTTCAATTGATGAGTGAATGAAAAAAAATATAGCACACAGAAGCAACTGAAGAATCACATATGACATATATAATAGATTATAGCAGATAAAAATTAAAGTGACTAAGAGGAAGGCTCCTATCACTTATATTTCTTTACAATGTTTCATTTTTCAATTATTTCCTGTCTTTTATTTATTTGTTCCACTGGAAATATATTAAGGGTCAAAAAACCTGTTAAGCACATGACACTATTCTTGTCATTCCCCAATACATTTATCTGTTCTAAATACTAACTTAACTTTTATGATTATGGTTGAAATTATCTCAAAATATTGTATTACTAAAGTACACTAGCACTATACTTACATAAATACTTTCAATATTTGAAAACCCTTCAATATACAGAAAGCATTTTGGAATTTAATAGAAATTGGTGCTCTGATATACAATTCCAAAGAAAATCAGCTGTAAATCTAATTATATTCATAAATTAAACTGTGTGTGGTAATATCAACTAGTATAATTCATCGCTTGCACTAACTTTGAACAGTCAACATTGAACTAAAGGAGAAAACAACTTTATATCTAAAGGAATGGTAATCTCTTGCAGGAGATAGATATTCAACAATGTGACAAACAAGTACACTTGATAAATGACAAGGGTATGTATTTTGAGCGAGATATATTGTTCACTGAACATTTATCTGAATGAAATGTGTGCCATGCCTCATTAACTGGATCTCAGTTTATAGAAATTCATGAAGTAATAGAACTTTATGATCAACTATTCCATTACTCACTTTTCCGAATACTGAGACATCAGGAGACATATGTCTAACTTTGTCAATATATCCTAATTTGTCCTTCTTTAGAATGACACCAGTCAGCCGCTTCTCTCACTATGTCCACCAGAATAAATTATAAAGAACTAAACTTGACCACAACTTTTTAATACCAATTTGCAAAAGTAGTTCTGGTTATCACTCAGATACTTGAAGTCAAACACACCCTCCCCCCCCACACACACTCTACAAAACACCCATAGAGACCCGAAGACGTTTCTTCTTCTCCTTCTCTTCTCCTCCTTCTCTTTCTTTCTCCTTCTTTCTCCTTCTTTCTCTTTCTTTCTCCTTTTCCTCATCCCCCTTCTATTCCTCCTCCTCCTCCACCTCCACCTCTGCCACCTCCTCTTCCTCCTCCTATTCCTCCTCCTTCTACTTCTTCTTCTTCTTTACTCTTCTTCAATTTATATTTTCAGATATTTTACACTCCAGATTTTATTCCACTCCCATTCTGGTCCACCCTCAAACTGTTCCACATCCTATACTTCCTCCCTGCACCCCAGTCTCCACAAGTATGTCTCCATGGTGCCCACCCCACCAGAGCTCTAAACATCCTGGGGTCTCCAGTCCCTTGAGGGTGAGGTGCATCTTCTCTAACTAAACCCAGACCCAGCAGTCCTCTGCTATATATGTGTTGGGGGCCTCAGATCAGCTGGTGTATGCTGCCTGTTTGGTAGTACAGTACCTCAGAGATCTCAGAGTCCAGATTCATTGAGAATTCTGGTCCTCCTACAGGGTCGCCCTCCTCCTCAGCTTCTTCCAGCCTTTCCCTAATTAAACCAAGGGGTCAGCTTCTGTCTGTTAGTTGGATGCAAATATCTGCATCTGACTTTCAACTGTTTGTTAGGTCTTCCAGAGGGCAGTCATGCTATGTTCCTTTTTCTGAGTGCTCCATAGCCTCAGTAATAGTGTCAAGCCTTGGGGTCTCCCTTGAGCTGGATCCTACTTTGGGCCTGTCACTGGACCTTCTATTCCTCAGGGTCCTCTCCATCTCCATCCCTGCAGTTCTTTCAGACAGGAACAATTATGATTCGGAGTTTTGACTATGGGTGACAAGCCCATCCCTCATTCTGCTGGAGGTGGACTCTACAAGTTACCTCTCCCCACTGTACAGCATTTCATCTAGGGTTCCTCACTTTGAGTCCTAAGAATGTCTTACCTCCCAGGTCTCTGGTACATTCTTGAAGGTCCTCCCATCCTCCTATCTCCTGAGGTTGTCTGCTTGCATTCTTTCTGCTGACCCTCAGAGTTTCATTCCTTTTCCCCCACTCAATTCCAGATCATGTTACATCAAATCTCTCAAGAAAGAAATCAAAGAAAATGGAGAGATCTCCCATGTTCATGGATTGCCAGAATAAATATAGTAAAAGTGACCATCCTACCAAAGCAAATCCTCATCAAAATTCCAACACAATTCTTCAAAGACACAGAAAGAGTGATTCTCAAATTCATCGGGAAAGGCAAAATACCCAGAAGAGTGAAAACAATTCTTAACAATAAAATTAAGACTGGAGAAATCAACATCCCTGACCTCAAGGTCTACTACAGTGCAATAGTGATAAAAACAGCATGGTACTGGTACAGAGACAGACAGGTTGATCATTGGAATAGAACTGAAGACACAGAAATAAAACCACACACTTACACACACTTGATCTTTGACAAAAAAGCCAAAAATATACAAAGGAAAAATGAAAACATCTTCAATAAATGGTGATGGTCTAACTGGCTGTCTGTATGTAGAAAATTTTAAAAAAAGACCTATATTTGTCACCTTGAAAAAAATCTCAAGTCCAAGTGAATCAAGGTTCTCAACATAAAACCAGATACACTCAATCTAAAAGAGAGAATGTGGGAAATAGTCTTGAACTCATTGACACAAGGGGAAATTTCCTAAACAGAACTCCACTGGTTCATATTCTAAGATCAAGAATTAATAAATGGGACATCATGAATCTGGAAAGCTTCTGTAAGGCAAAGGATATAGTCAAAAAGATGAATCAACAATCTATAGATTGGGGAAAAAACCTTCACTAACCCTACATCTGATAGAAGGTCTAATATCCAAAATATATAAAGAACTCAAAAATCTAACCACCAAAAAACAAAACAACACAATCAAAAAATGGCATATAGAACTAAACAGAGAATTCGGAAAAAAGAATCCTGAATGACTAAGAAGCACCTAAAGAAATGTCAAGTCCTTAGTGATCAGAGAAATGCAATTCAAAATGACCCTGAGATGCCACCTTACACCAATCAGAATGGCTAAGATCAAAACTTCAGGTGACAACACATGTTGGTGAGGGTGTGGAGAAAAAGGAACACTCCTCCATTGCCGGTAGGATTGCAAACTGGTAAACCACTTTGGAAATCAGTCTGGAGATTTCTCAGATAATTGGAAATATATCTAACTGAAGACCCAGCAATACCACTCTTGGGAATATACCCAAAAGGTGCTCCACCATGCCACAGGGACACATGTGCCACTATGTTCATAGTGACCTTATTTGTGATAGTCACAAGCTGGAAACAACCAAGATGTCCCAGGACAAAAGAATGGATACAGAAAATGTGGTTCCTTTACACAGTGGAATACTGCTCACCTATTAAAAAAGAAGACATCTTGAGGTTTGTAGGCAAATGGATGGAACTAGAAAATATCATACCAAGTGAGGTAACTCAGACCCAAAAGGACATGCATGGTATATACTCACTAATAAGTGGATATTAGTAAAAAATAATAACAATACAGAATACCCAAGGTAGAGTCCAAAGAATTTGAAAGGGTCAACAAGCTGATGGGCCCAAGTGAGGATGCTGTCCTTATTCCCACTTGAGTAGGGAAAAGAAAGCAACCACAAGGGATGGAGGGAGGAACCTGGGAGGGAAAGAACATGGGGTAGAAAGCTGAACATGACTACAGAAAACTTTTATTTGGGATACATTGAATGTATTCTAGCCTTATAGTGATAATATTACGTGAACTTAAAATAAATGGAACAAAACTAAATAAACTCTCCTTTATCTATTATTGTACAGTATAGCATTCCCTTTTAGAAGGAAAAAAGAAACAGCAATTAGTTGGTTATTCCACTCACCTTTCCACACAACTTTGCAGAATGTGATGTTTTAGATCTGGAGTAATATATTTTATGCTTGATTAAAATTAGTACATTATCCATCATTAATATATCGTTCATCCTAGATATCATTCACATTGATTGCCATGATGACAATGGTATTTTCATATGAAATAGCTAAATTTTAAATACCAACCTAGAGAAAAGTAAGACTATTTGTTTACTTAATGTGTTCCATTTTCTTGTAACTATTTTCAAAGAGTTTGTCTTCAAAGAAAATTTCACATATTATATTTTACATTGTAAGTGCTAAGAAGTCTTGTTAGTGACACTTGAAGTTTTATGGTTTCTGCCACTTGCCAGTGATCATTAAGTGAATAAAGCACCCATCAGAGGAATGGAAATCAGCTCCATTCATAAATCATTTTGCACAATCTGTTACCAGAGGTGAGCTAAATGAACATTTTAGAAACATCTATAAAAATTTAAGACCTGCAGGAATAATTTTATCAATCTCTTTAGTAGTCAGAAATGATAGAATTCTTACAAGAAAAATGTTGTCAATGTTTGTTTTCATTTTTCAAAGCCTGCGATTGAAACAAATTAATTCTTCTTGCATATGAAGCAAATGTTTACTCTTTTAACACACTGTTTGTATGGATTGGAAAATACTTGGAGGCATTAATACCATACCATACCATAGATTATATTTATCTATGTTCCTTTTCTGAATGCTATTTGTGGTTTCTTCAGCTTCACTTGTAAACCACCCAACTAACCAACACCCTACTGTCTTAAACAGCTGAAAGATTTATAGGTCTGAAAAGAAGGCAGTTTCCTTAGTGCCTTATTGCTCTCTTGGTTTGCTTAGAAGCCTCTTCTACAGACACATATATTCTGTTTACTGCAGATCGTGTTATAGAATCTTACAGATAAGTTCCTGTGTTCCCATGGTCTAGATGACACCACTTTTCTCAGTACAGGATATAATAAAAGATGACCTTCCTGACTGGTCCCTACAGAAGGCAGAATATCAGGAAATCAATAAACATTGCTCTGGAAATGCTCTGTCTTGTTGTCTTGAAATTACTCATTCAATACAGTTAATTTGCAAGATGGAATACAAATGAAGTACACTCATACAACCATAGCCAATGTTTGGGTGTGTGTATGTGGTGTGTGTGTGTGTGTGTGTGTGTGTGTGTGTGAAGAAATAAGGAAGAGAGCAATAAAAGACACCAGACATCACATGCACTACTAGACTTCATACATGTGCAAACATTAATGAATATCCTTATATGTGCATAGTTAAATATGTCTACATGTATCCAAACCCACATGAGCACCCAGAAAATGACACACCCATACATCACACACACATACACACACACACACACACACACACACACACACACAAAACTGTAATACAAATTAAAGCTATATTGATTCAAGTTTCATGTGTTTTTTCCAAAAGGAAGGAACTTTGCAAAATTTCATTAATCACGTTTCTGTTCTTGCCTTAGAAATCTGTGTGGTTGTTTTCTCCATAAGAATCATCCTATGTTTTACATCTAGTAGCAATGGGGCAAAGGATAACCAATTTATTTGCACTATGATTCTGTTTTTCAGAAAAAGCATGTGATAATAATAAACACCTTCAGAGGATTTACAATGTATAAATAGCATTTAGAAAGATCTTAGAGTGATAATTGGCACACTATTTAATTAATTAAAATTAATTACTTTGAAAATACAGAGAAGTACTTTGCCTTACGTACATATTCAGATCTTTGAATTTATTGTAATAGTTTTCCATTTTAAACAGGTCCAAGTCCCATTCCATTTGTTATTTTAGACTTCTTTGGTTTGGAAAGCCTTTTGTGACAAACGAAGATGCCTGGCATCTTGATTATTCTGAGATTGGAAAGCTAGAAGTGAGTGCCTCTGTCTATACAATTCGGAGGCGAACACCTAATGGACATTCCAGGACCTGACTCAAAAACCTACAGGTGTGCTCTGCCTGAGGTGCTGAGGCAAATGTTACTGAACTAGAGAAAAATCAAGGAAAATCCTCATCTGAGAAAGTATGAGTTCTCTCAGTGAGATTTCATGCAGAAGCCAAGCAGGGTCTTTTGTGGCAGTGGACAAGAGTGATGAGGATTGGTTGGAGAGATTGCTCAATGGTTAGAGTTCCTACTGCTCTTCCCTCCCTCCCCAGTGGGGAGAGCTCACTGCCTGTAACCCGATGCCCCTTTGATTTCCCACACTCTTCCCACTGCCACGTCAGACACACACACACACACACACACACACACACACACACACACACACACACAGAGGAATAAAAATAAATCTTTAAGAATGTCAAAAAAAAAAAACTTTCAGTGTTCCTTCTTGAGTTTCTTCTGAAGTTGTAGCACCTTAGAAACTACTAAATTGTTCTCAGGTTATTTTTCTTTAATTTACAGAAGATATAAAATTTCACCAAAACATCAGAAATATTTTTCAGCCTCTTATACTCTCACTTTCCTATTTCAGTGGATGCCTGGTGCGTTTCTGTCCAGCAACCTTCAGAAGGAAAGATGTGACATCTTGTCACCATTTCCTAGAGAGCAAAAATCATAAGGGCAGCTAGGTCCTTCACAATTAACACTCCAAATTATCCTATTGAGGTGTTAACGTCAGTGATATCTTCTATACTGTCAGACTTGTGAAAATCTCATCACAAACAGCTTGCAGAGATGAAATGACCTTGGGTATCATTGATGATGTAAATGCTTTTTAAGGTGTTTAGAAAGAAAATGCCAAAATGCTTTCCTGAATAGAATTGGAATCCATAAATTGTGATGTTATTTCAGTCTCTCCTTGATTTTTCTTTTACAATCAGGACAGGGGAAGGAAATAGCTCACTTGTGGGACTCAGTGAGAAATGAAAATGTGACTATGATTAATGACTAACCAACCAAATAAATAAATATAAATCAATGCATGTATACAAGCCTTAGCATGACTAACTTTTTTTTTTTATGGGAGCTGTAGCATTTAATTTTTGAAAGTGAAATGTCTGTCACAAAAGAGAAAATATTTTGTTACTTGGAGAAATTCTCTATGTATTGGGCTGCATTGTTTCTATATTGGATTGCTTGTTTAAGAAGTAATTGGAGATTTTCCACTTGTCATTGAAAATAAGTGTTGTCATATTACTCATCTGGAAAGATGGCTCAGTGTGTAAAAGACTTATTGTTCAAGTGGGAGGACAATATTCCGTATCAACATATCCAATATAAATCCTGGACATTTGTGGTAAGAGTTTTTCTTCCTGCGTACATGACATTCCCAGGCATAGTTGGCTGAATTTACAGTACCAGCCACAAATTCCCTCACATTGAGTGGCTCATATGCCATTATGCAGCAGTTGGTTACTCCACAAGATAAAAATGTTAGTGATTTATAATTAGTGATATCTTTGTGGAACAATTGTTATTATGGTCCATAAGCTTCATATCTTGGTGGAATTACTAGCTTACATAGTGCCAGCTAATACAATGAACGTCAGACTTCCTAAAGGGGGCTTCCAGGTCAGTTGCTTCTGTCTTAGAGAAATGTGGTGTCTTCAGTCATAGGATTTTACTTTCAAGTTCTGAATGACAAAAAAAGGACACTGTCAATGAATGACCCATATTGTTTTGGAAGACTTTTGTATTCCCCTGCCCAACAACTAGCAGAAAGTTTGTCTTGCATCACATTTTAGTTTCTGATATTGCATGACGCATTGGAGTTTTATTAGGAATGCATAGCTCTTTCAGGTTGCACTATGCCAAATTTCATTTAATATCTTTGGTGTTTAATTCATGTACATTAAAATACAGTGAAAACTTACTTATTTTATGTGTTAAATATTCTTCTTTAACCAACCTGCATAATGTTTTTCCTTTTATTTCTTCAGATTACAGTATAATCTTTAGTAGTCACGTTTTCTGCATACTCTTATACTTTTAATATATTCATCTCAATCTGGCACTGAGTTGTATTAAGGCCATATGTATTATTTATCTTCATATTTTCCCATCATGTTTACAGTAATTACACATAAAAATATATTATTGAATATGTAAATATTTAAGTATAATATGGATTGTGGTCTCTATATATCCACTTGTGACAAAAATCAATATGTATGAATATTTTAAACTGTATAACATCTCTCTATTTAATATGTAAAATCAGCTTTCACAATTCATAATAAACTGCCACAATCCTGTATCCTTGCATTATCAAATGCACACCTGCATTTTAGGATGTTTATTCTTTGTTTCTAGTCCAGGAATATATATTTGATTTTCTTGCACAAATACATTATTTCCTCAAAAGTTCATTCTAAATATCATTACAAGAAAAAATAAAAACCTCTGCTCACTTGGAAAAATTGTGCTTAATTATTTCCTTAATAATATCATGAATATGTTGTGGCCAAAACACTTTCAATTCAATTTTTGATTATTGACAACTGTTCCATGTACAAGGACCAGCCCCCTGGTTATTTTACTCCTTGTTGAAATCTTCAGTATTTGCATATTTCATCATCTTTCTTTGTAAAAATTATTTTTACACTATAAGAATATCATATATGTATATAATGTTTTGATTAAACCCATTCCCAAGCTCCTTCCTTGCAAATCCTTCTATAAGTCCCTAATAGATCTCCCTTTCAACTTTGTGAACTATTAGATTGTTTTTAATCAAATGAGAACATCATAAACACATAATGTATTTTGCTCCCATATGACCCAAAACCTCCTTTCCAATTTCTCTTATTCCTTGGCCACTTTTCCTCAAACTCTATTTTTTCTCTTTTTATTCTCAAATCCATGGAATCTCTTTTGTTGTTCATTTTCTCTTTGCACATAAGCACTACTGGACCACAAGTAACATACCAAAGACTGTGTTCCTGAAGAAAACTGACTCTTCCTCTCTCACTAATGACTGATTGGGTTGCTCTTGTGTAGGATTTGTTCACACTCGCACAACGTCTGTCAGTTGATATGTGCAACTTTGCTGTTATAGCCAAAAACTACTATTTAGCTAGAGTCATGTACTGCTTCTGGATTTTTAAAACTTTTTAAGCCTTCTTGCATAGGATTATGCACGTATTGGGAGGAAGGATTATGTCATAGATGCCCTGGTCCGTGTTCAGTAATCCAAAATTCTTTATTCTCTGCACATCAACAAGTTGTGGAACACTGTGTTCATTGCCATTTCAGAAAGAAACTTCTCAGATGAGAGTTGAGAATAATCTTTTTCTCTCTATATAATCAATCCTATGTATATTTAGTAGAATAATGGTACTAGATTCTCTTCATCCCAATAAAGAGCCCTGGGTTCAAGTTCTTACTTTTGACTTTAATGCTTATGAGATCCTGTCACTGTTTGACAATCCCATAGGTCCTACACCTAATGTAAAGTAAGCCTGAAAATTAACTTGAAGCATGACAATTTTTTATTTTTAATTAAGAAAATATTACAATGCTTGTTCCTATATGATAAAGAACACTGTTTAATTAGGGTTAAAAAGTGGTATTTCTCTGACCTTGTTGGAGTAATTGAGACAGAATATTTTAAAGTACATGGATTTTTTTTCAACCTTTGCTATTTTGTTATTTTGTATGAAATAGTAAGAACAATACTTTGGTAAATTAAGTTATTAGTTTGTGACCTTACTTCCTCCAAATCCATTATACCTTCCCTACATCATTTGTATCTTGCTTTTTTCTTTCTTTCTTTCTTTATTACTTTTTTTTCTTACTTTCTTTGTTCTGGAGACTCTACACTGAGATTTGTATACTTGAGCATTACAGTAGAGGTTAGAGAACTATTTTAAGTATCCCAATTCACACATGTCAAGAAGGATATTTTCTGGAGTCACTGAAATTCAGTAAGGGGTTCCATGTCTCAGACAACACTTCCCAGAAAAACTGGTATATCTTCCACATTTAATGATTGTTTAAAGACTATACTATAGTTATTCGTTTGTATGCTTCCCAATTTCTAAATGTTACTGTTCACACTTGATCTTAAAGTACAAATTGAAGCTAGTGAAAAAATGAGTACCATGGTATTGCAATCTGATGATCTATGATCTACTATGTATTATGTATCTAGACCATTTAAACATTCTCAGGCAGGCCTTAAAGACTGTTAATAATGTTTGTTGAAATGTGTCTGTCTATACACACATGAATAAACTGACACATGTATTTAAGGAAAATAGTGACTAGTAAGTGAAAACTAATTATTTCTTAAATAAAATATTGACTTTTTCAAACATGTTGACATTTTTATTTTACCACTATATATATATACCATATATATATATATGGTTTTTAAATAATATTCTTTCCTTCCTCCTAGTTACTCAATACCTTCTATTCACCCAACTACACATTTTGTCTCTTAGTAGAAGGCGCTGATACTGAGGTGTAAAGTAAATAAATAAATAAATAAATAAAAAAGAAAAACAAAACAGACAAAAGAGTAAAACCCAAAATACAAAATCAAAACAACAACCAAAATTGGACAAAATTTATACAGTCTCTTTATAAATTTGGATGAAAATATGCCAGGTCCATTGACACATGAATGTATAAATGAAATATATTGCATAAGTGCATTAAATAGTATTTAGTTTTCACACAAAAGGCTTATAGGTATTATTCAATACTAAAATAATGGACTAGCCTACCATATTTCATTATAAGGCACTTGATGCCACACACAAATATTCTATTTTAATCTCATCTACTGTCTCAGAAGCTTAGTGAAGAAAAATCTTCAGTTCAAAATCAGAAGAAAGAATGTAATAAGGAAAATAGAAAGAAGATAGATATAAAGAGAAGAAGGAGGTGGAAGAGAACGAGAAGAAAGAAAAGAACCAGGAGAATAAGAAGCAGGAGGAGAAGAGGAGGAGAAGGGGGAAATATCTTGCCATTTGCTAAAAGGTTTCTGAAAGTATATACTAAATGAAATAAAGAATATTGCATGATTAAACTATAGCTATCAACAGTAGTCAAAGTCATAGAAACAAAGAATGATGTATTTATGGAGGCTCAGAGACTAAAACATGGGAGGTTGTACTGGTTTAATTGTAAATAGTTGGTAGATGAACAAATTATGTGTTGTATAGCCTACCTCCATTGTTTATAATGTAGTCACTGTTCAGAATTTATCATTATAGATAAGTTTCACACTAAGATATCTTATCATTTAAAACGGGTACAAGGAATGTTTCTTCCTGTAACTATTTAATCAAAAGACAGATGTTTTTTATGTATGCCCAAATACATCTAAATACACAATCATAATACAAAGCCAACACACACTTTAATTCTGGCTCTGTCCATAAATGAATCATATCAATGATACAGAGATAGCAATAAAAATGTAAAAATATTTTGAATTCCCTTGACTACAGTTGTTATTGACCATTTCATTTATAAGTTATATGTGTAGCTTGACTTCTTTTCAACTTGTTTAAAATAAACCACAAATCTTAAAACAAAATCTGCTATCATTGTATTTTTTAACAATTTAAGAAAAGATGGAATCTGAATATGGTGACACAGGTCCACTATCTCAGCACATAGGAACCGATGTAAGATACAATATCCCAAACTAAATGTCATGCAATACTTATTAGAAAATGGCAGCATGCAGAACAGTATGCAAAGGCTAATGAAATTGTTCAAATTCCTATGATTTAAGTAAAGATCATATTTCCTAGTATGCATTGAGCCTAGATGTTGGGAGATGATCTGTCCACAGGCAGTCTGGTTCTCAGGTAGAGCAAAGACTTTGGACACCAGGACTTGGTAGGGGGTGGCTTCCACTTATAACCTTGTGGGTGGAGCTTCCACCTTCATGGGTGGGGAGGAGTTCAGTCACAGCCCCTGGATGCTGGCTCCTGCCACAATTGCAGCCCCCCAGGAGAAATGTGTGCCTAACAGTCACATAGTTGCAGCACCAAGTCTTCCCCACATGTAAATAAGGTTTCCCCAAGCTCTCAATTCAAGCCAATGAGAAGTACCTGCTGAGAAAACCCGGAAGCACCCCCAAATTGTATATAAATCCTAAGGTGGATCCTATAGAACAATAAAGGGTATTTGAGGATTACTCTGTCGCTGGGAGATTTTGTCACAAAATGCTGTAACACACGGGAAGAGGTTCTCTCTCCCAAAACACCACCACTCTGTCGCAACCTTCTCCTGCTAGGTGGCCTTCGTCAGCCTCAGACCAGGTGCGGAGCAGCATGGGCAATCAAGAAGTCAATAGCTCTAGATAGCAGGAGCAACTTCCCTGCCTTCCCCCTCCGCCAGAACCCTCGCACTCACTTCTGGCAGGGCATCTGCACAGAGGCCCGCAGCTGGAATTTTGTAAAGAATTTCTGTAAGTCTAGGAGGCTTTTCTTGTAAATAGTATTATTTAACAGTACACATAGAACATGCTAGTTTGGTTAACTCTATACTGACTACAGATTATTTCAGTTGTGTGCCTTTTTACTGTTATTGGTTGACAAAATACTGTTTGTTATGGAGAAAATGGTCTAACATAAACAAATATTTTGAATTCATTATTTTGGATATTACTCATGATTACCAACTGATATTTTAATCTTTTGATTCTTTTTGAGAGTATAGAACCCAAGGTGAATAATGTCTTTTACTGAAGAGATAATTACCATATATGCATATTTCCAGGTATGCTTATGTCATGAATAAAACTCTGAGAATGACCACCCTGTCAGAAAGTGAGAGAAGTATCTATTATTTTGAGAAAATGTGTTATGGAAGTTGGTGGATACTAGTAGAGATTTTAACGTGTGTGTGTGTGTGTGTGTGTGTGTGTGTGTGTGTGTGTGTGTGTGTGATGTATGTTTGTGACTTGTGTATATTTTTGAGTATGTGTGTATGTGTATGTGAATGATTGTGTAACATGTATAACGTGTACATATTTGTGTGCATATGATTGTATGTTTGTATGATTATGTATTATGCATCTGTATATTCATATGTGCTTGTATGGCAAGCATGTATTTGTATTTTTGTGTATGCATGTATGAGGAAGACATGTATGAATGAGAGAACACATGTCACTGTACACATCTGGAACTCTAATGAAAGCCTCAAGTGTTGGTCAGTTCTCAATTTTCAATTTGTTTTAGACAGGGTCTCTTCTTGTTTCCTGAATACTCCAGGCTGGCTTATTTCTGGGATTCTCTTATTTTAGCCTTTCATCTAACTTTAGAAGTAGTAAGATTATTCCTGTATCCAGTTTAACAGATGGCTGAACATAGTGCCTTGACCCTTTCCCTGTAAGGGCTTTACCCACTGACTCATCTCTTCAAGCCTTGGTAATTTTTTTATTTGGAAAACTGATTTAAGTCCACTTGTTTCTTTGGACATCCTCTTTGCCTAAAGGTGAAAGTTAAAAGACATCTTTTTTGTATCTGTAAAAAATTGCCAACCAGTTACTTTTCTGTAGTGCCCTTATCAGTTTAGAGTCTTCAAGAAGATTTATATTGCAAGCATTCTGTGATTCCAGGTCAAGTCAGTATATTGATTAAGTTTCTTCAATATGGGCATTTTAAAGTAAGATTTTTAGTCAGTAACACTTTAAAAATAGATGTGTTTGACAGGATAGCATTTTGCAGCAAAATAAAAAGTAAGTTCTATATAATGGATACATTTTGCTACTCAAGAGTAGACTAAGAATGCATTTATAATGCAGTCTTTTAAATTTAAACCTCCAGTACTAAATAAAACAGTATTTCCTGTCACTGACAAACAAGGATAACAGAAGGTTGCCTTAATTACATGACTATTTACATCTGAAAATCAAAGCATATTCACTTATCAGAGGGTGCAATTCTTGAGGCTACAATCAAGAAAATGTATTCAAGAGCAAAGGTAATTTACTACACTACGTGTCAATCAAATTAAGAGACTTCATGGAAGTAAAATATACCAATGGTAAAGGTAACACAAGCTTAGGAAAATAAGATTTCAAATGTGTTTTAGTTCTCTTAGCATACAACCCACGTGTCTAATGTGTCTAAATGCAAGTAGGTGACAACTTACTCGTGGTGATAAAATGAAGAAAAATGGAAAAATAATTAATGACAAATGAAATTTCAGAATATTTATACTTTCAGCTCTGAAGTGACATATGAAAATGTTGCATTTATAGGCCCTACTGTTTCCTCACTGAATGAGGTCTTATTGACCAAGTATTTTCGTGACTTCCTTGAAATAGGATTTTTACATTTGTAATAATTCTTCTGCCTCTGCATTATAAGTACCATGACTAGAAGATTAGCTTGTTTTATTGGTAGGATATTGATTTACTCATAGTATAGTAGGGCAAAAATACTAAGTAAGTACTTTGAGGGCTATATGGCTTTGTGGGTACAAGAGACTTCAGATTATCCTGGGGTTCTTTGACTAATTACTTGAATTCTCATTGTGGCGAGAACCAGTTTTATGGAGTAGTGTTCTAAAATACACACACACACACACACAAACACACACAAAATTTTATATATATATATGTAAATTTTTATATATATATGTGTATATATATGTATATAGAGAGAGACAGAGAGAGAGAGGCAGAGACAGAGAGAGACAGAGAGACAGAGACAGAGAGACATAGCCAGAGAGACAGAGAGGATAATTCTAGAATTTAAAACTAAATTTTTTGAAACTATAATAAATTTTTGTCTCAGTAATCCATGTATTGAGCATTATTTATACATATGTTTGTATGATAATAAATCTAATGTTTATGAATCTTTATTAGTATTTTGTGGCCAAATAAATTTATATATGTGAGTTTTCATTTTATAAAATTGATATAAAACTTCATGAATTATGTTTAAAATCTATATCACTGCTTTCTACAGTACCAGTACATGACAAAAATACATTTTACGCCAATGTTTTAATTCTAAAATTTATATAAGGTATTTTAAAAGAAAGTTAACTCTATTATTTTATTTAACCCAATATATACTAAAACACATATTGTAAGTACAAAAAAATCAATATTTGATATCCATTTTAAAATTAAATTTTTAAAGTCTCATATGTAGTTGGTATTAATATTACCTCTCAGTCTACATTACTTTTCTTATGTATATGGTTTGCTTGTTTTTTGTTTTATTTTGCTCTTCTGAGATAAGTTCACACCATGTAGTTCAAGCTAACACTGAAGTTACCATATCATTGCCTTAGCTTCCCAAGTGAGTTAAGCATGTCCATTGCCAGACCCAGACACGTTTTCTACTCTAACGCTATTCATGGCTAGTAGCTAGGCTGCTGGCAATACCCCCTTTTATTTATTTATTTATTTATTTATTTATTTTTTCTAAGTTCTTTTTATTTACATTCAAAATCATTTCACCTTTCCTATTTCCTCCCTCCCCGAAAGTCCCATAAGCCCCCTTCCCTCCCACTTTTCCCCATTCAACCTCCTCTCGCTTCTCTGTCTCGGCATTCCCCTACATCCAGTCTTTCCAGGACCAGGGGTCTCTCCTTCCATCTTCTTGGAAATCTATTGATATGCGAATTGTGTCTAGGGTATTCCGAGATTCTGGGTTAATATCTCCTTATCAATGACTCCATACCATGTGTGTTCTTTTGTGATTGGGTTACCTCACTAAGGATGATATTTTCAAGTTCTGACCATTTGCGTAGTAATTTCGTGAATTCATTGTTTTTTTTTTAATTATTTATTTTATTTTATTTTATTTTTTTAATTTACGTTCCAAATCATTTCCCCTTTCCCGTTTCCTCCCTCCCCGAAAGTCCCATAAGCCCCCTTCCCTCCCTCTTTTCTCCATTCAACCCCCTCTCGTTACTCTGTCCTGGCGTTCCCCTACATCCAGTGTTTCCAGGACCAGGGGTCTCTCCTTCCATCTTCTTAGAAACCTATTGATATGCGGATTGTGTCTAGGGTATTCCGAGATTCTGGGTCAATATCCCCTTATCAGTGACTGCATACCATGTGAATTCATTGTTTTTAATTGCAGAGTAGTATTCCATTGTGTAAATATACCACATCTTCTCAATCCATTCCTCCGTTGAGGGACATCTGGGTTCTTTCCAGCTTCTGGCTATTACAAATAAGGCTGCTATGAACATAGTGGAGCATGTGTCCTTATTGCATGCAGGTAAAGCCTCTGGGTATATGCCCAGGAGTGGTATAGCCAGATCCTCCTTGGATGTCATGCCCAGTTTTCTGAGGAACTGCCAGACTGCTTTCCAGAGTGGTTGTACCAGCCTGCAATACCACCAGCAGTGGAGGAGTGTTCCTCTTTCTCCACATCCTCGCCAAGAACTGCTGTCTCCTGTGTTTTTGATCTTAGCCATTCTGACTGGTGTGAGATGGAATCTCAGGGTTGTTTTGATTTGCATTTCCCTAATGACTAAGGATGATGAACAACTCTTTAGGTGCTTCTCAGCCATTAGATATTCTTCAGGTGAGAACTCTTTGTTTAGCTCTGTACCCCATTTTTTAATAGGGTTACTTGCCTCTCTGGAGTTTAACTTCTTGAGTTCTTTGTATATATTGGATATTAGCCCTCTGTCAGATGTAGGGTTGGTAAATATCATTTCCCAGTTAGTTGGTTGCTGCTTTGTCTTTTTGACAGTGTCTTTTGCCTTGCAAAAACTTTGTAATTTAATGAGGTCCCATTTGTCAATTCTTGATCTTAGAGCATAAGCTAAACAGATAAAAAAGAACCTTATGTTTTCTCTTGGGAAAAAAAAAAGCATTTTAGGAGCCAAACGAGATGACTCAGCCATGAGGGGATGTATTGTCTTCACACCATACAGGGATAAGTACAGTTCTTTTGTTTCAAAGCACTGCAGAAATAACATTTAACATTATAAGTAGGTGTAACTTTAGATGCTTAACAAACACAAAATACATATGCAATAAATCAAATAGAAAATGCACAATGGACTTAACTGTGGATCAGGGAAAGGAGGAAGTGTTTGAAGAAAATGGAGCATCTCTAGTGTAAATTATATTACTACTGTAGGGTGAGGAGCTGATACTGAAATCTGGTTCCCTATTGGTTCTTGATTCTGTCAAAAAAGAAGGTGGAAGCTAATTGCTGGGTGAATTCCAGGAGGAAGGAGGGAAGGAAGAGAGAGGAAGAAGGAAAGAGAGGGTTTTTCTGGCCAGACTTGGAAAGAGAAGGACACAAAATCTATGTGATGTCAATAGATGTCCAAGAAGATGGAAGGAGAGACCCTTGGTCCTGGAAAGACTGGATGTAGGGGAATACCAGGACAGAGAAGTGAGAGGGATGGATTGGGAAACAGAGGGAGGGAAGGGGGCTTATGGGACTTTCGGGGAGGGAGGAAACGGGAAAGGGGAAATCATTTGGAATGTAAATAAAAATACTTAGAAAACAAACAAACAAACAAACAAACAAAAAACTATGTGATGTACTGGTGTAGCCAGAACAGGATGGCTGATATAGGCTAGTTGATAAGATTAGAACAGGAGATTCTTCACTCAGCAATTGTGTTATCTGGCAAGTTCTAAGACAATAAAGCTGTCAATGTTTTTCTTCTGCAGAGCAAAGCCAGGTGGTAGCTGGCTGCCTGGCAAAGCTAGCCAGGAGGAACAAATGAAAAGCTGAAAGGAAAGCTGTGGAGTGCAGACAGCAGCTCCTGCCTTTCCCAGGTTTGGGACTGGTTGCAGCCAATACTGGAGCTAAGCCTGGAGCGTGGGTCACACTCCCCAGAAAGACAGAAGATTGAATTTTAAAATTACATGTTCCACACTATATATTCTATGATATGATTAATATGTACGTAACAAAAACTGTTAACCCACAATTTTATAATCAACCAAAGCTACTTTTAAATGTGAGCATTGGTTATAAACATTCTCAGTATGTTAGACTTTATGAATGTTTGGTAATAAGAAACTAAATTTGAAAATCTATTTCAAGTTTATTTTGTTATTAATGTGGTTAGAGTGTATACATAAAGGTCAGAGGACAACTTTTCTGGTGTATATCATTTCTGTTTACTTCTATTTAAGTTCCATAGACTGAATACGGTATATCTGACTTGCAAGGCAAGTCTTTTATACCAATCAGCCATTTAACCAGCCTGAAAATACTGTTTTCCCCAAACATCTTGCTCTGGGGATCCAAACTCAGGCTCATGGTAAGTGGTTAAATCAAAAAGTTATATGTAAAGTCCTTGTTTTGGAACCAAGTCTCTTTAGTTTGAAATTATTTAATTCTTTGAAAAAATTAAACTAGTACTATATCTTTTTTTAAAAAAAAATGTGGATTAACATGTCATCAGCTATTGCTAATATGTTTAGTGTTTATTTTTATAAGCACTTCCTTCTATAAATTGATGAAATTCCACATATTATATATTTATAATGATTTGAACTAGTTTCACACAAGACATCCTCAAATCTTTCTTTTTCTTATTTTTTTAGAAAAGCACTGAAATTTTAATTAATGGATTTTGATTTAAATATTCCAACTCTAAGTACATTATTTTAAACAAAGAAAAATAAACTTAGATTCCAGCAATACTGTAGAAAGACCAGTATATTTGGCTGTCTAGAGATTCAATCTGTTTGGTGGTATTGGCTCACCTTTTTCACTTCTCTGGGTTTCAGTATACTTCATTCAACCCTTCATTGACTAAACATTTATGTACTTCCCAAGTGAGCAGATTCAGCAGATGCTAGGAATTCAGAGGTGAGCACAACATTGAATCACCTCAGAGGAACCTGAGGGAGAAATCTTCTAGAGTTGGTGGGAGGCAAAAGTGATAGGAACAAAGGTAATTCAGTGGTGTTGAGGAAAAGAGCCAGTGTACAGTGGAGAAGTATGGTTTAGCATTAAGAAGAAATAAAAGACAGTAGGGGGCATTGTGAGGTTGAACTTGAAGACCTGCTATGTTTCCACACACATAATTGTGTAGCTCTGGCATCAGAATATCCTGGCTTCACCATTGGCCATTTCCATGATTATTTGTAGATTCTTTTTTTTGTTTTTATTGTTTCTTAGATATATTTTTATCTACATTTCAAATAATTTCTCCTTTCCTGGTTCCCCCCTCCCTGAACGTCAAGAATTGAAAAATGGGACCTCATAAAATTACAAAGTTTCTGTAAAGCAAAGGACACTGTCAATTGGACAAAAGGGCAACCAACAAATTGGGAAAAGATCTTTACCAATCCTACATCTGACAGAGGGCTAATATCCAATATAAACAAAGAACTCAGTAAGTTAGACTCCAGAGGACCAAATAACCCTATTAAAAATAGGGTACAGAGCTAAACAAAGAATTTTCACCTGAGGAATATTTAATGGCTGAGAAACACTTAAAGAAATGATCAACATCCTTAGTCATCAGGTTGGATTCCCCAGCATGTAATAAGGACACATGTTCCACTATGTTCATAGAAGCCCTATTTATAATAGCCAGAAGCTGGAAAGAACCCAGATGTCCTTCAACAGAGGAATGGATACAGAAAATGTGGTATATTTACCCAATGGAGTATTACTCAGCTATTCAAAACAATGAATTCATGAAATTCTTAGGCAAATGGGTGGAACTGCAAAATAGCATCCTAAGTGAGATAACCAAATCACAAAATAACTTTCATGGTATGCACTCACTGATAAGTGGATATTAGCCCAGAAGCTCAGAATACCCACAACACAATTCACATATCAAATGAAGGCCAAGAAGAGGGAAGGAGTGGCCCCAGGTCCTGGAAAGACTCGATGCAGCAGTGTAACAGAATACCAGGACAGAGAAGTGGGAGGGGGTTGATTGGGGAACAGGGGGAGGGCTTATGGGACATCAAACCTTATTCTGTATGATTTTGGACTTTCAGTCTGACTTTCTTTCTACTTTTTTGTTCCGTGATGGTTATTTTAAAGGTATTAAGAAAATTATGTTGCAGAATATGGCTCAAAATTTCCCTAATCTCCTTTGTTATTTGATACACATTATTAAAGTTTGGCAGGAAAGTTATATAAATGTTATCATGAATGATTCATTGTCATATATCATGCATCAAATAATTTTACTTATAATATCCTGGCGTCTCCTGGGTTTTTCCATCTTCAAGTGAGGATTTTTCTCCATTCAATTAATATGGTTTTGTTGTATGGTATTTTAAAACTATGTAACTGTTCTTTTGAGACTGAGTACAGATTATTACTAGATTAATTAAATTTTAGTATGATGATTTTTGTAATTTTGAGAATATTTATGAAATTATTAGACTGGAGGTTCTTCAGAAAATTGGAAATAGATCTACATGAAGATCCAGGAATACCACTCTTGGGAATATACACGAAAGATACCTACCATGTCACAGGGGCATGTGTTCCACTATGTTCATAGCAGCCTTATTTGTGATAGCCAGAAACTAGAAAAAACTCAGATGTCCCACAAGAGAAGGATGGATACAGAAAATGTGGTTCATTTATACAGCAGAATATTACTCCTTCCTGAGTTTTGCTGGAAAATTGATGGAACTAGAAAGTATCATCCTGAGTGGGGTAGCTCAGACCCAAAATGACATACATAGTATGTATTCAATACAAAGTGAATATTAGCCAAGGAAAGAAAGAAAGAAAGAAAGACAGAAAGAAAGACAGACAGAAAGAAAGAAAGAAAGAAAGAAAGAAAGAAAGAAAGAAAGAAAGAAAGAAAGAAAGAAAGGAAGGAAGGAAGGAAGGAAGGAAGGAAAGAAGGAAGGAAGAAAGAATATTCAAGATACAGTCCACAGAACTCAAAAAAGGTCAACAAGCTAATGGGCACATGAGAGTTCTCTTGTGCCCTTTGTCTCTTTCTGGATTAGGCTTGATCACAGCATATGGTATCACAAAGAAACACCTTAAAATATTGTCTGTTATCAATTTCTCCTTCATAATCTGGAACATTTTTACAGCCCATACACATCCTTCACCTCTGCCACCATGGCCACTTTATTTCATGGGCTCTTTGGACAATTACAAGAATGTCTGGTAAAAGAGACTGTTTACAGAATGAAACATCTTATTTACTTGATTACTGAACTCATTCTTAGCTGAACTCACCTTTTGATGAGTATTTGCATGGAAAACAGTTATCTTCAAATCCTTTGCCCATTTGGTGAAATCTTTCCACATACTTCATTCCCAGATGACTTTCTTACCAATTTTCTTTTTTTTATAATTTAGATTTTTTTTACTATATTCAACACAATATATATTTTTATACCAATCATAAAATGATGGACACGTTATTAAATGAACTTTAAAAAATAAAGTTCTTTTGTTTGTTTTTTTGTTTGTTTTGTTTTTCGTGGAGCTTAAAATCTTGGCTCTTACTCTTGTACAAACTCAAAATAAGAATAATTTTAAGACGTTGGAGTTCATTGTAATAAGGTTGTACTTCAATGTCCCTCATATCACCAAAAGATTTTACCTCCATAGCAGCTAACTAAGAGTTGACAGTTATCTGTGCCAAGGAATGAATTGTACTCATGATTATTTGGATATAGATTTCCTGCTGTGGTCAAAGCTATTTGACTTGAGTGATTGTCATCATTCTCAGCCAAAAGGGAACAGGTTACATTCATTTAAGAAATGGAGTGTGTATTAAGATGGTCTATCCATGAAGTCATTCATCAACTATTTCAATGAACAATGGTTCTTCTTAGAGGGTGGTACAGACATTAGGTGAGGGTAAGATTCTGGCTCATTGGTTGTGACAATTTAAAAAGCATTCATCTCAGAAAAAGAGTTTCTTTTGGCTGTTTAAATAATTTTGAAATACTTAAGCTGTTCTGAAAACCATAGTAAAAACATAAAATAAACAATGCTACTTATGGAGAGGCTGAAATAGGAGAAGTATTATTTCAAAACCATTATGTTGTACACAACAAGACACTGTCATGTACGAACAAGCAGAAAGTGTATATGGATTGTACAATATTGGACATATTTCTCCAATTACCAAATTAGAGAGAACACTGGGTGACAGCAAACGAATTTCTAATTCCTCGTACTTTTAAATTTCAATCGATTAGGATTTGTTGGTAATATTACTTTTCTTATTAAGAGCTATTAAGGAAAAGTCATTGTTACATCCTGTTATTTTTATTGTTAGAGGTAGAAATATGTTTATGTGGATTTGTTGAATGATGACTTTTTTGCTTTTTCGAGGGTGTAGTTTCCCTCTTTGTGTTGGTGTTTTCCATCTATTATCATTCCTGTTGTTGGGTTTTTGGAAAGATATTGTGAAAGTTGGGTTTTGTCATGGAATATCTTGTTCTCTTCATCTATGGTAATGGAGAGTTTTGCTGGGTATAGTAGCCTGAGCTGGCATTTGTGTTCTCTTAGGGTCTGTATGACATCTGCCCAGGATCTTCTAGTTTTCATAGTCTCTGGTAAGAAATCTGCTGTAATTCTGATAGGTCTGCCTTTATATGTTACTTGACCCTTTTTCCTTACTGCTTTTAATATTCTTTTTTTGTTTAGTACATTTGGTGTTTTGATTATTATGTGACAGGAGGAATTTCTTTTCTGGTCCAGTCTATATGGAGTTCTGTAGGCTTCTTGTACGTTCATGGGTATCTCTTTCTTTAGTTTAGGGAAGTTTTCTTCTATAATTTTCTTGTAGATATTTACTGGCCCTTTAAATTGGGAATCTTCACTCTCTTCTATACCTATGATCCTTAGGCTTGGTCTTCTCATTGTGTCCTGGATTTCCTGGATGTTTTGGGTTAGGAGCATTTTGCTTTTTTGTTTTCTTTGACTGTTGTGTCAATGTTTTCCATGGTATCTTCTACACTTGAGATTCTCTCATATCACTTGTATTCTGTTGGTGATACTTGCATCTATGACTCCTGATCTCTTCCCTAGTTTTGCTAGTACCAGAGTTGTCCCATTTTGTGATTTCTTTATTTCTTCTAGTTCCATTATTAGATTCTGGATGGTTTTGTTCATATTCTTTGCTGGTTTGATTGTGTTTTCCTGTAATTCTTCAATGGATTTTTGTGTTTCCTCTTTAAGGGCTTCTAGCTGTTTACCTGTGTTCTCCTGTGTTTCTTTAAGGGAGTTATTTATACCCTTCTGAAAGTTCTCTATCATCATCATGAGAAGTGAATTTAGACCCCAATCTTGCTTTTCCAGTGTGATGGTATATCCAGGACTTGCTATGGTGGAAGAATTGGGTTCTGATGATGCCAAGTAACCTTGGTTTCTGTTTCTTATGTTCTTATGCTTGCCTTCCGCCATCTGGTTAACTCCAGTGCTTACTGCCCTCGCTATATATGACTGGAGCCAGTCCTTCCTGTGATCCTAGTTGTGTCAGAACTCCTCAGAGTCAAGGTGTCTCTGTGATCCTGTGATTCTATTGTTCTGTGATCCTGGGTGTGTCTGAGCTCCTGAGTGCCAAGCTGCTTCTGGGACCTTGAGATTCTGGTGTGACCAAACTTCTGGGATCCTGTGATCCTATGATCATGGGTGTGCTAGAGCACCTGGAAGTAGAGCTTCTTTTGTGTGTTGTGGGACTGGCTGCAGAGTTTGTGGCGAAGATCTGCTCAGGGCACTGGTCAAGACAAACAGGAAGGAATCCATGCCACCTGTCCTGTAGAGTTCCTGTGTGCTTGGTTCCTGTTGGTCCCAGTAACTCCAGGTGTAATGACAGATGCTGTGTCCTCCTCACCACTAATCCTATGATCCTGGGCTTTGACACAGGTCTTTAGAGTCAGCTATTCAGGATGCTGAGATGGAGGATCTCAAGCTCAAGGTCAACTGCTTTTTTTAACTGCATTTTTTTTAACTCCTTAAATCTAGTGTAGGAGCTGGCTCAAGACTCTGCTTCCAGGGGAGAGTTCCTTTGGTTGTTGTTGTTTATTTGTTTGATACAGGGTTTCTCTGTGTAAGTCTCACCAATTTTCTAATCATGATCTTTCAAAGTCCCTGACAATTCTTCCTATCCATTAGCTATAGCCCATTAATTAATGAGCATATCACACCTGTCAATTTCTTCTTTCAAATGAACTGTATCACCATGTATAATTACCAGTGTTCTCTCAAAGAGAAAATGGAGAGGAACCTGGGAAAAAGAAAGTTCAGCGACAGGCCCAAAGTGGGTTCCAGCTCAAGGGGAAGTCCCAAGGCCTTATACTATTACTGAGGCTATGAATTCTCACAAAAAAGGATCTAGCGTCACCATACTCCAAAAGACCCAATAAGCAGCCAAAAGAATCAGATGCAGATATTTGAACCCAACCAATGGACAGAAGCTGCTGACCCCTGTGTTTGAAGGCTGAAAGAGGCTGAGGAGGAGGGCCACCCAGTAGGAGGAGTAGCAGTCTCAATTAATTTGGACACCCGAGATCTCTTTGGCACTGGACCACTAAATGGGCAGCATATACCAGCTGATATGAGATCTCCCCCCCAACACATGTTCAGTGGAGGACTGCTTGATCTCTGTTCAGTTAAAGATGATGCACCTGATCCTTTAGAGACTGGAGGCCCCCGGGTGTTTAGAGGTCAGGTGGGGTGGAGGGTTGGGGGTGGAGACATCCTCATGGAGACAGAAACGTGGAGAGCAGGTATGGGATGTGGAACAGTTGGAGGGTGGACAGGGGGACAAAATCTGGAGTTCAAATAATACATTAATTAATTAATTAAAATAAAAGAAAGTTTTTCTTAGATTCATCCAATCTCTTAACTGTAAACCCCAATGAATGACAGGAAACCAGTTAGACACACTCCAAACTCTGCATCTCCATGTCAAAGTGGTCTTCAGCTCTCCACATTTTTTTCCATCTTTGTTGACTGCAACAAACTTCTTTCTCCTGGGTTAGCAACTTTCCTAGCAGATGGCCCACAGCTTTGGTATTTGGAAAATCTTTGCATCTCCAAGGCAACTTCAATGTTAGTGCTTCTTGTTTCAATGTCTTGAATCCACATATGATCTTCTAGGCTTCACCAAAGTGTTGGCATCACTTCTACTCTGCCCTCTGTAGAACTCTAAGCCTAGGTTGTTCACTCTACTATCATTGCTGTTCTTGGTGATCATTTCATGGTGCTGGCATCTCCAATACTCTATGATCTTCCATTGTAAGTAGGCTTTACCAACAGTCTCTCACAGGCTTTCTTCATGATGCCAAGCCTCAAATCATTTACATGACCCCTTCAGGCCTGGGCTGAAAACTACAACTGAGGTTGCACCTTCACCAATGGCCTTCTATGGCCCCTCACAGCACCAAGCCTCAGCTGTTCTTCGTGTCCCCTTCATGCCTTCAAAATCCGTACCACTTGGATGACTCCTACACATTACCAAGTACAGCTGCAGCATGAAGTACAGCCTTTACTATCTCTGGAACATAACTTCTTTGCAATCTCAGAGAACAGTTCCCAGAAGATTTCATTTCAGTGATGCTGGTCTCTTATCAATCACTGCTAATTTCTTTGCTCCATCTAACTAGCATTAATTGTCCCACTAGTCTCCTCTTCTTCACTATATAGCCAGAGCTACTTGACCAAAGCTACTAAGTTCTGCTGCTTGCTAGGGCTGAAACATGGCCCCAATATTCTATTATGTTATCACCAGCTGTTTTCCAACTCCTTCACTGCATAAGCTTATCTGTCATGGACCTTGCTTTATAGACTGACTTTAAACTCAAAGAACTGCATGCCTATCTTGTAAGTTCTGGGATTAAAAGTGTGGTTCACCAAGCCTGTATTTAAGTTTTTCTTCATTCAGAATTTGTAGGCTGTTGTAGGCTGGTCTTGAACTCAAAGATATGCTTGTCTTTGCTTCCTGGATTAAAGACTTATATTACCATGCCTGAACCTAAACTTAGCTGTGTGGAATCTTGCCCCAAGGTCAGTATTCGCTTAATGCAGTTTAATATCCTTGAACACAGGATTCAGCTCCATTTCATTCCCTGCTGCCCCTTTCATACTTGAACCATATATTTCTTTCTAAATTTGCTACGCTTGTCCTAAATGCTTTTCATGAGACTTAATTAGAGAACAAAGTCTCTGTTGGACTTTTTTGAGATTTCCTTTGTCAATGCAATTAATATAAATCTCTTTAACTTAGCCTCAGCTAGCCTCTTCAGACATGGGCAAAAAGCAGCCACATTAAATCTCATGGCTCTAAGGCAAATAAAGAGAGGAGGCTGGAGCAATAACTAAGTGCTTAAGTCTACTCGTTGCCCTTCCAGAGGAAAGGAGTTCAGTTCCTAGTATCTATATTGGGTTGCTTACAACTCCAGGTCTAGAGAATTAATCTCTGAATTCTGCTTTCTGTTTGTACCAAGCCGCTCATGAAAATACCTACTCACAGACACAATATATAAGTAAAAATGAGTAAATAATTAGAACACAACAGAATGCCTCATTTGGTACATCCATTTCACAAGTAGCCTAAAATGAATCTCTGTAGATTCATTGCCCCAGTTCTTTAGTAAGTATTGAATAATTAAATGAATCTCTCTTATTCATGTACAATGAATTATACACTGTTCTATTCTATAAAATACTAATGTAAAAAATAAGAAAAATAGAGATATAAAACAAGAAAATGGTCAGATCATATTAAATAAAGTTACTCACTAAATTATTAAACAAATAAATGTAAAACAACAAAGCAACTTAAAAGACAGATTTGATTCAACCCCAAGATTGTCTGGGAGCCACAAGAACAGGCATCATATTCATCTTTATTTTAATCTCTATTTTTGCATTAAATTATTTCATAATATGGCAGGTTATATTTTAATTATCAGGACATTTAAATTTATGAATCTATCTTACCCCAACCAAGAATCATATATCATGCAAAATAAGTCTTTTAATTTTGTATTTTCTAATTTTGAAAATGGGTAGAATAACTGAGATTTTGAAAACTGTTTTCAATTTCCATGGTGAGATATTCACCAATGAGGTAACTTTTAAGCAATACAAAACAACAACAGCAAAAATTGTCATATGAAGCAGTTGATGCAGCTGCTGGTAAGTAGTCCTACCTCTACTATACACTTTCTGTGTAGTACTATAGATGTCAATAAATAAATACATTAATTATTGTTAATATTGTATATGCGTATGATATTATACTGTTCATACATGCCATGCTTTACTTCCAGAGGTCAGAAGACTACTTACGGTATTTAGATCACTGCTTCCAGCTTAATAAGATTTTCAGTGTTGCACAGCAAGAACTTCACTCCTTGTCATGCTGGCCATCTATGGAATAAATTTAATGGAATGAATATGAATGTTGCTATTTCTATATCTTGGGCTAGATGCATTCATAAATGTAATTCTCCATTCTAAATAGTCACATTTTATTTCAAATGGATTATAATTTTTTAACCAAATATTTCAATTATTATTCTTATTTTTCCTTTTCTTCTGTAGTGCTGTATTTATCCTCTTTAATATTATGATTTAACATTTGTAAGAATTTCTTCAAAAAAGTGTTTACTTCTGATTGGTCACTGTCAAAAAACAGTGCTCCCTGCAATCCCAACTCTGAAAGTACCCAATAAAAGCTTCCAAAGAAAAAGCAGTTCTTTCTACCGAAGGCCCAGATGTGATTTTTTTTTTTACCCACTGGCCAATAAATCCAAAAGTTATTGTTTTTATTTTTAAATATTATCTATTTATTTATTTTTTATCTCTTGTGAGTTTGGGCTTCACAATCTAATTCCAACTGACCTTAAACTTATCAAAGAGCTCCAACTGCCTCTGTCCTCAAATTAATGGTCCTCTGGACTTCTCCTAAATTTTGTGGTTGCATAAAAACACTACCATATAATCAGTCCATATAATTTTGTTATGACTATGGATCTTTTTAGGATAATAAATGAAGAAAATCAAAACAAATTTAAACATAAATAAAAATTTAATTATAAGAACAATTAAAACACAATATAAACCCTGATATCTCAAATTGCATTTCAATTCACTTTAGTTATGGTAAACAGAGAAAAATTCTAAACAATTGCAAAACTATATATAATATAACCAGAAAATGCAAAGGTCTTTCATTCATATTTTAAAAAATTCTTAATGTAAATAAAATGGTACTACATTGCTGGTTATGTGAGACTATATTTCAAATAAAGTGAAGTTAAACAATTGAAAACAAACTACTTTTGTCTCTATGTACATTGGCAATATCCTAATTGTAAATAAACACACTGGCCTGGGGATCATAATGTCAGACAATAAACTACTCTAATCAAGCCAATTTACCTAGTTTCCTTTTTTTTCTTCTGTCTGGATCCAAGATTATCCTGAAAATACTATTCATGGCGACCAAAAACCTTTGTATAAACAATATTTTAAGAAATTAGGATCCCAGAGGATCCGGCTATACCTCCCGGAGGATCTGGCTATACCACTCCTGGGGATATACCCAGAGGCTTTACCTGCATGCAATAAGGACACATGCTCCACTATGTTCATAGCAGCCTTATTTATAATAGCCAGAAGCTGGAAAGAACCCAGATGTCCCTCAGCGGAGGAATGGATTCAGAAGATGTGGTATATTTACACAATGGAATACTACTCTGCAATTAAAAGCAATGAACTCACGAATTCTTAGGCAAATGGTCAGAAATGGAAAATATCATCCTTAGTGAGGTAACCCAATCACAAAAGAACACACATGGTATGCAGTCACTGATAAGGGGATATTAACCCAGAATCTCAGAATACCCTAGACACAATTCACATATCAATAGATTTACAAGAAGATGGAAGGAGAGACCCCTGGTCTGGAAAGACTGGATATAGGGGAATGACAGGACAGAGAAGGGAGAGGGGGTTGAATGGGGAACAGAGGGAAGGAAGAGGGCTTATGGGACTTTCGGGGAGGGAGGAAACGGGAAAGGGGAAATGATTTGGAATGTAAATAAAAAAACTTAGAAAATAAAAAAATAAAAAAAAATTAGGAAAAGGTGCTGTTTAAATATATATTGTAACGAACAATACTTCAGACATACCTCTCAGTGAAGTAATAAAACTTAATTAAAAATCTCATTTTTTTTCTGTGCATAGGAGAAATTAATATTAATTTTTGGGAATTTTTCAGAATTTCTCACACATCAGAATTTCTCAGAGCATCTTTTCCTCAACTGAAATGTAATAGTGTCAGCCATCTGGTCATTTTCTTTATTTAAAACAAATAGAAACACATGATTTTTAGTAATGAGAATCTGGGTCAACTTGGAGTAGTATGCTTTAGGGCAAAAGGCCAGTTTTCAAACATTCTGAGCTGTCATTTTTGGAAAGTAAGTCATAAGATATAGTAAATGTCTACAAAGTGGTGCCAGTTTATCAGAGTAAGTTCTAATGTTCTGCTGTGTAACACTACATCAGCCATAGTCAATACATAGATCAAAAGAGCTGGAAATTATTTTACTGGATTTTCATGAAGAAACAATAAATGGTTAAGGTGACCTAGATGATAATTAATCCTCAGATATCAATCCATAGTTCATGCAAATAGCCAAAAGTATGTTATGCCTCTAGTTAAACCTAATTGTCACTGGGAAAAAAATTAAAAATAAAACAGAGTTAAAGTCACACACTGAGGCAGAATCTGTAGTTCTAGCTCTCAGGAGACTCCGCCAGGGAGATCCTGACTTTGATGGTAGAAGACTGGATTGCATAGTAAATTCCCACAAAGCCTGTGCTGGAATGTAATTCCAAAAGAAGTGAATATATATAAAGTATTTTAATAACCAAAGGATAAAATTGTGACAAACAAAAATAACCCAGGTCTAGGAAAATTCTGGAAGTCCAGGGCTTTTGTCTACTGTATTCCTGCATTGACAGTTGTGTGTAATTGTTTTCTTGGTTTACTGTTCTAATTGCTGCTAGTCTAACACTTATCTTAGAGAGATCTTCAGAGGCTTTGTTCATGAAGTAAGGGTTTTTGAAATTAGAATTTGAATAAATATTATATATGTTGCAGTTTGCATGATGTCCTCCATTTCTTATTATAATCCATTCTTTCTTTTTTCTTTACAATTTTATGTTTTTTTTAATCACCTCATTCCTTAAGTATATTCTGTCAGTGCAGCATCAATGTTGGCATCGGGTTGTATTGCTTGATTCTTAGTAGTGTTGTCTTTTATCTTTGTTTCTTTGTGTGTTTGCTTTCTATGTAAACTGGCTTTACCTTTCCACTAGCATTTTTATAGTCTTGTTTTAAATGCACGTTCAACAACAAAATCACAAAGACCCAATAAACATCAAATATAAAACACAAATAGGCCCACAAAAATAGTGAAAGAAAACCCAAACAAAGCAAAACAAGAATCAAAAGTTATAAGCATTTTTTCTAACTCTGAACTTTGTATGAGCTACTGTCTTTGTTGAAATAACTTATAAACCAAGCTCACTTTTGTTAAAGTCTGAATTTCATTTTCACCACCACAGTAAGATAGATTTAAATTAAAAATTAATATTGCATCTGGGATGTCTGTAGTATACTTCGTTATTCATGAGATCTTACTTTTAGAGATATACAGCTGCTAGGTGTATATCACGTGCTTGTCACATGCTTATATACCTCATGCTTAGGAGGCTAAGTATAGAGGATTAAGATTTTCAAAACAGGCTGGGCTGTGTTAGACACTGTCTCCATACAGAAAAAAAAAAAAAGAAACAAAGAAAATCTCCCCCCCCGCCCCCCAACACACACACACACACACACACACACACACACACACACACAGAGGGACACGACTTGGTGCTATCTGACAAACTGAAAAGAGGTCATAAGTCTAGGTCATTTGAACACCATCATCGTTCCTTGGGGGAGTTCATGAGTTCACAATGCATTGCTTTGTTAGAGATATCCAGGCTTTCAGTTTTCTAATTTTCTACAAAGTAACTTTTTTTATGTCTTGATACTTCTCAAAGACAATTTAGCATGTGTGTGAAATTCTGCCCTCCACATGCTACTTTGTAACTTAATCTAGTATTTTAAGACCTGATATTTAATACACATGAAGAGTAATCTTTATTTCTTCCTGTTACTTCCCTCCAACTGACACTTGCCTATGCTCCCTGACCTGACCTGTACCTTGTGACCTCAGTCACTTCAAACTTAAACCCTTAGAAAACAAAACTCTCTAAGACAAAAAAAAAAAAAAAATCTGTGAAACTGTAATTAAACTAAGTTTCAAAGTAGTGAAGTATTTTAAGAAGGAAAATAATATTTAGGAATAGAAAATTAATGAAATAAGACAAAGAAATACTTAAGAGAAAAAAGATTGAAAATAAGGTATATTACCCTTCCTTATGAAAGCATACCTTTGACTTTCAGAGTTTTCTTTATGCATATTTACATTTTGGTAATTGTATTAAAATAACTAAGGAGAAATAATCCATTAATCTATTGATGAGTGTCAATATCATGTTGATGACAGTAAAGTACTTATCTGATAATATAAAATTTGACTACATAATCTGAAAGAAAAATATAATTACTTCTAGAATTAAAATGCAAATAAAAACAATTGTAGCATCTAAGATGTCATTATAAAGCAATCAACCATCTTTGTATTAAATGATGCCCATGAATTAATATAACATTTTTCTTTTAAATGACTCCATAAAAGATAGTTATAATTTCTCATTTAAAACTAAGATATCATTTGTCTAAGATTCTCAGCCAAGTTTCAAAGTTTACAAAATGAATAAACTAATGTAAAATTAATATGGAAATAAAGAATAAGTGACTCAGTAAATACTTGAAACTTTCCAAAATTGATCTTGAGAATGCTAAGTCATTTTTCTTCAGTCTTCCAAATACTATTGCTTCGTTGGACATTTGTCCTCTGAATGACTTTTTATTGAATATTATGCACAAAATCAGCACCTGGCAGTTTGAGGGGAGAAGTCGGAATTGGATCCATTCACTTAATCTTTTTTTGTTAAAAAAAAAAAGAAGAAGAAGAAAAGAAAAAGAAAAGAAAAGCAGAGCAGGGAATAAACTGCGTGTGTTTTGAATAGTCTGAAGCTGCATTGTTTTGTTTTTAAAAAACAACACTGCCATGACTACATTGTAGCATCCAATTGTCACCTGAAAAACACCCAGAAGCTTTGCTGCAGGGTCTTCAAGGGAGAAGGTGGGTTTCTTCTTCCCCATGATTCTCTTACTCTCTCAACAGTATACTCTTAAAACAGATCATAGAAGCAAGTGACTGCAATTGGATGCTAAATGGTTTTTGCATTAGTTACATAATGAAGTTTCAGGACAAACTTAGCTACACCATGAAGATTAATGAAGAAATGCCCAAGGCATCCGGGCAGTGGTGGTGCATATCTTTAATCCCACCACTTGGGAGGCAGAGGCAGGCAGATTTCTGAGTTCATGGCCAACCTTCTGGTCTGCACAGTGAGTTCCAGGACAGCCAGGGCTACACAGAGAAGTCCTGTCTCAAACAAAACAAAACAAAATAAAACAAAACAAAACAAAAACAATTTCCAAGTCCTACTTTTTAAAATTAAATAATATAATTTTTTTTAAGAAATTAACTCATTGTTATTAATTTAGCCCAAGACACTGAAAAAAAAAAAACCCAGAAACAAGAGTAAACTGTGCCTGGAGACAGATTAGATTTTCTACATCCTCTCCCTATATCCACATATCCAGAGAGAACTTGACTCCCAGGAGGCCCATCATAACCAGGCTCACAGGTGAGACACACCCCTTCCAATGTGTGGCCTAACTGGGACCACCACAAAGCCCAGAATATGATGGACCTATCTGCCCTTCCTGAGACACATCTTCCTTCAGGTCCACAACTTTGCAAATGGCAGATCTGGTACTCCACACCCCTTCTCATGCCCAGAGACAGCCTGACTTGAGAAGGTCCATCATAACCAGGATCAAAGGAGGGATAGGCATCACCAACAGAATACAAAAGAAAGAAGAGAGAATCTCAGGCATAGAAGATACCATAGAAGATATTGATACAACACTTAAAGAAAATTAAATGTGCAAAACACGACTCCTAACCAAAACATTTAGGAAGACCAGGATACAATGAAAAGACCAAACCTAAGAATAATAGGAATAGAAGAGAGCAAAGATTCCCAGCTCAATGACAAGAAAACTTCTTCAATAGAATCAAAGAAAAAAAAAAAAAACACTTCCCCAACATGAAGAAAGAGATGACAATAAGTTTACAAATAGCCTAAAGAACATCAAATAGACTGGACCAGAGAAGAAATTCCTCTGATCACATAATAATCAAAACACTAAATATGAAGAACAAAGAAAGAATATTAAAAGTAATAAGGGAAAAAGGCAAAGTAACATGTGAATATAGACCTATCAGAATTACACCAGACTTAATAGAAAGTCTAAAAGCCAGGAGTCATGGATAGATGTCATGAAAATCCTACGAGAACACAAATGCCAACCCAGGCTACAATATCCAGCAAAATTCTCAATAGCCATAGATGAAGAAACCAAGATATTCTATGACAAAACCAATTGCAAGCAATGTCTTTCCACTCACTCAGCACCACAGAGGATAATAGAAAGAAAATTACAACACAAGGAGGGAAAGTATATCCAAGAATTAGCAAGAAATTAATCATGTTACAACATACACAAAAGAAGAAATCCACATAAACATAAGTCCAGCTCTAACGCTGGGCAGTGGTGGTGCACGCCTTTAATCCCAGCACTTGGGAGGCAGAGGCAGGTAGATTTCTGAGTTCGAGGCCAGCCTGGTCTACAGAGTTCCAGGACAGCCAGGGCTACACAGAGAAACCCTGTCTCGAAAAACAAACAAAAAAAGAAGCAAAACAAAACAAAACAAAAAAAACCAAAACCAAAAAAAAAAAAACCCAGCTCTAACAACAAAAATAACAGGAACTGTCAACCATTTGTCTTTAACATCTCTCAATATCAGTGGTCTCAATTCCCCAATAAAAAGATGTAGACTACCAGACTAGATATGTAAAGAGGACCCAGTATTTTGCTGCATACAGGAAACTTGCTAGAATTTAATGAAAATGAAGGAACAGCATACCCAAACGTATGGGACACAGTGAAAGCAGTGCTAAGAAGAAAGTGCATAGCACTGAGTGCCTTTATAAAGAAATTGGAGAAATCACATATAAGCAGCATAAGAAAACATTTGAAAGCTCTGGAACAAAAGAAGCAAACACCCAAAAAGAGTAGACAGCAGGAAATAACCAAACTCTGGACTGAAATCAACCAATTAGAAACAAAGTGAATGATACAAAGAATCAACAAACTAAGAACTGATTCTTTAAAAAAGACAACAAGATAAACACTTAGCCAAACTAAATAAAGTCCAAAGAGTCAGTATCCAAATTAACAAAATCAGAAATCAAAAGGGAGGCATAACAACAGAAATGGAGGTAATAAAAAAAAAATCATATCTTACTACAAAAACCTATACTCAGCAAAACTGGAAAATCTAGATAAAATGGATGATTTTATAGATAGATATGAGGAACCAGAGTTAAATCAAGATCAGATAAACTATTTAAACAGTTCCATTACCCTGGAGGAAATAGAAACAGCCATTAAGACTCCCAACCAATAAAATAAAATTCAGGGCCAGATGGTTTTACTGCAGAATTCTATCATAATTTCAAATAAAACCTAATACCAAAAGTTTTCAAACTATTCCACAAAATATTAACAGAAGGAACACTACCTAGTTCTATAAAGCAACATTTACACTGATAATCTACAAAATGACCCAAAAAACATAGAGAACTTCAGAACGAAACCCCTTATGAATATCGATGCAAAATTACTCAATACAAATCTTGCAAAATGAATCCAAGAAGACATCAAAATGATCATTCACCATCAACGGGTAGACATCTTCCCAGGGATGCTGGGATGGATCAATATACAGAGATCAACCCACATAATCCACTATGTAAACAAATTCAAAGAGAAAATCTCATGATCCTCTCATAAGATTTTGAAAAAGCATTTGACAAAATACAACACCCCTTCATGTTAAATGACTTGGAAAGACTAGTAATTTAAGGCACATACCTAAACATATTAAAAACAATATAGAGCAAACCAGCAGCAAACATCAAACTAAACAGAGAGAAACTTGGACCAATCCCACTAAAATCTTGCATAAGACAAGGCTGACCACTCTCTCCTTTTTACTCATATAATACTCTAAGTTATAGTTAGAGCAAGTAGACAACAAAAGGAGGTCAAAGGAATACAGACTGCAAAGGAAGAAGTCAACTTATCACTGTTTGCGAATGATAAGATAGTATATATAAGCAACCCAAAAAATTAAACCAGAGAACCCCTATACCTGACAAATAACTTAAGCAAAGTGGCAAGATATAAAATTAACTCAAACAAATCAGTTGCTTTCCTCTACACAAATTATAAATGGGCTATGAAAGAGATTATGGAAACAACATCTTTTACAATAGTCACAAATAATATAAAATGTCTTGGTGTAACTCTAACCAAGCAACCGAAAGATCTGTATGACATGAACCTCAAGTGTGAAGAAAGAAATCAAAGAGGACCTCAGGAAATGGAAAGGTCTCTCATGCTCTTGGATTGGTAGGATTAACAATGAAAATGGCCATCATACCAAAAGCAATCTATAGATTCAATACAATCCCCATCAAAATTCCAACACAATTCTTCACAGACATGGAAAGATCAGTTCTCAAGTTCATATGGAAAACAAAAAACCCAGGATAGACAAAAAATTCTCCACAATAAAAGATATTCTGGGGCAATAACTTTTCCCGACCTCAAGCTCTACTACGGGACAATAGTGATAAAAGAATGCATAGTACTGGTACAGAGACAGGCAGGTAGATCAATGGACTAGAATTGAAGACCCAGAAATAAACCTATATGCCTATGGTCACATAATCTTTGACAAAGAAGCCAAAACCATATAGTAGAAAAAAGACAGCATTTTTAACAAATGATACTGGTCTAACTGGAGGTCTGCATATATAATACTGCAAATTGACACATTGTTATCTACTTGTACAAAGCTCAAGTCCAAATGGGTCAAGTACCTCCACATAAAACTACACAAGGTGAATCTAATAGAAGAGAAAGTGGGGAAGAGCCTCGAACACATGGGTACAGGGAAAAATTTAATGAACACAACACCAATGGCTTTTGCTCTAAGATCAACAATCAACAAATGGGACCTCATGAAACTGGAAAGCTTTTGTAAGGCAAAGGATATACTCAGTAAGACAAATTGGCAACCTACAGATTGGGAAAAGTTTTTCCACAAATCCCACATCTGATGGAGAGGTAATATCCAAATATATAAAGAACTCAAGAAGCTAACACCAGAAAACCAAAAACCCAATCAAAAAATGGGGTACAGAACTAAACTGAGAATTTAAAACAAATGAATCTTGAATGGCTTAGAAGCACATGGGGGAGGAAGAATGGGATAAGGGCTATCTGGGAGGGGGAAAACAGGGAAAGGGGATAACATTTGAAATGTAAATAAAGAATATATCCAATAAAAATATATATGAAAAGAAATGTTCAAAGTCCTTAGTGATCAGACAAATGAAAATCAAAATAACCCTTAGATTCCACTGGGAAAGGGGATAACATTTGAAATGTAAATACATATGCACATACACATACACACACACATACACATACACATACACACACATACACATACACATATAAATATACAGATATACATACACATATACATATATACATAAACATATACAGAAATATTCAAAGTCCTTAGTGATCAGAGAAATGGAAATCAAAACGACCCTGAGATTCCACCTTATGCCAATCAGAATGGCTAAGATCAAAACTCCAGGAGTCAACACATGTTGGCAAGGATATGGAGGAAAAGAAACATTCCTTCATTGCTAGTGGGATTTCCAAGTGGTACAACCACTCTGCAAATCAATCTGGAGATTCCTCAGAAAATTGAAAATAAATCTACCTGAAGACCCAGCAATACCACTCTTGGGAAAACTTTGGGTACCCAAAAGATACCCCACCATGACACAAGGCCATGTGTTCATCTATGTTCAAAGCAGGCTTGTTTATGATTGCCAGAAGCTAGAAACAACCCAGATCTCACAAAAGAAGAATGGATACAGAAAATGTGGTTCATTTATCAAATGGAATACTACTCAGCTATTAAGAACAAGGACATCCTGAGGTTTGCAGGCAAATAGATGGAACTATGAAATACAATCCTGAGTGAGGTAATACTACTCCAATAGGACATGCATAGTATGTATTCACTAATAAGTAGATATTAGCCCAAAACATACAGAACACCCAGATACAGCAAATAGAACTCAAAAATTACAACAAGCTGAAGGACCCGAGTGAGAATGCCTCAGTATCACCTAGGAGGAAGAAGAAAGCAAGCACAAGTGTGAGTGGGATGGGAGGGAGGGACCAGGAATGGAAAGTAGATGGGGTGGGGAAGGGCAAAGAGGGGAAACTGATCTGGTATTGGGTGAGGGAAAAGGACTGAAACATTGAGGGCCAGTAGAAAGAATGGAAATAGGCAATCTCTGGAGGTAGGAGATTGGGGGAACCCTCCAGAATGCACCAGAGACCTTGGGAGGTGAGAGACTCTAGGGTTCAAATGGAGGGAACTTAGATGAAATGCTGGTCAGTAGAGAGAGGGAACTTATAGAGCCCACCCCCAGCAGGAATACTGAGCATCAAGTAAGGGAGGACATTACTAATCCACAGTCAAAACTCTGACCCATAAATATTCCTGTCTTTTTTTACATAACTTTAAATTACTAATATCTTTTTATATTTTTTAGATATTTAATTTTTTATCAGATATATTCTTTATTTACATTTCAAATGATTTCCCCTTTCCTGGTTCCCCGCTCCCCGAAAGTCCCATAAGCCCTCTTCCCTCCCCCTGTTCCCCAGTCAACCCCTCCTGCTTCCCTGTCCTGGAATTCCCCTACACTGCTGCATCAAGCCTTTCCAGAACCAGGGGTCTCTCCTTACTTCTTCTTGGGCATGATTTGATATGTGAATTGTGTGTTGGCTACTCCGAGCCTCTTGGCTAACATCCACTTCTCAGTGAGTGCATACCATGTGTGTTCTTTTGTGATTGGGTTACCTCACTTAGGATGGTATTTTCCACTTCCACCCATTTGCCTAAAAATTTCTTGAGTTCATTGTTTTTAATAGTTGAGTAGTATTCCATAGTGTAAATATACCACATTTTCTGTATCCATTCCTCCATTGAGAGACATCTGGGTTCTTTCCAGCTTCTGGCTATTATAAATAAGGCTGCTATGAATATAGTGGAGCATGTATCTTTATTACATGCTGGAGAATCCTCTGGGTATATGCCCAGGAGTGGTATAATGGGGTCTTCCATTAGTATCATGCCCAGTTTTCTGAGGAACTGCCAGATTGATTTCCAGAGTGGTTGTGCCAGCATTTCAAGTGTTATCCCCTTTTCCCATTTCCACTCTGAAATTCCTGTCTGAAAGAGCTGAGGGGATGGAAATGGAGAGGAGCCTGAGGAAAAGAAGGTCCAGGAATAGGCTCAAAGTGGGATCCATCTCAAGGGAAGGGCTCAAACCCTGACAGTATTACTGAGGCTATGCAGTCCCAACAAGAAGGGGCCTATCATGATTGCCCTTCAGAAGTCCGAACAAGCAACTGAAAGAGTCAGATGCAGATATTTGGACACAATCAATGGACAGAAGCTGCTGACCCCAGTGGTTGAATTAGGGAAAGGCTGGAAGAATCTGAGGAGGAGGGAGACCCTGTAGAAAGACCAGCAGTCTCAATTGCCATGGACCCCTGAGATCTCACAAACACTGGACCACCAACCAGGCAACATATACCAGCTGATATGAGACTCCCAACATACAGCAGAGGACTGAAGATCTGGGTTCAGTCAGAGACAATATACCCAATCCTCAAGAGACTGGAGGCCTCAGGGAGTTTAGAGGTCTGGTTGTTTGGGTGTTGGGTGATGGGGACATGCTCAATGGAGACAGAGGGTGGAGAAGAGATATGGGATGTGGAACAGTTGAAGAGTGGATGGGGGAATAAAATCTGGAATGTAAATAAATAAAAGATTAAAAAAGATAATAAAATAATAAATATGTATGTTTGCATTTGCATATACAGACACAAAGAGTAAAAAAAATGAAGAGAAAGTATGAAAGAGCCTTAAACACATCAACACGGGAAAATGTCATGAACAGAACATCAGTGGCTCAGGATCTAAGATCAACAATTGACAAGTGAGACCTCATGAAACTAAAAACCTTCTGTAAGTCAAAAGACACAGTCAACAGAACAAAATGGTCACCTATGGATCATGAAAAGATCTTTACTACCCCAACATTGTATAGAGGGCTAATATCCAAAATATGCAAATAATTCTTTTTTTTATTATTATTTATTATTTTTTATTTTTTTAATTTACATTCCAAATCACTTCCCCTTTCCCGTTTCCTCCCTCCCCGAAAGTCCCATAAGACCCCTTCCCTCCCTCTTTTCTCCATTCAACCCCCTCTCCTTACTCTGTCCTGGCGTTCCCCTACATCCAGTCTTTCCAGGACCAGGGGTCTCTCCTTCCATCTTTTTAGAAATCTATTGATATGCGGATTGTGTCTAGGGTATTCCGAGATTCTGGGTCAATATCCCCTTATCAGTGACTGCATACCATGTGTGTTCTTTTGCGATTGGGTTACCTCACTAAGGATGATATTTACAAGTTCTGACCATTTGCCTAGGAATTTCGTGAATTCATTGTTTTTAATTGCAGTGTAGTATTCCATTGTGTGGATATACCACATCTTCTGAATCCATTCCTCCGTTGAGGGACATCTGGGTTCTTTCCAGTTTCTGGCTATTATAAATAAGGCTGCTATGAACATAGTGGTGCATGTGTCCTTATTGCATGCAGGTAAAGTCTCTGGGTATATGCCCAGGAGTGGTATAGCCGGATCCTCCGGGAGTGTCATGCCCAGTTTTCTGAGGAACCGCCAGACTGCTTTCCAGAGTGGTTGTACCAGCCTGCAATTCCACCAGCAGTGGAGGAGTGTTCCTCTTTCTCCACATCCTCGCCAACAACTGCTGTCTCCTGTGTTTTTGATCTTAGCCATCCTGACTGGTGTGAGATGGAATCTCAGGGTTGTTTTGATTTGCATTTCCCTAATGACTAAGGATGATGAACATCTCTTTATTAACTCAAGAACTTAGACATCAGAAAACCAAATAAACCAATTTCAAAAGGGCTGCAACATTAAACAAATAATCCTCAACTTGACAGAGTAAGAAGCACCTAAAGACATGTTCATCATCCTTAGTCATCAGGGAAATGCAAATCAAAACAACACTGAGTTTCCACCTCATACCAATCAGAATGGCTAAGAACAAAAACTCAGGTAACAGCAGATACAGTCAAGGATGTGGAGAAAGAGGAATAGTCCTCCACTGCTTATGGGACTGCAAGCTAGTACAACCACTTTGGAAATCAATCTAGTAGTTTGTAAGAAAATTGGAAGTAGTTCTACCTAAAGAGTCAACTATATCACTCCTGAGCATATACTTCAAATGATGCTCAAGCAACTTTATGCTATATAAAAAGGGTGTTCTTTCAGATTTTAAATATAAAATTGGGGTGATGTTTTACATACGATTTGTTGATGAAGTATGCTGTAGCCTCCTTCCAAAAATCTCTAATTTTTTTAACTACAGACAAACAAGTAATTTTATAAAATTAATATGGTCTTACATTATTTAAATTTATTCCATATTCTTATACAGAATAAAAATATTACTCAATGCTATCCTCATTTTATGAAACAAATAAAAAGCTTGGTATTAGGTGTCTATATCAGTGTTCAGGATGTAGTAAAATTTGAAATTATACTCACACTATAATTAAAGTGTCTTCTATGCATAGACAAATTCTCAAATTTTATACTAAATACACAAAGTGTTTTAGAAGAAAAATCTCAGAATTATATACAATTATATAGTATACTCTAAGACAAAATGTTAAAATTTTCATTTTCTGGACTGTAAAAACAGTAAAACCCAGCACATGTGATTTCAAACCAATTCAATTTTATAACTTAAATTTTTTAGATAATAAATGCATATGTCAAACATTAAAATAGTTTCTCAAACTGCTGTGTGCTTTGTCACCTTTGTGTTTAAGACTGTGTTTGAACTCCAGATCCTCTTAGGAATGTTTTGCACTGCTTGCTTTTACCTACTCTGAAGTTTGCCCTTCACCCTGTTCTACTGCCTAGCTTTCATCATTAGTTCTGATTCTGCCAAAAGCCCCCCTTCCTGCTATGTGGCACTGTGACTTAAATGAGTATCACACAGTTGGGTGCTTTAAGCAATGATGCTCCAGGTTTGCTTTCTTGTGATGGAAGGTTACAGCTATTTAGAATTTATTTCCAAGGTGAATGTGGCTCCTGTCACTATCTACCTGCCTCTTTAGAAGTACTTCTAAGCCATATATAGAACTGTTTCTGAGTTCAGAAGACCACCAAGGGTTCGACAAAGAAAAACTAAAGACTCACAGACTAGAATAATATACTATCTGGAGACATAAATATCATTTTATTTTATTAAGAGACAAAATTCAAAAACAAGGTTAAAACCTTTAATACAAATGCATGATATTGAGTATATACTAAAATGAAAACGATTTCTTAGTAAGTTAAATCAATTAACATACTGCTCATGTTAATATCTCCTTTGAAAAATCTGAGTAGGTAAATTTTAAAGGTAAATTCATATACATTACATATTTTGTGAAACACTTTATTTTTTAAAGTACATTAAAAACGATTTCCACTGTCCCGTTTCCTCCCTCCACGAAAGTCCCATAAGACCCCATCCCTCCCCCTGTTCCCCATTCAACCCCCTCTCACTTCTCTGTCCTGGTATTCCCCTACATCCAGTCTTTCCAGGACCAGGGGTCTCTCCTTCCATCTTCTTGGAAATCAATTGATATGTCAATTGCATTTTGGGTATTCTGAGATTCTGGGTTAATATCCCCTTATCAGTGACTGCATACCATGTGTGTACTTTTGTGATTTGTTTATCTCGCTAAGGATGATATTTTCCAGTTCTGACCACTTGCCTAGGAATTTCGTGAATTCATTGCTTTTAATTGCAGAGTAGTATTCCATTGTGTAAATATACCACAACTTCTGAATCCATTCCTCCGTTGAGGGACATTTGGGTCCTTTCTAGCTACTGGCTCTTATAAATAAGGCTCCTATGAACAAAGTGGAGCATGTATCCTTATTGCATGCTGGGGAAGCCTCTGGATATATGCCCAGGAGTGGTATAACAGGAAATAAGAATGGATCAATATGCATTCTTTTGCATGTTGACCTCCAATTGAACCAGCACCATTTGTTGAAAAGGCTATCTTTTTTCAACTGGATGGTTTTAGCTCCTTTGTCAAAGATCAAGTGACCATAGGAGTGTGGATTCAGTTCTGGGTATTCAATTCTCTTCCATTTATCTACATGCCTGTCACTGTACCAATACCTTGCAGGTTTTTAACACTATTGCTCTGTAGTAGAGCTTGAGGTCCGGGATACTGATTCCCCCAGAAGTTCTTTTACTCTTGAGAATAGTTTTAGCTGTCCTGGGTTTTCAGTTATTCAAGATGAATTTTTGAATTGTTTTTTCTAACTCTATAAAGAATTGAGTTGGGATTTTGATGGGGATTGCATTGAATCTGTATATTGCTTTTGGCAAGATGGCCATTTTTACTATATTAATCCTGCCAATCCATGAGTGTGGCAGATTTTTCCATCTTCTGAGGTCATTTTCAATTTCTTTCTTCAGAGACTTGAAGTTCTTATCATGCAGATCTTTCACTTGTTTGGTTAGAGTCAAACCAAGATACTTTATATTGTTTGTGGCTATCGTGAAGGGTATAATTTCTCTTATTTCTTTCTCAGTGTGTCTATCCTTTGAGTATAGGAAGGCTACTGATTTGCTTGAGGTGATTTTATATCGTCACTTTGCTGAAGTTGTTTATCAGCTGTAGGAGTTCTCTGGTGGAGTTTTTTGGATCACTTAAGTATACTATCATATCGTCTGCAAATAGTGATAGTTTGACTTCTTTCTTTCCAATTTGTATCTCTTTGACCTCCTTTTGCTCTCTAATTGCTCTAGCTAGAACTTCAAGTACTATACTTAAAAGATATGGAGAGAGAGGGCAGCCTTGTCTAGTCCCTGATTTTAGTGGGATTGCTTCAAGTTTCTCTCCATTTAGATTGATTTTGGCTACCGGTTTGCTGTAAATTGCTTTTACTATGTTTAGATATGGGCCTTGAATTCCTGATCTTTCCAAGATCTTTAACATGAAAGGATGCTGAATTTTGTCAAATGCTTTCCCAGCATCTAATGAAATGACCATGTGATTTTTTTATTTGAGATTGTTTATGTAGTGGATTACAATGATGGACTTCCTTATATTGAACCATCCCTGCATCCCTGGGATGAAGCTTACTTGATCTTGTTGAATGATCATTTTGATGTGTTCTTGGATTCGGTTGGCAAGAATTTTATTGAGCAGTTTTGCATCAATATTCATAAAAGAAATTGGCCTGAGATTCTCTTTCTTTGTCGGATCTCTGTGTGATTTTGATATCAGCGTAATTGTGGCTTCATAGAACAAGATGGGTAGTGTTCCTTCTGTTTCTCTTTTGTGGAATACTTTGAAGAGTATTGGTGTTAGGTCTTCTTTGAAGGTCTGATAGAATTCTGCACTAAAACATTCTCTACTGTGCTTTTTATTGGTTGGAAGACTTCCAATGACCACTTCTCTTTCTTTAAGGGTTATAGGAGGGTTTAGATGGTCTATTTTACCCTGGTTTAATTTGGATATTTGGTATCTGTCTAGGAAATTGTCCATTTCCTCAAGATTTTCTAGTTTTGTTGAACACAGGCTTTTGTAGTAGGATCTGATGATTTTTTGAATTTCCTCAGTTTCTTCTGTTATATCTCCCTTTTTGTTTCTGATTTTGTTAATTTGGATACTCTCTCTTTGCCCTCTGGCTATTCTGTCTAAGGGCTTATCTATCTTGTTGATTTTCTCAAAGAGCCAACTCCTAGTTTTGTTGATTCTTTTTATGGTTTTATTTGTTTCTATGTGATTGATTTCAGCCCAGAGTTTGATGATTTCCTGCCTCCTACTCCTCTTGGGTATATTTCCTTCTTTTTGTTCCAGGGCTTTCAGGTATGCCATTAAGCTTCTAGTGTATGCTCTCCCCTGTTTTATTTTGGAGGCACTCAGGGCTATGAATTTTCCTCTTAGCACCGCTTTCATTGTGTTCCATAAATTAGGGTATGTTATGCCTTCATTTTTATTAAATTTTAAAAAGTCTTGATTTCTTTCTTTATTTCCTCCTTGATCAAGTTATCATTGAGTAGAGCATTGTTCAGCTGCCACATATATGTAGGTTTTCTGGTTTTTTTGTTGTTATTGAAGACCACCCTTATTCCATAGATATCTGGTAGGAGGCATGGGATTAGTTAGATCTTTTATCTATTGAGCTCTGTTTTGTGAACAATTATGTAGTCGATTTTGGAGAACTTACCATGAGGTGCTGAGAAGTAGGTATATTCTTTTGCTTTAGGATGAAATGTTCTATATATCTGTTAGTTCCATTTGGTCCAAGGCTTCAATTAGTTTCACTGTGTCCCTGTTAATTTCTGCTTTCCTGAACGGTCCATTTCAGAGAGCAGGGTGTTGAAGTCACCCACTATTATTGTGTGAGGTGCGATGTGTGCATTGAGCTTTAGTAAAGTTTCTGTTACGAATAAGGGTGCCCTTGCATTTGGAGCATAGATGTTCAGAATTGAGAGTTCTTTTTGGTGGATTTTTCCTTGGACCAGTACATAGTGTCTTTCTGTGTCTTTTTTGATGACTTTAGGTTGAAAGTCAGTTTTATCTGATATTAGGATGGCTACTCTGGCTTGTTTCCTGGGACCATTTGCTTGTAAGATTGTTTTCCAGCCTTTTACTCTGAGGTAGTGTTTGTCTTTGACATTGAGGTTCGTTTCTGCATGCAGCAAAATGCTGGGTCCTGTTTACGTATCCATTCAGTTAGTCTATGTCTTTTTATTGGAGAATTGAGACCATTGATATTAAGAGAGATTAAGGAATAATAATTACTGCCACCTGCTATTCTTGAGGCTATCTTTATGTTTGAGTGGCTATCTACTTTTGGCTTTGATGCAAGAAGCTTACTATCTCTTTTGTTCCAGGATGGCATTTGTGTTCTCTTAGAGTCTGTATGAGATCTGCCCAGGATCTTCTGGCTTTAATAGTCTCTGGTGAGAAGTCTGATGTGATTCGGATAGGTCTTCCTTTATATGTTACTTGGCCTTTTCCCCATATTGCTTTTAATATTCTTTCTTTGTTTAGTACATTTGGTGTTTTGATTATTATGTGATTTGAGGTATTTCTGTTCTGGTCCCTTCTGTAGTTCTGTAGGCTTCTTGTACGTTCATCGGCATCTCTCTCATTATGTTAGGGAAGTTTTCCTCCATAATTTTGTTGAAGATATTTACTGGCCCTTTAAGTTGCAAATCTTCACTCTCATTTATACCTATAATCCTTAGGTTTGGTCTTCTTATTGTGTTCTTGATTTCCTGGATGTTTTGGCTTACACGTTTTTCGCATTTTGCATTTTCATTGACTGTTGAGTTGATGCTTTCTATGGCATCTTCATCACATGAGATTCTTTTTTCCATCTCTTGTATTCTATTATTGGTGTTTGCCTCTATGACTCCTGATTTCTTCCCAAGGTTTTCTATCTCCAAAGTTGCCTCCCTTTGTGATTTCTTAGTTGTTTCTACTTCCTTTTTTAGATCCTGGATGGATTTGCTCAGATCCTTCACTTGTTTGTTCTTATTTTCCTGTATTACTTTAAGATATTTTTGCATTTCCTCTTTCAGGATTTCTGCCTGTTGACCCAAGTTCTCCTATATTTCTCTAAACAATTTTTGTGTTTCCTCCTCATGGGCCTCCATCTGTTGACCCATATTCTTCTGCATTTCTTTAAGCGATTTTTGTGTTTACTTTGTAAGGGTATCTACCCGTTGATTCATTTCTGTAGCAATTTTTGTGTTGCCTCTTATGGGCCTCCATCTGTTGAGTCATATTCTCCTGCATTTCATTAAGTGATTTTTGTGTTTCCTTTGTAAGGGCATCTACCCATTATTTCATGTTCTCCTGTATTTTTTTATGAGATTTATTCACGTCCTTCTTGAAATCCGCTAATAGCATCATGAGAAGTGATTTTAAATCCAGATCTTGCCTTTCAGGTGTGATGGAGTATCTAGGACTTGCTGCTGTCTGAAAGTTGGGTTCGAATGGTGCCATATTGCCTTGATTTCTGTTAGTAAAGTTCCTACATTTGCCTTTTGCCATCTGGTTACCTCTGGTGTTAGCCTCTGGTGTTATTTGTTCCTGCTGTCACTGGCTGTTTGTTGGAACTCTTGTGAGCCTGCAAGTCTATTTCTGCTCACCCACCCCTGGATGACCGGCATCCCCCTGGCACAGATTGTTGAGGGGCTGCCCTGCTCCTGAGTGACTTTGGAGCCCTGTTATACCTTGCCCCAAGTTATGTTATATTGGGGAATCCCTGTACATCTGAAGGCTCAGAGTAGTCACTCCCCGGAGTGGAGGTTGCCATGGGGATGCTGGTGTGCTCCTTCCCTGTGTAGGTGTGCTCTCTCCCAGTGCAGGTCCCTCTGCAGGGCAGATGTACCACAGCAGAGCTGGCACGTAGGTGACCACAGAACTGCCCTGCTCTTGGGTGCATGAAGTACTCAAGCTGGCCAAGTCCCAAGTGATGTTATGCTTGGTTATCCCTGCGCCTGGAGGTCCCAACTACACTGTTGCTTGAACAAAGATGGTGGAGTGCACTGTGCAACTTCTTGGTGCAGGTCAATCTGCAGGGCAGATGGCCCACAGCAGAGTTGGTGCCCAGATTACCACAGAGGTGCCCTGCCCTTGGGCACAGATGGAAGTCCAGCAGGCTGTGTCCCAAGTGATGTTACATTGGGAAGTCCCTGCGTACCTCAAGGCTCAGTGTAGTCAATCCCTGGGGCAGAGGTCGCCAAGGGGAGGCTGGTGCGCTCTATCACTGTGCGGCTGTGCTCTCAGTGCGGGTCCCTCTGCAGGTCACAAATCAGACCTCAACAGATATAAGAAGATAGAACTAATCCCATGCCTCCTATCAGATCACTATGGAATCAGGGTGGTCTTCAATGGCAAAAAAACCAAAAGAAAACCCACATACACATGGAGGCTGAACAATGCTCTACTCAATGATAACTTGGTCAAGGTAAAAATAAAGAAAGAAATCAAAGACTTTTTGAAAGTTAATGAAAATGAAGGCACAAAATACCCTACTTTATGGGACACAATGAAAGCAGTGCTAAGAGGAAAATTCATAGCCCTGAGTGCCATCAAAAAGAAACGGGAGACAGCATACACTAACAACTTAATGGCACACCTGAAAGCCCTGGAACAAAAAGAAGCAAATACACCAAAGAGGAGTAGAAGGCAGGAAATCATCAAACTCAGGGCTGAAATCATTAAAGTAGAAACAAATAAAACCATACAAAGAATCAACAAAACGAGGAGTTGGTTCTTTGAGAAAATCAACAAGATAGATAAGCCCTTAGCCAGACTAACCAGAGGGCACAGAGATAGTATCCAAATTAATAAAATCAGAAATGAAAAGGGAGAGATAACAACAGAAACTGAGGAAATTCAAAAAATCATCAGATCCTAGTACAAAAACCTGTATTCAACACAACTACAAAATCTTGAGGAAATGGACAATTTCCTTGACAGATACCAAATACCAAAATTAAATCAGGCTCAAATAGACCATCTAAACTGTCCTATAACCCCTGAAGAAATAGAAGTTGTCATTGGAAGTCTTCCAACCAAAAAAAGCACAGGTCCAGATGGTTTTAGTGCAGAATTCTATCAGACCTTCAAAGAAGACCTAACACCAATACTCTTCAAACTGTTCCACAAAATAGAAACAGAAGGAAGAGTACCCAACTCGTTCTATGAAGTCACAATTACACTAATACCAAAGCACACAAAGATCCGACAAAGAAAGAGAATCTCAGGCCAATCTCTCTTATAAATATCAATGCAAAAATACTCAATAAAATTCGTGCCAACCGAATCCAAGAACACATCAAAATGATCATTCACTAGGATCAAGTAGGCTTCATCCCAGGGATGCAGGGATGGTTCAATATAAGGAAATCCATCAATGTAATCCACTATATAAACAATTTCAAAGAAAAAAAACCACATGGTCATCTCATTAGATGCTGAGAAAGCATTTGACAAAATTCAGCATCCTTTCATGCTAAAGGTCTTGGAAAGATCAGGAATTCAAGGCCCATATCTAAACATAGTAAAAGCAATTTACAGCAAACCGGTAGCCAACATCAATCTAAATGGAGAGAAACTTGAAGCAATCCCACTAAAATCAGGAACTAGACAAGGCTGCCCTCTCTCTCCATTTCTTTTCAATATAGTACTTGAAGTTCTAGCTAGAGCAATTAGACAACAAAAAGAGGTCAAAGGGATACAAATTGGAAAGGAAGAAGTCAAACTATCACTATTTGCAGATGATATGATAGTATACTTAAGCGACCCAAAGAACTCCACCAGAGAACTCCTACAGCTGATAAACGACTTCAGCAAAGTGGCCAGATATAAAATCAACTCAAGCAAGTCAGAAGCCTTCCTATACTGAAAGGATAAGCAGGCTGAGAAAGAAGTAAGAGAAATGATACCATTCAGGATAGCCAAAAACCATATAAAGTATCCTGGCGTGACTCTAACCAAACAAGTGAAAGATCTGTATGACAAGAACTTTAAGTCTCTGAAGGGAGAAATTGAAGAAGACCTCAGAAGATGGAAAAATCTGCCATGCTCATGGATTGGCAGGATTAATATAGTAAAAATGAGCATCTTACCAAAAGTAATACACAGATTCAATGCAATCCCCATCAAAATCCCAACTCAATTCTTCATAGAGTTAGAAAGAGCAATTCAAAAATTCATCTGGAATAAGAGAAAACCCAGAATAGCTAAAACTATTCTCAAGAGTAAAAGAACCTCTGGGGGAATCAGTATCCCGGACCTCAAGTTGTACTACAGAGCAATAGTGTTAAAAACCGCATGGTATTGGTACAGTGACAGGCATGTAGATCAATGGAACAGAATTGAAGACCCAGAAATGAATCCACACTCCTATGGTCACTTGATCTTTGACAAAGGAGCTAAAACCATCCAGTGGAAAAAAGATAGCCTTTTCAACAAATGGTGCTGGCTCAGCTGGAGGTCAACATGCAGAAGAATGCAAATTGACCCATTCTTATCTCCTTGCACTAAGCTCAATTCTAAGTGGATCAAGGATCTCCACATAAAACCAGACACACTGAAACTAATAGAAGGGAAACTAGGGAAGAACCTTGAACATATGGGCACAGGGGAGAATTTCCTGAACAGAACTCCAATAGCTTATGCTCTAAGATCAAGAATAGACAAATGGGACCTCATTAAATTACAAAGTTTTTGCAAGGCTAAAGACACTGTCAAAAAGACAAAGCGGCAACCAACTAACTGGCAAATGATCTTCAGCAACCTTACATCCGACAGAGGGCTTATATCCAATATATACAAAGAACTCAAGAAGTTAAACTCCAGAGAGGCAAGTAACCCTATTAAAAAATGGTGTACAGAGCTAAACAAAGAGTTCTCACCTGAAGAGTATCTAATGGCTGAGAAGCACCTAGAGAGATGTTCATCATCCTTAGTCATTAGGGAAATGCAAATCAAAACAACCCTGAGATTCCATCTCACATCAGTCAGGATGGCTAAGTTTAAAAACCCAGGAGACAGCAGTTGTTGGCGAGGATGTGGAGAAGGAAGAACACTCATCCACTGCTGGTGGAATTGCAAGCTGGTACAACCACTCTGGAAAGCTGTCTGGCAGTTCCTCTGAAAACTGGTCATGCCACTCCCGGAGGATCTAGCTACACCACTCCTGGGCATATCCCCAGAGGCTTTACCTGCATGCAATAAGGACACATGCTCCACTATGTTCATAGCAGCCTTATTTATAATAGCCAGAAGCTGGAAAGAACCCAGATGTCCCTCAACAGAGGAATGGATTCAGAAAATGTGGTATATTTACACAATGGAATACTACTCTGCAATTAAAAACAATGAATTCACGAAATTCCTAGGCAAATGGTCACAACTTGAAAATATCATCCTTTGTGAGGTAACCCAATCACAAAAGAACACACATAGTATGCAGTCACTGATAAGGGAATATTAACCCAGAATCTCAGAATACCCTAGACACAATTCACATAGCAATAGATTTCTAAGAAGATGGAAGGAGAGACACCTGGTCCTGGAAAGACTGGATGTAGGGGAACGCCAGGACAGAGAAACGAGAGGGGGTGATTGGAGAAAAGAGGGAGGGATGGGGGCTTATGGGACTTTCGGGGAGGGAGGAAACGGGAAAGGGGAAATGATTTGGAATGTAAATTAAAAAAAATAAAATAAAATAAAAAAATATATATCATATACATATATACATATGAAATCAATGTGGATAGTATCCATTTCTACACTCAACATGTACCAAATATGGTATAGTATATTTTATTTAGTTAACTATTAATAAAAGAATAGATGTAGATAAAATTAAAAAAATCATATTTTGAGAAAATAATTACATGAATAAACAGTAAACATTTCAAGGCAATTTAGAGACATGAAAAGAGACACATTGTAATAAACATAAAGTATAGTACTTATTGCATTTTATGAGCTCATATTTACAAATGTTGGATACTTCCATAATAGTAAATTGTTGTTATCTATTAAATAATTAAGTTTAAAAACAATATTAAAATAACTGTTAACTAATATTTTAATTTTGCATGGGAAACTTTTAGGAAGCATAAAAATTTTGTACATTTGATATATTTTCAAATAGAATTCGAAGCAATAGTAATAAGACCAAAAATCCTTCTGAGTTGAGTGTTGTTCAGTTGTTTCTGGTAAATGGTGCCATATTTGTCTTGTTATTACTATTGATTTTATGATATTATTCTAGTCTTTGTCCATAATAATGAAGTAATACAATGACACCAATACCCGATTGTCTAGAGAGTTACTCTCACCCCTCAAATTAGAAGTACTGAGATTATGTAATATAGTATGTTAAGTTACTTGATAGATCTTTACAGTGAGTCTTTCCAATCAATGTGGAAGGCTTTATTCAACTGAGATTTTCTCTTTCCAAATGACTCTAGCTTATGCCAATTAAAAAAATAAAACCTTAAACACAATGTCTATTATCAAAATATAATCACTATCTTAATCATCATCATTATTACTATCACTCTTTATTCATTCTTGTCACAGAGAAGACTTAAAGGAAACATCCATAATAGCCAAAGAAGTAAAGTTTATTAAGAAGGTGCCATAAAATTGCAAAGCTTCTGTAAGGCAAAGAACATTGTCAATAGGACCAAACAGCAACCAACAGATTGGGAAAAGATCTTCACCAAACTTACATCTGATAGAAGGCTAATATCCAATATATAGAAAAAACTCAAGAACTTAGACATCACAGAATTAAATAAACCTATTAAGAATGGGATGCAGAGCTAAAAAAAAAATACAGAATGGCTGAGAAGTACCTAAAAAGGTTTTCAATATCCTTAGTCATTAGGGAAATGCAAATCAAAACAACACAGATTCCACTTTACACCAGTCAGAATGGCTAAGATCAAAAACTCAGGTGACAGATGCTGGCGAAGATGTGGAGAAAGAGGAACACTCCTCCATTGTTGGTGGAATTGTAAGCTGGTACAACCACTCTAGAAATCATTTTGGTGGTTCCTCAGAAAACTGGACATAGTACTACCTGAGAACCCAGCTATATGTAACTTTGCTCTCTGCTCAAAGATTTGGGTCACAGTCACACAGGGTAACTCTCAGGTTCTGATAACCGCAAGGAAGGAGTTAACTGAGTATAGCCTTGGCTGGCCACCTGGAAGTTCGATAAAACATGACCGCTGCACTCTGCATAGGCGTTCTCATTCTGTTTGGGGGTACATGGCTAACTAGAAAGCTCGCAGAAGATGCTCTAACATGTAATAAGGACACATGCTACACTATGTTCATAGTAGTCATATTTATAATAGCCAGAAGCTGGAAAGAATCCGGTTGTCCTTCAACAGAGGAATGGGGACAGAAAATGTGGTACATTTACACAATGGAGTACTACTCAACTAATAAAATTAATGAATTCATGAAATTCTTATGCAAATTGGTGGAACTGGTAAATATCATCCAGAGTAAGGTAACCCAATCCCCCAAAAAATACACATTGTATGCACTCAGTAATAAGTGAAAATTAGCCTAAAATTTTGTAATACCCAAGATACAATTTATAGACCACAAGAAACTCAAGAAGAAGGAAGACCAAAGTGTGGATACTTTGGTCCTTCTTAGAAGAGAGAACAAAATACTCATGGGAGGAGATACAGAAAGATTGTGGAGCAGAGACTGAAGGAAAGTCCATCCAGAGACTGCCCTACCTGGGGATCCATCCCATATACAGTTACCAAACCCAAACACTAATGTGTTTACTGACAGGAGCCTGATATGGCTGTCTCCTAAGAGGCTCTGGCAGTGCTTGACAAATACAGGGGTGGATGCTCACAGCCAGTCATTGGACTGAACACAGTATCCCAAATGGAGGAGCTAGAGAAAGAACCAAAGGAGTCAAAGGGTTTGCAGACCCCATAGGAGGAGCAATAGTATTAAACAACCAGTACCCCCATAGCTCCCAGGGACTAAACCACCAACCAAAGAGTACACATGGAGTGACCCACGGCTCCAGTTGCATATGTAGTAGAAGATGGCCTTGTCAGACATCAATGGGAGGACCCTTGGTCCTGTGAAGGCTTGATGTCCCAGTGTAGGTGAATGCTATGACAGGGAAGTGGGGGTGGGTGGGTTGGTGAGCAGGTGGATGGGGGATGGACTTGGGAGATTTTGGAGAGGGAACCAGGAAATAGGATAACATTTGAAATGTAAATAAACAAAATAAGTAAATAAAAATTCAAAAAAAAGAAAGTTTCAGAGGGAAAATTATATAAAAGATTTATGTAGTTTTTAAGAGTTTAAAAATGTCTGACACTGTGCCATAGAGAAGCAAACAGAGGATGAAAGGAGTAGTTAATGTTAATAGAAAAATTGCATATTCACAGTGTTGATTACCTTCCATGAACTATGGGTTTGTGGTTTGGATATGGATTAAATCGTTATACTCACTTTTTGTTTTCTATGTGGTGCAACTTAGAGGCTGTGGAAACGTTATTAGGTAGAAGAAGTAGATTGCTTATTGCTGACCATTTTATGATCATCTCTTTCTTTCAGGTCTGTAGAGATGTGAACAAGTAGCTTTTTGCTTCTCCTTCCACAGCTTTGAGTCATTCCTTCTACCTGGCTTTCCCTGTCAGCATAGAATGCATTCAAACTCACAAGCAATATAAATTTTTCAATTTGCTTTTCCAGGTATTTCATCTCAATGAGAAGAAAAGTTACTGAATCAACTGCTAAGAAAGGAAATGAAGTGTTAACAGTAACAACTGGTCCAAACAACTTGATGAAATTTGGACTACTTCTCTACAGACCAAATAAGCATGTTTGTAGAATAAAGATCCCTTAAGCTGTGACTTAGTGTTACTAAGAATGTAATTAGCATCAATGGAAAACTACAACAATCCAACAAAGGGGAGGATGATAAATTACCCAATTCTTTACAAATGAAATTGTTGAGTCACTCACTCCACCAGGTAAGGAACCAAAACCTTCTGATGCAATTGTTGTGGCTGGATGAATATAGAACAGGTAGTATAAGGTACTGATAAGTAACATCCTGAGGTAGGATTCTAGACTCAACAGGGCATGTATAGGGTGCACTCACTTATAAGTTGATATTAGCCATAAAATACAGGATAGGCACACTCCACTCCACAGACACAATGAAGCCAAACAAGAACAAAGTCCCAAGGAGGATGCTTGAATCTCATTTAGAAGGGGAAATTCAATAGTTAACATGAGGCAGATGAGGGATCAGTGTGGAAGAGGGGATGGAGAAGGGAATGAGGGCATTCAGAATCATGCTCTGTGAGAGACATGAGAATGGGCCAGAAAAGTGAGGAAAATAAATTGAATCCTAAAGCTGGTGGGGAAACAGCGGTGGGTTAGGGCATGTGGAGGAAATGCTGGAGACCTAGGATCAGGAGGATCTCAGGAATCTATGCGATCAACTTTAGCTGAGACTCAGCAATGGGGAGATGGAACCTGAAGAGTTCTCCTCCTATAGCTACAAAGGACCCTCAGTGGAGTGATGAGAACAACAATCCCACTCTAACAACTTTTGACCCAAAATTTGCACTGTCTACAAGAAATGCAGTGATAAAGATGGAGCAGAGAAAGAGGAAATCGCCAGCCAATAACTCATCCAACCACAGACCTATTCTATGAACAAGAACCAATCCCTGACACTATTAATTATACCCCTTTATGCTAGGAGACAGAAGCCTACCATAACTGTTCTCTGAAAGGCTCCAACAAACAGATGACTGAAACTAAAGCAGATACTCAGAACCATATACTGGACTGAACTCCATAAGTCTTGAGTAAAAGTTGGGGGAAAGATTGAGAGTCCCAAAGGGGATAGGAACTCTACAGGAAGACCAAAAAGAGTCAACTAACCTGGAACCTTGCGCCTCTCAAAGAGCCAACCACCAACAAAACAAATCATACACTGGCTGGACCAAGGAACTCCATATACATGCAGTATATGGGCAGCTGCGTCTTCAAGCAAGTACCTCAATCACTGGAGCAAGTGCTGCTCCTATAGCTGTTGCTTGTCTGTGGAATATGTTGCCCTAATGGAGGTGCCTTTTCTGGCCTCAGTGGGAGAGGATGTGCCTAGCTCTTCAGAGACATTTTTGTGCCAGAATGGGAATGATACCCATTCTCTTCTATGTTATAAGAAGAGAATGAGACAGGGATAAGGGAGGGAATTTTTGAGGGGGGAAACTGGTAGAGGGCAGCTTTCAGAATATATAGTGAATAAAACAAACAAAAAAACCCAAACAAACAAGTGATAAAACTTTATCACTTCAGATTGTAGAAGACAAATTTTAATGTACAATTCTAATGAGGGTATAGCTGTGCAATTCTTTTCCTTTTACATAAAACCTAAAAGGGTATTTTCAAGATACAAGGTAGTTTAAAGTCTGATGTAGGGTAAATAGAGAATAGAATATTCCTTTTGTATCTGAAGTAACTTTCTGCTCTTAAAGTTCTGCAGACTTTGGAAAGTCAAGGTCGAAACAAATTTGTTTAAAATTAGGCAATGCAGCTTTCATTAAGCCTTAACTTTTCATGTATATTATCATTTTACAAGGGGGACCAATAGCTATTGACAATTATACAGGCAGAATCTTTGTGTTTATGAGAGAGTTACTTATCAAAAAACACTAAACATTTGTTTTATGAGGTATGTATGGCTATCAAGTAATAAGGAAAAAGTTTATAAATACCTTTCTTTTTCAGCAGTCATATAAACAATGCCTAATTTGTTTCAACCCATGGGTCTGATATATCAGCATTCTCTTCATTATCTCTCTTTGCTAATTTTTTCAAATAGTTTATTTAGTAGTTATTCAATGGCATTTACATAACTCTGAGGAGGAAAGTACATCCAGCAGTCACTTGCTTACTTTTATTCAGACACAGCACTAAGCAAAAATTTCAGATGTTTATTGCAAAAATTGTTAATTATTCTGGCAATAATACAAATTGAATTTGTTTAAAGTTCCCACTTACAATAAGGTTCTCATTTTCATATGAAACACAGATGCTATTTTTCATGTTCTGTTAACCCTATCCTTGTCAGGGCATATTGTTCTTAACTAAATTTCAGAAATATTTGGAGGTGAAAGCATTAATGAATTTGTGTTAGCAAAATGATAATACTTATAGGATTAAAGAGTCTACATAGACTGTTTATATCTTGAGATTGTTTTAGACAGTTATACGAAATAAAGAACCCCAATGGAGGAGTTAGAGGAAGGACTGAAGGAGGTGAAGGGATGTGCAACTCCATAGGAAGAACAACAATCTCAACCAACCAGACCCCTTAGAGACCTCGGGGACTAAACCACCAACCAAAGAGTACACATGGAGGGACCCATGGATCCATTTGCATATGTAGCAAAGGATGGTCTTGATGGGCATCAATAGGAGGGGAGGTCCTTGGTCTTGTGAAGGCTTGATGACCCAAGGTAGGAGAATTCTAGGGCAGTGAGGCAGGAGTGGGTAGGTGGGTGGGGGTGCACCCTCATAGATACAGGACAGAGGGGAAATGGGATTGGGGGTTTTGGGAGTGGAAACCTGGAATGGGATAACATTTACATTTTAAAAAAATGAAACAACAAATAAAAAAATTAAGTATTTAAGTAAAACAGCCAAATTTTAAAAAAGAATTCAAGTATTCTTATTTGCCCTTGATTTTGTAACTGTTCAGATGCAAATTTTATGCTTTCTTTAGACAGAACTGGGAAATTATCCTAAGCTTGTAAATATCACTTTGAACACATATTATTCGGCACATTGCATTTATTTAGTTTTCTGGTTGTGATCGAAAAATATAAAAATGAAGAAGACTCTAAAAGCATTACAAATTATGGATACAATGTCTACTACAAATTCATACAGCTTCAATGTTTCTTTGTAAACATGTGTGAACTAATTTTTATTTATAAGTAAATAAGGCAAAGAGATTCCTAAGTTTCTGACTTAAACGTTTCAAAAGTTAGAGATGAAAATTTAAGAAATATATTTTTAGATATTACTGGCTATTTAACTTAAAACATACACTTCATAAATGTAGTTTGAGTAGATGGTGGTTGAGTTCACCCCTTTATGTCAGATATACATAATTGGGAACAGCTGTGCTTTGTGATATTTAGTTATGATTGGCTGTGTAAGCATAAAAGAACAGTTGTTATATCTGACCAGGTGCCATTTATGAGACCATGCACTATAATTTAATATTTTGTATCTTATATGAGCACATGAAAAAGGGAGGGGAATATGAGGCATTTGAGAGGTTCTGGAGACAGGGAGTAAACATTGCAATTTGAATGTGATAACGATTGCAATATATTGTATGCATATATGAGCACCTCAAAGAATAAATAAAATATATTTAAAAGAAATCATTATATATTGTTTTATTTTATTTTATTTATTTATTTATTTATTTATTTATTTATTTATTTATTTATTTATTTATTTTGGTTTTTCGAGACAGGGTTTTTCTGTGTAGCCCTGGCTGTCCTGGAACTCACTTTGTAGACCAGGCTGGCTTCGAACTCAGAAATCCTCCTGCCTCTGCCTCCCAAGTGCTGGGATTAAAGGCGTGCGCCACCACCGCCCAGCCTATTTTATTTTATTTAAAACATTTGAAATGTTGGCCCCCTTCCTGGTCCTCCCAACCCTAGTTCTTCACAACATACCACAACCCCCTTTGCTTCTGAGAGAGTACTTTCTGGATCCCCACTCCCACTTCACCCCTGCCAGCATACCCTTTCCCTGGAACATCAAGTTTCTACAGGATTAGGCACATACTCCCCCACTGAGTCCAGACAAGGCAATCCTCTGCTACATATGTGCCAGGGCTGCAGAACAAACCATGTATGCCCTTTGGTTGGTGACTTAGTCTCTGGGACCTCACAGGGGTCTGGGTTAGTGGAGACTTTTGTTCTCCTTATGGGGTTGCAATCCCCTTCAGCTCCTTCAGTCCTTCCCCTAACTCTTCCATAGGGATCCCAGACCTCTCAGTCCAATTGTTAGCTGTGAGTGTCTACATTTGCCTCAGTCAGCTGCTGGTAGAGCCTCTCTGAAAACAGTCATGTTAGGCCCCAGTCTGTAAGCACAACATGCCATCAGTAAGAGTGTTAGAGTTGGGTGCCGGGGCATGGGATGGTTCCAAGTTGGGCTGGTCACTGGATGGCCTTTCCTTCAGTCTCTGCTCCATTTCATAGCAGCCTTATTTGTAAGAGCCAGAAGCTGGAAACAACTCAGATGTCCCTCAACCTAAGAATGATACAGAACATATGGTTCATTTATACAACGGAATAGAGGAGATCATGAATTTTGCAGGCAAACAGACAGAACTAGAAAATATGATCCTGAGTAGGGTAACCCAGACCCAAAAGGACATGCACAGTATGTACTCACGGATAAGTGGATATTAACCAAAAGTTCAGAATACCCATGATACAACTCGCAGACCAAATGAAGCTTAACAAGAAGGAAGGCCCAAGTGTAGATAGTTCAATCACTCTCAGAAGTGAGGCAGAGGGAGAGGGAGAACTTAGTGGGAGAGACGAGAGAGGGAAAATGTGTGGGCAGGATCAGATATTGGAGGAGACAGGAGAGAAGTCCAGAGGGCCAGGAAAATGTATGGAAATCTGCAGCACTGTGGCATAGGGGGTAGGGGAACTTCTCGAAGTCTCAGAGACCTGGGATATTAGATGCTCCCAGGATACAGTGGGGATGAGCTTAGCCACAATTCCCAACAGTGGAGAGACAGAACATAAAGACACTACCTCCAGTGAATAGACGTGGCCCCCAGTTTAGTCATGAGGCCACTCACCCATCTTCAAAATTTTTAACCCAAAATTATTCCTTTCTAAAGGAAATGCAGAAAATATATTTTTATGCTATATATCCTTGTTATATTTTTCCCTACCCCAACTCATCTGAAATCTTTCTAACATCCCCTCTCATTTGAATCCATACCCTTCTTTTTTTAATTATTCTTTAATCTTCTTTTACAGTTCAGTCATTATCCCCCCTCAGTCTGCCCTCTGACTGTTCCTCATCCCATATCTCCTCCCCAATTTCCAAGAGGATGTCCTCACCCCCACCCCCACCCACATCCCACCAAACTTTCCCACTCCCTGGATCCTCAAGTCTCTCGAAGGTTAGGTACATCTTCTCTCACTGAGGCCAGACCAGGCCGTCTTCTGCTTTATATGTATTGTGGGCCTCATATCAGCTGGATCCACATCCTTCTTTATAGAACTAGAAAACAAATATTTTAACAGCATCATGGTACATAGTTTTTGAAATTATATATATATATATATATATATATATATATATATATATATATAATGTATATATGTGTGTGTATGTATGTATGTATATATGTATGTATGTATGTATTAGTCCACTTAATGGTTTTTTCAAATAAAAGGGCCTCCATTACCTATATGACTTCACTCTGCCTTGGCTTGATACCCTATGGACACCTGTTTTCTTTGATCAGTTTGAGAATAAGAGATGTTCTGCTGTCTGCAGACAGTGACTGTTAAGCCCTCTGATTTATCTGCAGTTCACAGCTTCTCATTTTCTAATCCTTTTTGGAACATCACTGTCTTTATGAAAAACTTCACAAATTACACATTAAAAAAAATTACCCTGAAAAATTGTGATACGTGCATAAACAACTATATACTATTAGAGGTATGTGTGTGTGTGTGTGTGTGTGTGTGTGTGTGTGTGTGTGTGTGTGTGTAAAAATAATAAAATAATAAGAGGCCATAAATTTAAGAATGAAATGGGACATGGAATGGGTTAGAAGAGCAAAAATGATGGGGAGGTAGAACAATTATACTTTATTTCAAAACATTTTATATAAGAAAATAACAACAAAGTATTGCTGTTGGGACTGGTGAGCTGTGTTTGTGGGATAAATGTGCTTGAAATAAAAATGCCAATCAAGTGACAACTTATCAATTTTACTCTAATGTATTTCATTGATCTTTGCACTCCTGAGCACACCACACATTTTAAATACCAAGTCCTATAATTCTATAAATAATGTATAACTTTTGCAAGAGAAAATATTTTTCTTTTAAGTATACTGCTCAGCTTTAAACTTCCATATGAAAGCTTGTAATGTGGTAAGCTCTCCAAACAAATGAATATTCCTTCAAACCAACCATGACAATGGTTTTCTACATAATAATGATTACAAGGGCAATTAGTTTTAACCAAAGAACTATAAGAACCACAAAACATCACCAATGCTAACAAAAATTTAAAGAGAGAACCAATAGAAATAAATAAAATTATTTAATTGATTTTCTAATCTTTTGCTCAGAAATAGAAGAAGAATCCCTATTTTTCTATGAGAAGTAATAGGTAGGACACTACCATGAGAAGTCTACATTTCATTACTTACTCTTCTTAAGTCCTTATTGTCCTATTTCTCTTGAATCTCTCTGTACCACACTAGTTAGTACCTTTCTCAGATTTTAGTATATATCAGGTCAAACTGCTTTGATAATTATATTAATTAAATGTCCTCTTGATTTTCCTTCTTTACGAAATTCCGTTTCCTCTCTCATCTTGTAGACTGATAGTTACAACTAACTAACTGCTTAGTATAACTGGAGATGATCCGTCAAGGGTGCATGTTTCCTTTCCTGTGGGCCTTTGACTACTTTGTTCATTGGGTGCTTACTATCACTAGGATAGTAAACCTTATCCTAGTTTGCCATGTTCATTTCAACAGCTATTACTTCCTCATCTTGTCATATTAAAGACTTATCTACAGTAAATGGAGTTTAATAAACTCTATTAGTTATTAATATGACACCAACTGGCCCCAAATAACTGAGGCAGAGCCATAAAAATTTATTTAATCATCTCTGGTGCATAACTGATGGAATTGTCCCTAATTTAATTTTTTCTACCACTAGACTGTCAAGTCCATAGCTTTGCTCCCTAAGTACTTGCAGTTTGAGTCTTCCCGGGTTATTTCTGTTTTATCAGCTTGTCCTCAGTGTCCATATCATTTGGGCATGTGCTCCTGGTCCATCATGTTTAATTTATGTTTTAAATGATACCCCTTTCCTGATTTCCCCTCTGGAAAAAAACTATCCCATCCTCCCTCTCCCTGCTTCTATGAGAGTGTTCCCCTACTCACCCATCCACTCCTGTCACATTGCGCTGGCATTCCCCTACACTGGGAAAATGAGCCTTCACAGGATCAAGGGCCTCTCGTCCCATTGATTTCTGATAAAGCCATCCTATGCTACTTATGTGGCTGGAGCCATGGGTCCCTCTATGTGTACTTTTTGGTTGGTAGTTTAGTCCCTGGGAGCTCTAGAGGATCTGGTTGGTTGATACTGTTGTTATTCCTGTGGGTTTTAAACCCCTTCAGCTCCTTCAGTCCTTTCCCTAACTCCTCCATTGGGGTCCCTGTGCTCAGTCCAATGGTTGGCTATGAGTATTTGCATCTGTATTCCTCTTTATTCTCCCAGTCATTGGCTGTAGCCACCTTTACTTAATCAATAGGTTTAAATTGGGGAGCAAACCTTATATAGTGTCAGTAGGTGTATTTGAAGATCTTCCCTTGGGGGACCAGTATTTATCATTTTAATACATAGCAGTACCTGACTAACACCAACAATCTCCTTAGAACATGGTAACTTTTATTTCATTGCTAGAAGACTGTCTTATTGTATCTGTCATCTCTGAAATAATGAGAACTTATTTTAATATATGTCTTAGTTACTGTTCTATTTCTGTGAACTAGCAATATGACAAAGCCAACTCCTTCCTAAAACGTTTAGATGGGGCTTGATTACAGTTTTGGATAATTAGCCCATGGCCATCATGGTAGGAAGCAGACAGGCATGGTGCTGGGGCAGATGTGAGATTTACATCTGTCTCTATAGGCAACAGACTACAAAAAGTGATATTGAGGCTAACATGGACCTTGGAACCTCATAGCCCTACCACAGTAACACAACTACTTTAAGAATTTCATACCTCCCCAAACAAGATCACAACTCCGAATGCATCACAAAAAGCTCTACTAATGGGGAAATCCAGCATTCAAAGATATGAAAAATTGAGGCCTTTCTCACTCAAATCACAGCAGTAAATGAAATTATATATACCTTTTCCACATGTCTTCAGATGGTAATATCAAGCTACAGGTAGCATAGCTTATATAGATATAATTGGCATATACAGAGGGTCATTAGAAAAAGTTCATAGCAATCACTGTAATAATGTCTTAGGAATTATTTGAGTTATTGTGTAAATTATAAATAAAAAAGTTTTAATCACACAATTCAGATGACTTGAAATGTGAAAATAAAAACAAGAATTCATTAGTGGTAACTTATAATTATAAAAAACGTATCTCATATGAACATTTTTCCAGTAATCATAATGAGATTTGCAGTTGCTATTGATCTTTTCATTAATTTTTAAAACTGTTAGGTTGGGACAATGGTATTACTATTTACAAGTGTAGCAACTTTTCACCTAGTTATGAATGGAAAATTCTACTCTTTCTCTTGCTTTTTATAAAAGGGGGTACGTATAAATGTCATGTGTCAAATGGTTTGAAAATGGGAACCTAATGATGACTTTTCTGTTTCTCTTCCACATGCATTTTCATCTTCAAATTTCTAGTGATTATCCCTATCAATAAGCACTCTCTTCTATCACTGTCTTAAAGCAATCTTATGTTGGGTTACTCATAGATTAATCTACCAGCCATCTGTTTAGTTTGTATAGTTTGAATGTTTCTGCTTTGTATGCCCTGGCACTAAACTGCTTGCATTCAGTCAGTAGCAGGATTCTAATCTGTTAAAGATACAGACATTTGTGAAAAAATTCCAGCTGGCATAATGAAAACATCAGCAAGTGACAGATGAAGTTCCATGTAAGCACAAGTATAATCCTCTTTATATTATACTTACTAATATAGTCCTTCTCTAGTTTATTGCTTTATTACCATTGTGCTTTGTTCTCATTCTTTGAGCAATGCTATAATGTGGAAAAACCCTTTATCTAGTAAAATTCCCAGCTTTTTCCTTAAAATAGAAACTCGTTATTTTGATGGACTTACAAAGACATGAAAGACAATTATATGGCTTAAAGTCTCTCTTCTGATAATTTTCCAGGAGTTTGTGATAAACTTCATTACTCAATTGTTGTGTACCAGTAAGTACCATTATTAAGCATTGTTTTCCAATGACAGCTTTTCCCTGGTCATTGAAATTATTTTCAACGTGTTGAAATTCCTTCAACAGATGAGTGATACAGAAACAATGAAAATGGTTCACTCCTTTTTACCCTCTATAGTAGCAGTTCTTAATTCTACACTATAAACATTTTGAGCTGTTTTTATAATGGTCAGGTTCTTGTTATCTGCATGGTAGAATGTTCAGAAGCATCTTTATTATGGAACCTTTGGATAGCAATAGGACTGACACCTCAGTGTGACAAAAACAAAACAAAGAAAAACAACTCTAGTATATTTCTAATTGTCTAATTTCTAGTAAATGTCTAATTGTAAGTCTTATCTAGAAACTACTAGTCACGGTTTTGTGATCTTGTTTTAATGATTGTCAAGGATAAAAATAATAAGATGCTCAGAAAGCAATGAAAGAAACCAAAAATTTAATTTTGCACATGTGGGTGCAAATATGTCAAAATAGTTATCTTCTATAAATATTACTGTAGTAGATTTGTGGTAGTTGTAGGAGGATTATGAATATGTTTGTAGATATACCCTAATCCATTAAAATAAACAATGTCTTGAGTGTTGATTTTAGAAACTTATAAGTATAAATACAATAAATTATGTCAAAGAATACAGAAGTCCATCAGTCATTAATGTTTGCAGTTTGAGAGACTACCATTTTTATAATTGTTTCAGGTGAATTTTTACAGAGCTTGTTAATCTTCAATAAGAAGAATCTGCATCTTCTAAAAGGAAAGTCACTTTCACTATCCGAAGTGAAATGGCATGACCCTCACATCAATGCATTTAATTCTGAAAATGTAATTATAAGAACTTAATGAGAAGAAAGTCAGATTAATTGCTTAACTGTTTCTGTTTCCCCCACTGGTGTCCTTGAGCAATTTGATTTTGGTATTGATGACATTCAATAGGAGAATAATTAACATTGCTCTAAATGGTTATCTTTTAAAAGCAGGAGCATTACTCTTTAAATTGCCTGTCAGTTTGAAATAAAACTTTGCAATTATGAGTATAAGTAGATTTAGCATGTTCCACACTTACTTCTTACATTGCAACTTTGGACCCTAATAATTGAGACCACTGTGATTCTGTAATACAGTAGCTATTATTAAGAAACTGTATTGCTTTGGATTTTCAATAGTATCCTCTAAGAGAAGAATTCTATCTAATAATTTGAGTATTATAATATAGCTCCCCATTTTGATTTTGCTTTGTAAATTAAACAAAATCCGTACATCAAGGTTATAAAGTAATAATTTATATCACAATTATATTGAAGATTTATACAATTAATTTTAGTTGCTCTATATTTTTAGAGCTCATATTTTGGATGCCCATTTTAATATTAGTCCTTTAATTTTAAGTGCTCAATGATCACCAGGTATTTCATAGACTGTGTGCCCAGTAAAAATTTTCAATATGACTGTTCATTTTTTCATTGTAATATAGAAGAAATAGTGTATAGCTAACTCATCCTGATGCATTTTATCCTCTGCAAAAAGCATCTTTTTCTTTTTTATAATTTGTGTGTACATGAAAAGGTTATATCTAATTTCCTCTCAACTCCAAAAATCAATGTTTTATTTATTCTAGAATTTCAAACTTATGTTTCTGGCATTTTCACCACAGAGTCTGTAATAGAATGTTAATCTATTAATAACACTTTTGTCTTAAACAGTCATTTCTGGGTTGTTGAATTTGTGGGAAATATTATTTATATTCAACTTTAAATTTAAACACCTTGATGTAATAGTAACTTCGAACTTTTAAGATGTATTTATTAAAGGTTGCTGGAGTATGCACCTATAATTCCAGAGCTTAACCCAACCACAAAAGAACCCACATGGTATGCACTCACTGATAAGTGGATATTAGCCCAGAATCTCAGGATACCCAAGATAAAATTCACAGATCACATGAAGCTCAAGAAGAAGGAAGAACAAAGTGTGGGTGCCTCGGGTCTTCTGAGAAGGGGAATAAAATACTTATAGGAGCAAATATGGAGATAAAGTGTAGAACAGAGACTAAAGGAAAGACCATCCAGAGACTGTTCCAACTGGGGATTCATCCCATATACAGTCACCAAACCCTGACACTATTGTTGATTCCAAGAAATGCTTGCTGAAAGGAGCCTGATATGACTGTCTCCTGAGAGGCCCTGAGAGAACCTTACAAATACAGAGGCAGATGCTCACAGCCAACTCTTGGACTGAACCCAGGGTCTTCAATGGAGGAGTTAGAGAAAGGCCTGAAGGAGCTGAAGGGATTTGCAACCTCATAGGAAGAACAACATTATCAATCAACCAGACCCTTCAGAGCTCTGAGGGGCTAAGCCAAGGAGTACACCATGGATCCAGCTGTATGCAGAGCAGAGAACTGCCTTGTCAGGCATCAGTGGGAGGAGAGGTCCTTGGTCCTACGAAGGCTTAATAGAAACCCCAGAATAGGGGAATTGAGGGTATTTAAATGAAAAGAGTGATAAGAGAATGCTAAAGATTTCGTTGTAGGATTGAAGGTGTGTGTGTGTGTGTGTGTGTGTGTGTGTGTGTGTGTGTGTGTGTGTGTGTGATGTCAAGTAGCAAGATTTACACCAAATGTCAGTTGAAACAGTCATGAAAAGATTATACTAAATGATCTATTTAACTTGGTCATATGAAGAAAATTAATCTCTGGGAAATGTGTCATGTAAAAGAGATTGTGACTTTGATGTTTTATGACTTTCTGCTTTAGGTTGGGAAACATATCCTTTCAATACAGTATGATTTCATAAAACCTTATCTTATAAAGAAATTTATCCAGATATTTAAAAAAAAGATGTGAGAGCATGAGCTCATATTTATGAACAATGTGCACTATGAAAGAAGATTAACTTTTTATTTAATATCACCTTGTAATTTAAATTTTGATCCAAATTAGTTAATTTAGATAATTATGTTAGTTTTACATTGAAGTACTTTTTCAGTATTATCATTAATATTAAATAAATTAATTCCCATATATCATGTGACAATAAATGCTTTCTCTACCCATAATAGTTAATCTAATTGTTAATTTGAAATGACAAATCTAACTTACGAATTTTCTGCACAAATTTGACATATGGCCATATCTGTTAGAGATTATATTCTTTGCTTAATTTTGTATATGAAGGTCCTGCTCAAAACTGGAGTACCCCATTCCCAGATTTTGGGTCAGACTATACAGTATAGGAGATATCTATCTGAGTAATTCCCTCTTAAATTCCCTCTTTTTGATATTGACTGTGCATGTGATGTGAAAATGTGATGAGAATGTGATTTGGAAGCCTCTGCCTCTATGACCCTCCTGAAATGATGGCTTGCAACCTGATAAAAATCATCTAAAATAAACCATTTCTTCAGTATGTACCTTTATTTTGGGTATTTTATCACAGTCATATAAATAAAATAAATATACATCCTTTAACATGATTTCAATTTTCAAATTAAATTGCCCTAGACTATTTATTTTTTGTTATTTTGTTATCATTTGGAATAGAAATTTTTAAAAGAGGTGAAGGTAAAGAAAAAGGTAACAGAAAGAGTGAGAGAAGGAAGACATAGAGGAGTAAGAAGTGGGACAGGTAAAAGGTGGAAGATTTGAGGTTACTGAAGAAGAGAAACTGAAATCACTGCACTTGAAGTGTGGGCTGAGAAGCAGGAGGGGGTTGAATGAGGAACAGGGGGAGGGAAGAGGGCTTATGGGACTTTCAGGGGGGAGAGAACCTGGAAAGGGGAAATCATTTAGAAGGTAAACAAAGAATGTAGAAAATAAAATAAACAACAACAAATAAAAGAAGTGTGGGCTGGTGGTGGTGTGGGTTGGTGGGTTGCATTTATATTTTACTGACATTATTGGGCAAGCAGAATTTCACTACTAATTAGGAAATACTTATTGTTCATCTTTCAGTTCTCAGATCTTTGCCCTTGTTCTGGTCCTGAGAAAGCATTCCATTAGTATAGCAGTTGATAGCTCACTTCCACGTGTGTTCTCCTTAACTAAAAGCTAATTGCTTGAAGGTTTTTGAAATACTAAGCAAAGAGGAGAAAGCATGTTTTGGCTAATTGGTTAAAAGTAATTCTGATTAATGTACAACTGAGGAATTTTCTCCTGAATATAAGATTTTGGGAGTACAAAGTTACATTTGATGTTGGCTTATTTACCTGCCTTATTAAAATTCAAAAGTTATATTTTATTTCAAGGTATCAGTATTCAGAAAACATGGTGGTTACTGAAGTAAGAGGAAAAAGGACACTAAGTGTCTCTTGTGAGTTAGTGAAACTTTTGAGTCTCTATAATTTTCACACATAATTTTCTGTGACATGAAAATGAGGACCATTTGTATAGTTTAAAAGCTTAATTTTTGCCAATTCATTTCTTTTGAACAAATCAAGTAATGTTCACCACCACTATATAAAAGAACATGTCTATTATAGTGAAAGACGAGATACCCTCCTCTCTGAATACTAGTATAAAGGGAAAAATGATATGAACTGAAGTTGATTCAGGAAAACCTTCCTGATAACACCTTTTATTCTGCATGGTAAAGGAAGCTCAAATTCTATAACAGAAAAAATGATTGTTAAACAAATACCAAAATAAATAACTAGGATATTAGTGTCTCAGTGTTTAAAATAGAAGAGCATTTTCAAATACAGAAAAAAAAGATAATATGGAAATATTTCTTAGCGTTAGGAGAGGCATTAAATTCACACATTCCCGTGGAAATATAACACATGTAAAATGGAATGTAAATCCATTTCTAACCATATTAACATAAAGTAGTTTATAATAAAACAGTTAATATATTATGAGAAGGGTGGGTATAAGCATTTTTTAAAACAATATGAAGCAATTGTCACCAGACACTGTACATAATGATAAAACTCTAGTGACAGAGAAAATCCCATAAGCAGATTCTATTATATAATTCATGCTTGCATTAATGTCATGAAATGCACTTATTTAAGGGATTATTTAAGAAAAAAATTATACTATCTCATTTAAATAATCAAATTTCAATGTTTGAAAAAATAAAATTTAATTATTTTAAAAATATATTTCACCTGAAAATAAGACAGGAGATCAAAAGAAAAATGTTTTTACTATCAAAGAAAAACTTGTAAATCTCAAGATTTTGAGTCATCAAATGTTATTATTTTAACTGAGTATGGATTCAAGTTAGTGTCCATAAGTTCCAAGCAATATTTCCTAAACAACAGAATGGGGAAAGTTTTGAATTAAGTGAAATTTTAGGTAAAGGATGAATTTACATGTAATGGTATTTTTCCATGTATACATTTGAATGAAGTTGGAGATTTCATGGTCTTTTTGTTGTTGTTGTTTTTGTTGTTGTTATGAGATGGAATCATATGTAACATAACCTAGTCCCAAACTTGCCACATATTAATAGATGACCAGAAACTCCCCATCTTCTGCTATTTTCTTCCCAATGTCTGGTTTGCAGGATCCATAGAGCTGAGCTTCTGAAATACAATTTATGTCATCCCTCTTGCCTTTCTGAGTACAGTAATTAAAGTTTCCATAAATAAATATAGATGGTATAAAAATTATACATATTTGTAGTATACTAGTAATATTATTGTATGAGATATTTAGATGTTGATCTATTAAACTCTTTAATATTAGATTCAAACATTGAGTTATGTAAATCATTTTTCCTACTGCTGAAATAAACTACTTTTTAAATATTTTGTTCATGTTAATCTTTTTATACTAGTTTATATATATTTGTAATACACAAATGTATGTATTTAATAAAAATAACAATTAAGAATATGATATAACTTTGGGAAGTGGGGCACATAAGAGAAGTTGTCAGAGAGATGAAAATATGCAAATAATGGAGATATGGTGTTCAGTTATTAACTACTCAGCAATAACAAAAACAGAATGAATGAAATAAAACTTATAAAATATTATCATAAGAACAAAAGAGGCTATAAATTACTACTTAAGGTTTCATCTACTGAAGAAATCAGGATGGAATCCTGTGAACTGCGCAGATATTTTCTCTGATTTTAGCTAAACATCAAAGGAAAAGCCATATTAGTACTCAAGCTTACAATTAGGCAAATTCAAAAAGTCCTAGTGTGTGATTGCCCGATAGGTAAGTACTGGCTTGCATAACAATAAAGTACTACATGTTTCTAAAGCTATGGAATAAAGTTCGGAAGAGTTAGGATCATAAAGAAATGATAAGCATTTGGAGAGACATTTCTATTTCATCTTATTTAAGAATTAAATAATATATACATAAATTGAAATAATGATATTCCACCATGTATAAAATTCTAATGTTTACAAGACTTCTAATTTAAAAGTTAATTAAAAATATCTAGAAATAACTGGACTTCATAATTCCACTTTCAATTATAGATGACACAAGTGGTTAGTATAACAATGGAGCATTAAAGACAAATTGAATTAAGAGAAACAGAAGAAGCAACTGCATACAGACATCCTGACAGAAAGCATTACTAGAATTGCAGTTTCTTATATAAATGCCACTGGAGGGAACAGATTGCCACAATAATTCAGTAATTGTAGAGAGATCAGATTCCTGTCTAGTTACCTTCTACATGACCCTGGTATATTCTATTCAGATTTGTAGTGATTTATAACCGGTGAATAACTGCTATAGCTCATTCTCAAGCTAGACTTGCATATTCATAGGTGTGATGAGAACAAATGGTTTTGAAAAGGCGTTGAAAGGACACAGAGTGTGTGAGCTCATCTACATCCATCAACCATGTTTTCAATAATACGTTTTTTCTAGAAACCTTGACTTAACAACCTAGCAAATATGGGGTCTAGAGGGAAAAGGGGGTTATGCATATATTTTTCCTAAGGTGTGACAACTTGACTCGATTTAATATTTCTGACATTTTGCTTCATCAAATTACAATCAGTGGGAGATTTGATTGTGCAAAAAGTTGATAATAATTACAGTGAAATGAGGAAATGAACTCATCCATTCATAGAAAAATAAATATACTGGAGGTGGCACCTGAATACAAAGTAGTTTGCTCTAGTTTTAGCATTCTAGCAAAGGTCATGCAGGGTTTTCATCTTGAGGTTTGAAGTGCTTCATAGATCAACTCAAAAAAAAACTATCCACATCCTCTGAAATCTGCAGAAATGGCTGCTATTGCTACAGACAGGATAACATTGCAGAGATTTTTAAATCTTTCTAAATAAACTTCGAAGCAGAATAAGTGAGGACTTTTCTAGGGGAAGTATACCATGGTATAATTTTCTTGAATGAGTCATGTCACTTTAGAATACTTGTCCTAAATGATGTTCCTCTACTGACTGCTTTTTTAAGTGCTCATAAGTAAATGCAGCAGACAGAAAAGAGTGGATGATTTTCTCCAAACTGCACAACTGTGAAATTTCACCACTGGGTGGCAAATGAATTCTATTTAGAGGTTCTGTTCCTTGATTAGTATAATCCACAACAGAGTGTTTCCATACTAGACAAAGTAACATAGCTACTTGTTGTGTTTAGTATTTACGCGTGACATTTGTTGACAGAGTGGCTCTGAACCATCACCAGTTGGCAATTTCAAGGAGTTTTAAATAAAAATAATTCTGAGTGTTTAAATTTGCACAATGATAGTGTACCAGTGTTTACAGACTATGGAGGGAAGTTCTGATGGATCGTTGCCTAAACCATAATTAGAGATTTTAGTTCTTTCTATATGAAGTCAGAGTTTTATTTCAAAATGCCTTAATGAACTTCATATATTATGAATTTTGCAAAGAAAAATAGGTAATTTTATAAACTATAAACGCTATTGATATTAGTAATGAAATGATTTGCCTTAAAGTTCTAGCTCATAAAGCTCCCTTGAATTTAAGAGACAAATGACTGGAGATATGTCAAACAGTAGTTCTTTTTGATACCTGGTATAATTATGTACTTCTGACTGGCTTTAAACTCTTTGTAGACCAGGCAGCACTTGAAATTACAGTTACAGATACGTGCCTTCCGCTGCCTCCTGAGAGCTAGGATTAAAAGTGTGTGCCACCACATCTGACCCTCCACTGTTATTCTTATCGCATTTACTGAGATTCTAAAATTACCAGATGTTATAAGAAGCACTGTAAAGTATTTAACTCTCAAAAGAGAAAGGTAGATGAAATCCACGGCTCAAAAATGGGTTTTTAAATGGAAGATTGTTAAATGATTTGTGAGAAAATGTTAAAGTTTAATAATCAACAAAAATGATAATTATGGTGCTTTACTTTGGGAACATGTGATGAATCCTGAATAAACAGAAACAAACACTTCCTAGTTCTACACAGTTTTGGCAATACAGATATGTTTATGTCAGTTGATACTTTCCAAAGCCTGTGATATCCTAGACCAACAAAACGGTAGTTGTAATAAAAATGGGTTTATTGGTAGAATTTCTGTAGAGAATAAAAGGATATAGGAGACACTAAAGCCAAATTTGAGGTCGTTAAAGAAGACATCCTCGAGCATATAATATCAAAAGCCCATTTTAAAACGGCTTTTCCAGTGAGATTTAGGATGAAAACAAACACTGGTGAAATGACTTTGAATGGTATCATGCTCCAGTATTGTGAAGAGAAAAGTCATCAGGTCAATGGAAATTTAGTATATCTCAAACAAAGAATTTCAGACTCATCAATACACTCAACATTTATATGTAGAAACTTCACTACCTCTATTGTCAAATTATCATATAAAGATAATGTGAACCCTCATTGGTTTAAGATGAAAGCATAGATGGATGAAAGCATGGATATATAAGTAATATATCAATGTCTTTCTGGAAAAAAAAGGAGTGAAAAATGCATTTTGTCAGTTAAGTAGTGAAAGATCAGATAGAAGAGCTAAGGAGAGCATGTGTGCAGTATTAGGAAGAGTTAATGTTTATCTCTGGAGAGTAAAAACAAGGAGGTAAACACTGATGCGAGGGAATCAGAAATAAAAGAAAATAAATAGCTTTAGGTAAGAAATTATAGGCAACTAATCATAAGAGAAAAAAAGAAGGAAGAGAGATGTTTGCATAATTTTAAAAAGAATGCACTGGAGCTTCAGGTTGAAGTGAAGAATGAGAAAAGCCCAAAATGCTGTCTGGCTACTTTAATCCTGAGTGTCTAAGAAGGAAATAACTGTGTGTAAGAAATGTTAAAAAGAAAAACATCCACTTTGGAAAGCTAACAAAGCATCAGCATTTATTATTTCTCTTAATCATTATAACAATTCTTTGACTCTTTTGTAGGTGAGAAACTTAATGTCTTTGAAATTTCTATCTAAAAATTGACAGGAAATTTTTGCAGACAGTGTTTTTGTAAAGAATCAGTTTGCAGATTTGTGGCCTTTCCTTAATGTTTCCCATAAAGTGTGTAGAAAACTGATTTCTTGTTATAATATAGATTAAGTAAGTGTGCTTGTAATTTCAGGTTTATTATAAAAATATACTAAATATCTAACTGTTTGTAAAATCTATGTGTACAGATTAAGTATACATATATCTTTTCATTATGAAACAGGTAGAATTGGTAACCACAGAAGGATTTAGCTTGAATTATCCTCATATATATCTGTGTACTCCTGATAGCAGTCGGTTTTGAACTTGTCAGAAGTGTAAAATGGTATTACTTACTGAACAGTAGTAATGAAAATATCAGCAAAGTCCATAGCAATATTGCTCACTTTTTCTAGATACCATTATGCAAATTTTCATAGCTAATTTGGTGGTAAGGTTGTGTAATCAGACATATTCAACTTCAGCACTTTGAATTTCCATGTCTCTGTTTACATTCTCCATCTGTTTTTGAATGCTGTCTGCTTTCATTGAGTTTCCAACATATTAATTATTATTACTTGAAATTTCCTCTCAGATAACTTAAATAGCTGCATCATATATAAAACTGGTTCTGTCTTGATTTTTCTCTTTAGGCAATTTGTGAATTCCTTTTAATTTTTTTGTTGGACAGTAACTATTTTATAATAACAGCAACTGAGACGAATAGGCCTTTATGGTAATTTGAATTTACAGTGATTTAAGTTGAGTGTTTTCCAATACTTCCTTATAGCTGAGGAGTCCAGAAAACTATAGTATGTTTCTTTTATTTCCTGATAGGGAATTTGTAGTTTCCTATAAGAGGTGTGTGTGTCCTGGAGTACTTTTAGTATTAATCCACTCTCAAATAAATAAAACCATATTTGTGCCAGGCGGTGGTGGCGCACGCCTTTAATCCCAGCACTTGGGAGGCAGAGGCAGGAGGATTTCTGCGTTCGAGGCCAGCCTGGTCTACAGAGTGAGTTCCAGAACAGCCAGGGCTACACAGAGAAACACTGTCTCAAAAAAACAAAAACAAAAAAAAAATATTTGTGTGGTTTTAATTATGGAGGTGAAAAGTATGTATAATTTTATTTAGTCTATTCCTGTGGGTGTACATGCATGTCCTAGTTGAATCCAGAAGTCAACTTCAGATCTTCTTATATCACTCATCTCATGATTTTTTGAGACTGTGTTTTTCACTAACTATGAGTCTTGTTGATTCAGTTTGACTGACTGTCAAGCAAGATGCAAGGACCCATCTGTCTACATGACCACAGTTCTGGTATTATTGGTATGTACTGTCTTACATGACTTTTTGTATCAGTGCTATATAAACAAACTCAATACCTCATTATGATGTGAACTGTTTGTGTGAACCATGATTGTGAACCTTTCCTTTAGCCCTTCCTCTCTTCTTTAAAGAAGCATTACCATGGTGGGAGAGCAGGTTCTGTCTGTGACTCTTTTTTCCTGAAGCTCCATATTGATCATATAGTTTTCCTGAAGCATGAATTCTCTGTTGTAAAGTTCTCTGTTCTCAAAGTTAAGGTACCAAGTAACGCTAGGCACTGATACTGGGAGAGGACAGAGGGGAAATTAGGAGCAAAAAGGGACCATAAGGAGTCATAGGCATATAGGACAAAAATTATTCTCCAGCATACAGTCTGCTAAGCACGGAGATACTGGCATGTATACACTCAGGTACACATTAGCAAACATGAGCTACCTACAGTGGGCACAAGTACATGAAAAAACTAGCACATAGGATGCATATAGAAACACACAGACGTAGAGAGACTGATTGGAAAGGGCAAATTGCAAAGTTATACACTGTTGTCCTCAAAGCCATGTTTATATAGAATCAAGTAAAATTGATATTTTTGTTACATAGGAAAATATATCGATAGTATTGGATAACCAAGTGGTAAGCTGTTCCCTGGTAAAATCATTTCTTCCATTCTCAGCTTTCCTTAGCTGCCTATAGTTGTATGTGTAAGACTGAGGCTTCAGTCCATGCAAAAAGAGCCCATGAATTTGAGAGTGGGCAAGAAGGACTCTATTTGGGAAGGGCTGAATAGATAAAAAAGAGGAGATGAAATAATTATATTATGATTTCAAAATATAAAAATATGAAAATATTAATAGGATGAGAACATAAAGAACTCTCAGGAAGTCCATAAAAACATGAGCTAATGATAATATTCTTATACAAGATTCCAATTATATTTTCTGGCATCAACATTTATGAAATTAGGATATTTTGCTAACTATAATGTAGGAATGTTTGATTTTTTTGATGTATTAATGTGCAATCAATACACTGAAAATCAAGTGCTGAATCAACTCAAAGAAACAAACAATACATCTTTGAAATTGCATAATGAAACTTTAACTAAAAAGATACTGTAAAAATTTAACAAGTGTAATGCACTGTGAAAAATTTGTGGAAGTACAAGTAAAGCCTTCAAAATATCATTTAAGACAAAACAAGTTATAAGTAAATAAATATAAAGTGCATAAATGAAAGCTAAACAATTTTCTCTAGAAGACATAACATTACATACCCACAGAGTTATACATATGAATGATAACTTAACAAATATAAATAGATATCAAATACCCAATCAGGGTAGGAAAACTACATTGTAATGTCATATTAGAGCCAGAGACTAGAAAATCAAATTGAAAGCAATAGCTAGGAAATGAATAACAAGGCTAATCAAATCCAAAACAACAGGAAATAAAGGCAAATAATTATAATTGGGAAGACAATGACAAGAGATTGCTGCAAAATGATATGACTTTGTTTTGCAGTTATGGAAATATAAACCATAATGACCAAAATGAAGTGAAAGATAATAGAAAAGAATGGTGTAGGGCTATAAGGGAATCAAAATCTCATGCACATAGAAGAAAAGGAAGAGAATATTTCAATATGGGAAGCTGCACCCAACAGTAGTGTGTGATTCAATGGAACACACAATGTTGAATTCTTACTTAGGTGTAGGAAATCCTAGACACACTTCAAACTTTAATCTGTGTATTCTAGGTCATGGAAAGAAGATACTGAATTGTTATAAATGTAACTGCAATAAGATTTAAATACGTTACCCACATCACAGGAAATAATTCTCTCAAATACATTTTAAAGTATGTATGACTAGTCAGACATAACAAAACTACTTTATTTAAAATTATTTCTGCTGATATACTCAAATCCACAAATGTATTTAATAGACTGTTAAGAAAATACAAATCAATATATCAGTATGCATACATAAAGACTTGATGAAGAAAGAAAATTCTGATAAACTACAGAAGATAGTATTTTAATATTTTTAGAAATATTTTATAACAATTTATACAAATTTTAATTTCCTAATCAAAATGATAAATGCATGTTGTGTTTGCTCATCTACATTTGTTTGTAATTCAGAAATCATTTAATTTTCCTTCATAATGTATCCCAAAATATAGGAAAAGCAGATTAATGAATAATTAAAAATGATGAGGAGAAATGAAAGAAAGAAAACAGACGATTCTCACTATATGAGTATTTATTTATTCTGGTGTGTGTTTGGGGGGGAAAGGTGTTTGTGTGTATTTGTGTATGTGTGCATGATGTGCATGTTTGTGTAATGAAGGTAAAAGGACAAACATAGGAAATCAATTGCTTACTGCCCACTATTTGAGAACCTGGAACCTGACATTGGATTCAAGTCATCAGGCATGTGTAAGAACTGCCTCTATATATGGAGACATCCTGCTGGACCTACCATGTTTTTGACTGTTTGTCATTTTTAATAAAATATATATAATGCATTCTGTATAAAATTTTTGGAGATCTGTTACATCCATTTCAGCTATTTCTGATGCAGATTTTTCTGCATCATTTTATACTTGTTAGAATATTATCTTGTAGTTTTAGATTCCAACCCACAATGTTGTTTCTCTTGAATTATTGTGACCAAGTTCCCTGTCTTTCCTGGAATCATGATAATAAAAATATCTCTATTCTATAACTTATGTCTTGTTTTTAACACAGGACTTTATCACTTTTTTATTTTTATATTTTTAAAATGTTTGAATACCATTTATAGAGCATATCTATATGCATATATTGTTTGATACTTTAATCATTTACTGTCACAATTCCATATGTTCCTACATTTTGAACACATGAGCTAAATGTATTTAAAATTTGTATACTATGTTGGAGATTTTTGATCTTTAATTTCTTTTTCAGAGTCTGCCTTTAATTACAGGCAGTATAGGTGAGAAATATATATATATATATATATAGCATATGTACATGTATGTATGTGTATGTAAATATAATGAAAATCACATATGAGACTATTTTGTGGGGGAGACAGGACTAGAGCACAGAACAAGGAAAAAGAGAGAAACATGAAAATCATGATAGATGATATACATACATGAAACATTTTGATGAAGACCAATTTTCATACTAAATTAAAGTGAATCCTAAACATGTTTTCATGCTTTGTGATTGAGTGTAGTGTACATATGTGTGCACATGTATGAGTCCATATGTGTATGTGAAGAATATAGGAAATTATTCAGTGATCTTTGTATCATTTTCTTCCCTTTTACTTCATAATAGGACTTCTTATTGAAGAAGACCTTGTGGGCTTTTGCTTATTTGAATGTATGGTGGAAGTTTGTTTTTTTTTCTTTTTGTTTAGTTGCTGCTCTTTTTGTCCTCTTTTTGTTTTTTCTACTATGTTGGGACTCAACAAACCCTAAGTATGTTCCTATCCCTGCCAGTGTTTTGCTGGGAGTACAGGCATGATGACTACTCTCAGGTTTTTATGTTATGCAGATATAATCTAGGTCTTGACTACTGAACCATTTATCAAGACTCACATGAAAGTATTATTACAAACTATTTTTTCTAAAAATGATTGTTTTTATAGTATTTATTATGTCTTAAGTTTATTGCTATGTGAGATGCAGGTACAGTAGTCATCTTGATCATTCACCAAATCATTTGTTAACTGCTAACATGTGATATAAAAGTCCTACATCATTTTGTCTATTGACTGCTTGGCTGTCACTGTGACCTCTAGCAAAATGTTACACAGAAAAATTAAATCAACGAAAAAGAAAAAGAGATCATGTATTTGAGTGTGAGCCATGATGTATATAAGAGTGGTTTTGTGGGGAAAGGAAAGGAAGAAGTAATAATGTATTTATTTTTAATTCAAACAATAAAATAAAACGAAAATTATGCATAATTATTCTATCCCACTTAGTAACCTATTATCATGAGATCAATCTTAAATTTGGAAAGGAGAGACATAAAGGTCAAAAGTGAAGTTTCCAGTTAATGCTAGACTAAGAATGACATAAGCCTTGCTGTGTGAAAGACAGAAATAAAAGGTTTCATATTATATCAAAAAAATATTTTTAATAGCTAAATGAATAAGGACCTGGCTTCAAAGCAAACAGAAATGGCATATATACATAACATTCTCTTCTAATACATACCTTTGCATAATTCTCTGGGAAAAGAATTATAAAACAACATTTGTCTTGGATAGGTGTTTGTTGCCATCTTGATTTACTGAATGAATAACTTTATCTTTTGGTAGAATGAACCAAATTTCCTTCTAGCTAAAAGGTGAAAAAGATACAGTCAACTTGTATTCAATCCTGGAACCTAATACTTATGCAAACATATGCCACTGATCATTTGTTCTATTACATTTTATGCTTTGGTTTCTCTTCACTAATGTGCAATTTGATTTTTATTAAAGCATTTTCTCTATTTCATAATAAAATATTTATCCAATCCAAACTGAAAAAAGGAAGAAGTCAGCAATCATTCTTTTATATCCATCTAAAAATCACTTCACATTAGAAATAATTCTTAGATAATATGTCATACTATACATTTATGATTATTTTGATGAGTTATCCATTAATATGAAATTGTTCATTCATAAATAGGTAAGAGTACTTTGTTTTCACAATTCATATAACAAAAGCATCTATTTAGACCAATAAGTAAATATAAATATATTAACATATAGATGCACTGAGTCTTAGTCAGCATGATCAATTCATAATTATTTTTATTCAAAAACATCTAATCTTTGACAAGTAATACACGTATAAAATACATTATTATTACTTTGCCCCCTACCCTCTCTTATCTAACTCTTATCCTCCCAGACATTTTTATGGCTACTAATCTCCTTCCCGTATTCAGGTTATTTTGTTTAACTTTCGGCCCATTGAATTAACCAGAGTTATCTTCTTGATCATGGGTTTGGAACTAGTCCTAGCACCTGCTAGTCTCACTTGTACATATATAACTAAAGACACAGCAGTAATGGATGAGGTCCCATGAATGCTGCACCCCTCTATGAATGACTGCTGACAGGTCCCATATTGCATAGACTCAATGGCAATAGCTACAGCTTCTATATATTAGTGATTGGAATAGTTGTATCTTTCCTAGTAGGTGTCATTTTCCAACGATTCTAGTCATCATCTGCCTTAGGTTCTTTTTACTCCTTCCTCTGATATGTTACCCTAAGTGTTTGGGGGCAGGTTTGAATTTTTCATTTAGCTTATCAGACTTTTCAGCTCTACCATGCTATCTTTAGGAGCATTATGTATCTGGACCATCACTATCCAATTCACAAAGTATAATTTTTAATTAAGGATGAGAGTAGTCTTTAATGTCAGTAGTAAAACTGCTAGTTAAATTATTATTTTATTATACCAGTAACTTATAATATACCAGTATTTTAATATATACCTGTTGGTTTATCTAGACAACTATTATAACTACACCACTTAATAGAAATATGGATTATTGACCAGGGTTATATATTACCAGATATAAGTTCACTCCTATGGAACAGGTGTCATATTCAATAAGAGAGAAGCCAGTTTTGTTTTTATTTTGTTTGTTTGTTTGATTGGTTGATTGATTTTGTTTTCCCAATAATAGTTGTGCTGTTGATTACATGTAGGCATGTCCTGACAATGTTGATAATGTGGTTTACTAATAAAAAAAATGTTAGGGGTCCTCCATTATCCTCTGCCTCTCCTTCAACATAGAAAGACTCTTTGAACCATACAGGTAATCTTCCAAATGGCCCGTCCAAATTCCCTGGTCTCGGAGACCTATGGGAAGCTTTCCTGAGAGGCCTGCCATCCCAGGGGGACCTCCACTCTCCCTCTGCCTCTGCTCTACTACCATTAGACTTCTGAACCATAGAGGTAAGCTTCCCTTCCCCCACTCACCTTCCCTGTTCTCTAAGACATCTGGGCCAAGAAAAGGAGCCCTGAGCAGCCTGCTATACTAGAGCACCTCCACTCTCCTGCCACATCTCCTCTACCTCCATCAGACTCCTGAACCATACAGGTAAGTTTCCCTTCTCCACCCCAGTCTCCCTGCTCTCTTGTCATCTCACCCAAGCCAAGCTTCCCTGAGCAACCTGTTATCCCAGGGGGACCTCTATTCTCCTGCCACCTCTATGTCCACCTTCATTGGACCTGAAGCTCCTGAACCAGACAGAACTGGTGGTCCAAAAGCCTACAGCCCAAGGATATCCATCAGAGGCCTGCCACAGAAGGACCATTGAGGTTCACCCTCTTCCAATACCTACTACAACAAAAATATCCAAGAACCAAAACCATCCAGATGGCTAAAGGCCCTCAAAAGAACACAATTAATCAAAGCAAGGTCAATGTGACACCTCCAAAGCAGAGCTAACCCACTACAGCAAGCCTTAACACAATTGAAACACAAGATAATGAACTTAAATCCAAACTTATAAAGATGATAGGTGCTTTTAAAGATGAACTGAATATAATCCATATTCTGAAGAACTACAGGAAAATAAATTCCTTAGAGACATAAAGGAAAATACAATTAAACAGGTGAAGTAGTGTGTAAAACTGTCTAAGACCAGATATAGGAAATAAAAGCAATAAAGAAATCACAAATAAGGACATTTTGGAGATAGAAAACCTAGAGAAGATGTCAGGAAGAACAGATGTAAGCATCACCAACAGAATATAGGAACCGGAAAAGAGAATCACAGGGGTAGAAGATACAATAGAAGAAAATGATGCCTCAGTCAAAGAAAATGTTAAATCTCAAAAAACTCTGAACACAGCAGTGACCTGTTGTCCAGGGACCCGTCCAAATTGGGGTCCAACTCAAGCAGAGGCTCCAAGGCTAATACTACCACTATTACTGATGTTATGGTGTGCTTTCCGAAAAGAACCTAGCAAGACTGCCCTCCAAGAGGCTCCACAAACAGCTAAAAGAGTCAGATGCAGATACTTACACCCAACCAATGGACAGAAGCCAGGAATCCCTGCTGTTGAATTAGGGAAAAACTGGAAGAAGCAGAGGAGGAGGGTAACCTTATAGGAAGAACAGTGGTATCAACTAACCTAAATCCCTGAGACCTTTCAGACATTGAGCCATCAACCAGGCAGCATACAATAACTGATATGAGGCCCCTGACATATATACAGTGGAGGACTGCCTGGTCTGGCCTTAGTGAGAGAAGATACATCTAATCTTTGAAAGACTTGATGCCTCAGGGAATTTAGTGGGGTGGGGTGTGGGAATGAGGTCATCCTCTTAAAAAAGGGAGAGGAGGAGGATTGGGATGAGGAACAGTCAGAGAGTTGACCAGTAGGGGGATAATGACTGGAATGCAAAAAATAAATATATTAAAGAATAATATATATATATTTCTGACTCAAAATGTCCAGGAAATTTGGGATATCATGAAAAGTCCATAATGTAAGATTAATAGGAATAGAAGAAAGTAAAGAGTTGCAGCCCCAAGGTCCACAAAATATTCTCAACAAAATAATAGAAGAAAACTTTCCCAGTCAAATTGAAGGGATGTCCATAAATATACAAGAGAGTTATAAAACACAGTGAACCAGTACAAATACAGTGAACCAGAAAAGAAACTTCTCTTGGCACCAAATAATAAAGCAGAAAATCAAGAGAACAAAGAAAAACATTAAAAGCAGTAAGGGAAAAGGTCAAGTAACATTCAAAAACAGACCTATCGGAATTACACCCAACTTTTCAACAGAGCCTCTAAAAGCTGGAAGAGCCTTTGAAGGTATGCTGCAACCTCAAAGAAACCACAAGTGCCTACCTAGACTACTATAGTCAGCAAAATTCTAAATTCCTAGAGGGAGACAACAAGATTTTTTAAGAAAAATTCAAATATAAACAATGTTTATTCAGAAATCCATACCTACAGAAAAGTCTAGATGTAAACTCCAACCCACAAAGGATGGCTACCTCCAAGAAAACATGCAAAATAAACACAAACAAACTCAGACATACCTACGTTAACATCACCAACATCAAAATAACAGAAAATAAGAATCACTGATTATCAATATCTATTAAGATTAATGGATTCAATTCCCAAGCGAGAAAGATACAGGCTAACAGAATGGATGAAAAAACAGGATCCATACAAGAAACACACCTCAGCCATAAAGACAGATGTTATCTCAGAGTAAAGTGCTAGAGAAAATTTTTCAAAAAAATATTCCCAAGAACCAAGCTGGAGTAGCAATCCTAGTATCTAAGAAAACAGTCATTCAACCAAAATTAATCAAAAGACAGGAAAGGACACTACATATTCATCAAAGGAATAATTTACCAAGATGATATATCACTTCTGAACAACTGTGACCCAAACACAAGGGCACCCATATTTGTAAAAGAAATATTGCTGAAGCTTATATTGAATATTACACATTAGTAGTGGGAGACTTCAACATTCTACTCTCACCAACTCAACTGACATGAAATTCAGTCAAAAACTAAACAGCAAAACAATGAATCAAATAGAACTAATATTTATCTATAAAACATTTCACCCAAATACTAAAGAATGTACATTTTTTTCAGTACCTCATGGATCCTTCTCCAAAATGACCATATAATTAGTCACAAAGCAAGCCTCAACAGATACAAGAAAATTGAAATAACACCTTGAATCTTGTCAGACTCAATAGATTAAAGTTGAGTTTCAACAATAGAAACACTGGAATATCTACACACTCATACAAATTAAACAACTCTCTCTGCTCAATTATCTCTGGCTCAGCGGAAAAAGTAAAAGAAAAAGAAAGAAAGAAAGAAAGAAAGAAAGAAAGAAAGAAAGAAAGAAAGAAAGAAAGAAAGAAAGAAAGAAAGAAAGAAGGAAAGAAGGAAGGAAGGAAAATAAATTTTTTCTAGAATTCAATGAAAATGAAGGCACAACATGCTAAAAAAATATGTGGCACAAAGAAAGCAGTGCCAAGAGGAATGTCCACAGTACTATGTGCTTCTGTCAAGAAATTAGAAATTTCTATTATCACCATTTTAAAAGTATAGCTGAAAGATCGTTGGAAAAAATTGAAGTAACAACACAAAGACGAATAGGGTGCAGTAAATAATAAAATTAGGGCTGAAATAAATCAGTTAGAAACAACGAAAACAATAAAAAAAATCAAGGAAACCAAAAGTTGGTTCTTTGATAAAATCAGTAAGATAGACAAACCCTTAGTCAAACTAACCAAGAGACAGAGAGACAGTATCCAGATAAACAACCTAAGTAATGAAATTGGAGACATAATAACTGACACAGAGGAAATTCTAAGAATCATTAGATATTACTTGTACTCCATGTAATTGGAAAATCTTAATGAAATGGACAATTTTCAAGACATACACAACTTCCCAAAGTTAAATCAAGATTAGGTAAACTATTTCAACAATCTCATAACCCCTAAAGAAATAGAAGCAGTAATTAAAATCTTCTAACTAAAAACAGCTCAGGGCTAGGTAGTTTTAGTGCAAAATTCTACCAGACATTCAAAGAAGAGCTACTTCCAAACTGCTCAATCTTTTCCACAAATTAGAAACAGTAGGAACACTGGAAACTCATTCTGTGATGCCACAGTTACCCTGATACCACTAAGGACATAACAAAGGAGAACATCAGATAGATTTCTCTTATGAACATTGATGCAAACATATTCAATAAATATTCATAAACTGAATCCAGGAACACATCAAAAACATCATCCATCAAGATAAAGTAGGCTTTATTCCATGGATGCAGGGATAGTTCAGTATTCAAAAATCCATCAACATAATCCACCATATAAACAAACAAAGAAAAAATCGCATGATTATCTCATTAGACACTGAAAAAAGTCTTTGATAAAATAAACCACCCCTTCACATTAAAAGTATTAGAGAAATCAATAATACAGGCTACATACATAAACATAGTCAAATCAATATATAATAAGCCAATAGCCAACATCAAACTAAACAAAGAAACATGAAGCAATCCCACTATAATCAGGGACAAGACAAGACTGCCCACTCTCTCCCATCTATTCAATATAGTACTGTGAATTCTAGCTTGAGCAATAAGACAACTAAAGAATATCAAGGGAATATAAATTGTAAAGGAAGAAGTCAAAGTATTGCTATTTGTAGATGATAAGATTGTGTACATAAGCAATCCCAAAAATTTGACCAGAGAATTCCTACAGGTGGTAAACACCTAAAGCAATGTGGCTGGATACAAAATTAACTCAAAGAATTAAGTAGCTATCCTTTTTATAAATGAAAAATCGGCCAAGAGAGAATTAAGGAAAACAGCACCCTTTACAATGGCCACGAACTATATAAAATATCTCGGTGTAACTCCTTCCAAGGAAGTGAAAGATCTGTATGACAAGAACTTGAAATCCCTGAAAAAAGAAATTGAAGAAGATATCAGAAGATGGAAAGATCTCATATGCCAATGAGTAGGTAGCATATCATCCAAAAACAATCTACAGATTCATTGCGATTCCCATCAAAATTATAAAACATTTTTTATAGAGCTGGAAACAGCAATTCTCAACTTCATATGGAAAATTAAAAAGCCCAGGAGCACCAAAACAATCCTGAACAATAAAAGAATTTCTAGAAGAATCACCATTCCTAACATCAAGCACTATTACAGAGAAATATTGATAAAAAAGCATAGTATTGGTACAGAAATATCCAAGCTGATCAATAGTATAAATCCAAAGTGCCAGAAATAAACCCACCTGCCTATGAATAGTTGAATTTGATAAAGAAGTTGAAACAATACAGTGGAAAAAATGAAAGCATCTTCAATAAACAGTGCAGAACTAAAAGGATGTCTTTACATAGAAAAATAAAAATAGATCCATACTTATCCCTCTTGTACAAAACTCAAGTCTAAGTGGATCCAGGATCTCAACATCAAACCAGATGCACTAATTTTCATAGAAGAGAAAATGGGACATAACCTTCAACGCATTGGTACAGGTGACAAGTTCCTGAACATAACACAAAGGCTCAGTCTTTAAGAACAACATTGATAAATGGGGTTTCGTGAAACTGCGAAACTTTTGTAAGACAAAGGTCACTTTCAATAAGACAAAAGGACAATCCCCACAGATTGAGGAAGGATTTTCACCAACCTTACATCTGAGAGAGAGCTAATGTTGAAAATTTTTAAAGAACTCAAAGTTAGACACCAACAACCCAAATACCCTAATTCAAAATGGAGTAAAGAGCTAAACAGAATTCTCAACAGAAGAATCTCAATTGGCTGAGAAGCATTTACAGAAATATTCAAAGTCCTTAGTCACCAAGGAAATGCAAATCAAAACAGTTCTGAGATATCATCTTACACCCATCACAATGGCAAAGATAAAAAAAAAAACCCTCAAGAGTCAGCACATGCTGTCAAGGATATGGAGCAAGGGGAATACTTCATTTCTGGTGGTAGTGCAAACTTGCACAACCACTTTAGAAATCGATTTGGCATTTTCTCAGAAAACTGGGAATAGTTCTACCTCAAGACCCAGTTATACCACTCCTGAGTATGTATGCAAAAGATGCTCCAACATCTCACAAAGACACTTGTTCAACAATTTGGTTTCTTTCCTTTATTTCATTGCTCTAGCTAATATTTCACTTTATTAAATAGAATCGGAGAGAATGAAGGTCCATTTCTCATTCCTGATCTTAGTGACTTTGTTTCAAGTTTTTTCTACAATTACATGGATGTTGGCTATAAGTTTGTCATATGTAGTGCTTCAGCCAACCGTAGCCTCCCCATGACTTTAACACAGAGATGTTGCATTTTGTCAAAGACTTTTTTATTCATAAATTAGTTAATTAATTAATTTTACATCTAAAAGGCAGCTTCTCACCCAAGTTCTTCCCTTTCATCTCCCTATCCCCCGTTTCCTCCTCTCTTTCTCCTCAAAAATGGGGAGGCCTCAGATATCAACCAGTTTTGAACATGTCAAATTACAGTAGAACTAGGTGCATCATCCTATTCAGGTTGGACAAGACAGCTGTGTGAGGAGAAAGGGACCTAAAGGTAGGCAACAGAGTCATTGACAGCCTGTGCGGCAGCTGTTAAGGGTGCCTATGAAGACAAAGCCGCATATCTGTTACATTCATAAAAGGGGCCTAGGTCCATCCTGTGCATGCTCTTTCATTAGTGGTTCAGTTTCTGTGACCTCCTATGGGTCCAGATTATTTGATTCTATAGGTTTTCTTGTGTGTTCTCTGACTTCTTAGGCTCCTTCAGTCCTCCCTCAAATTCTTCCTCAAGGGCTTCTCAGCTATACCTAATCTTTGGCTAAGGATTATGCATCTATTTTCATCAGCTACTGGGTGAAATCTCTCAGAGGACAGTTATGTAGGCTCCTGTCTGCAAGTATAGCAGAATGTCAGTAATAGTATGAGGATTGGCTCTCTCTCATGTTGTTCTCAAGTTTGGACTGTCATTGGCTAGACATTCCTTCAATTTCTGTTCCACCTAAATCCCTGAGCATCTTGTAGGCACAACAAAATTTGAGTCAAAGGTTTTGTGGAGGGACTGGTGAACCCATCTGTACATAGTCTTGTCTGGTTACATGAGGTGGCCACTTCTGTTACCACAGATACATTGCTAGGAGTCTTTTCTTTTATCCTAGGTTTCAAGTTCAGCCCAGAAATGCTGATAAGTCTGATTTCAGTTCTCTCTCCCAGTTTTCACTTGTTCCATCCTTCCTCCATCTCACACCTTCAATTCTCATACCCAGCCCTCTCCCTCACAATGGCCTTACTCCATCTACCCCAATACCTAATCTAATTCTCCTTCTCAATGAGATTGAAGCAATCACCCTTGGGTCCTCCTTGATACTTAGCTTCTTTGGATCTTTAATTTTTAGAATGGTGATCCTATACTTTATGTCTAATATCCACTTAGAAGTGAGCATATACCATATGTGTATTCCTGGGTGTAGATTATGTCACTCATGGTGATATTTTCTAGTTTCATCCATTTGGTTGAAAATTTCATGAAACTCTTGTTTTTAATAGCTGAGTATTATTCCATTGTGTAAATGTACCACATTTTCCATCCCTCATTTGAGGAACATTTGGGCTGTTTATAGTTTCTAGTTATTACAAACAAACCTGATATTAACAAGGTTGAGCTAGTGTCCTGTGGCATGGTGAAGCATCTTTTGGGTATATGCCCAGAAGTGTTATAGCTGTGTCTTGAGGTAGAATTATTCCAAAGTTTCAGAGAAACTATCAAATTGATTTCCAGAGTGTTATACAAATTTGCACTCCCACCAGCAATTGGAAAGCATTTCCCTTGGTCCACACCCTGGCCAGCAAGAGCTGTCATTTGAGGTTTTGTTTTGTTTGTTTTTGTGTGTGGGGGGGGGTGGTTTGTTTTATGCAAATGAATGCAGATGTCAAAGGAAGCACAGAGATTCTGGATTCTCTGAGAGTTGGAGTTAATTGAGGTTGTGAACTGCCTGATATGGGTGCTAAACATCAAACTCCAGTCTACTGAGAGAGTATCAAGAGACCATGTCAGCTGAGCCATCACTCTATCCCCTTGATGTCTGTATGTTGAATCATGACTGCATTCTTGGGATGAAGCTAATTTGACCCTAACAAATAAGAATTTTATATGAACTGGAATTCTGAGCGCAAGTGTTTTAGTGAGAATTTTTGCATCTATAATCATCAGTGAGCTTGGTCTGTACTATTCCTTTTTTGTCGTTCATTTTTCTCTTCTTTGGGTCTTAATTTAAAGTACATATAAATAATGAGTTGGAAAACATTTTTTTCCTTTTCAATTTCATGGAATACTTGACATTTTTATTAGATCTTCTAAATCTGTATTAAATATATGTAGTCCTGAATTCTCTCTCTCTCTCTCTCTCTCTCTCTCTCTCTCTCTCTCTCTCTCTCTCTCTCTCTCTCTCTCTCTCTCTCTCTCTCTCTCTCTCTCTCTCTCTCTCTCTCTCTCTCTCTCTGTGTGTGTGTGTGTGTGTGTGTGTGTGTGTGTGTGTGTATGTGTGTGTGTTAGAATTGGAGTCTGGAGACTTGACCTTTCCTCTGATAATGTTGTTGCAAAAATAAAATCATTGGATTTGAGAATAATTTTAGATGCTGAACCTGACTACAGGATGTATGTTTATTTTCCCCATACCAATAAATGCAGGCAGAGAACATATCTATGCCTCTATTTACAGGCAAAGTATACCAGCAAATGTAAAGTAGTAATTGCTATTCAGAACAGTAAAAAGCCCCAAAGACTACATTTTTCTGTTCTTTATCTCAGTAGTGTGTGAAACTGTTTGCTTCGAATCATATTCTGTTGTTACTTTCTCCCAGGACACAGTAAAACATCCATACCATATTGCAGCAGTGCTACCATGGAAAGAATGAGAAATAAAGCCTGATGAAGTTGTTGACATGGATGTCTCTCTCTTCACTCTATTGGAATTATTCCACCTCCTGCTGACTCCAGTAAAAGGAAATCCTCAGTTCTAGGCTTTACTGATACATTCTTAAGGAAATGGTGCTACAACGAAAAAATTTACAAACAGCAGTGAAATTCACAAACTACATAGTTACAATATGAATTTATCATGGGAGAACACTTAACAATAATTTTACTTGCCTGTCTTATTGGCACACGATTAAAGAAACTGGGAAGTAAGAATTTTCCCTAACACACATTTAATATATTAGGTATCTCAGTTTGTCCAGATGTCCCTCTTCCTAATTGAATAGACTTGTTTCACTTCTCCTTTTGTAGAGCATTAAATGAATCATAAAGTCAGTTGGAGAGCTCATTTTTCAGTGTTTCCTTGACCTTGCTTTACTCATCTTTAAATTAAATGCATCTAGGTACAAATTAATTCACCTTCCAATATGTTTACATACATGTACTCAAAAGTATGTTGTTCAACTTCTTTGGGTCTGTGGGGTATATCATGGGTATTTTGTACTTTTTGCCTAATACCTAATACCATACATGCCCTTTTGGGACTGGTTTACCTCACTCAGGATATTTTCTAATCCCATCCATTTACCTACAACATTCATGAAGCATACATTTTTTTATTGGATATTTTATTTATTTATATTTCAAATGTTATCTCCTTTCCCAGTTTCCCCTCCAGATGCCCCCTATCCCATCCCACCTCATTCTGCTTCTATGAGGGTACCCCCCTGCTCATTTTCTGTATCCATTCTTCAGTTGAGGGACATCTGGGTTGCTTCCAGTTTCTGGCTATTACAAAAAGACTGCTATAAACATAATGGAACATGTGTCCTTGTAGCATGTGGAATATCTTTTGAGTATATGCCAAAGAGTGGTATAGCTGGGTCTTCAGGTAGAAATACTTACCATTTTCTGAGAAACTGCCAGAATCATTTCCAGAATTGTTGTACAAGTTTGTACTTCTGCCAACAATGGAGGAGTATTAACCTATCTCCAGATCCTCACCAACATGTACTGTCCATTGGGTTTTTTTTTTTTTTATCTTAGACACTCTGATTGGTATAAGGTAGAATCTAAGGGTCTTTTTGATTTGCATTTCTCTGATGACTAAGGATGTTGAACATGTCTTTAAGTGCTTCTCTGCCATTCAATAGCCCAAAAGCTCAGAATACCCTAGATACAATTCACAGACCATAAGAAGCTCAAGAAGAAGGAAGACCAAAATGTAGATGCTTCAGTACTTCTTAGAAGGGGAAACCAAATACTCACAGGAGGTAGAAGGTGGGAGGGACTTGGGAGGAAGAGAGAAGGGGTAGGGGGAAAAGGGGTGCAGGATCAGGTATGAGAAGAGATCTCCCAGGGACTAAACCACCAACCAAAGAGTACACATGTAACTTACCATGGCTCAAAGCTGCATGTGTAGCAGAGGATGCCCTTGTCTGACCTCAAAGGGAGAAGAGGCTGTTGGTCCTGTGATGGCTCGATGCCCCATTATAGGGAAATGCCAGTAGAGTTAGGTGGGAGTGGGTGGGTAGGAAAGGGAGCATCCTTATAGAAGCAGGGGAAGTATGGATGCGAGAGGAGGTTTTGGAGGGGATACAGGGCAAGGGGTTAAGATTTGAAATGTAAATCCAAAAGTATCCAATAGAAAAGTTTCCTCATTTGAGAATTCTGCTTATCTCTGTACTCCTCTTTTTAATTATATTATTTAGTTTGGGGGATCTAACTTCTTTAGTCCTTTATGTTTTTTGGATATTAGCCCTCTTTCAGGTAGAGGGTTAATATAAATCTTTTCCCAATCTGTAGTCTGTCATTTTGTCCTATTGACATTGTCTCTTGCTTCACAGCAGCTTTTCAGTTTCATTTCATTTTTCAGTTGTTGATCTTAGAGCCTGAGCCATTGGTATTCAGTTCAAGGAGCTGTCTCCTTTGCCAATGTGTTCAAAGCTATTTCCTACTTTTTTTTCTATTAGAGTCAGTGTATTCAGTTTTATGTTGAGGTCCTTGATCCACTTGGACTTGAGCTTTGTGCAGGGAAATACACAGCTGCCTAAGTGGGGAGGGATGTGGAAGGATCTCTAGGAAGACCCAGAGACTTGGGATGGGGGAAACTCCCAGGAGACAATGTGGATAACATTAGCCAAAATTCTTAACAGTGGGGAGATGGAACCTGAAGAGACCACCTGCAGCAATTAGACAAAGGGATGAGAACACCAGACAATGGAGAGATGAGAACACCAACCCACCTTCAAAAAATTTGCCCCCAAAGTGTACCTGTGTAAAGGAAATGCTGGAACAGAAATGAATCAGAAACTGAAGGGAAGGCTGACCCCGGGGGATGTCCAGGGGGTGGGGTTACCCTCTAAGGGTGAAAAGAGGGGAGAATGGGTTAAAGACCTCTGCAAGAGAGGACAATGAATTTGGAGGGGCAGCATTAGGAATGTAAATATATAAATAAATAATTTTTAAAAGTTATAATTGCAGTGCCATGGTCCTTTACTGTATAAAATCTCCCAGAAAATGGAAGAGTCTAAAGGACAGAGCAATATACTGACTTGTTATATCTGCTTTGTAGGGAAAATTGAGGACAGAAGGAGTTTATGAAATACAAAGGAAATTTCTCAGAGCTGTAATTACACGATGCTCTTCAAGTATTGGGCATCACTAAGTGGATGTGTAAAAGCTTTCTAAAATTCCATAAGTAGTGGGTAGAAATAAAGACAGAAGCAAGAAATAAATAAACCTAATAAATATAAAAACTTAAATTGTGCTTTTAAGACCTCTCAGATAAAGTCAATGACCAATAAGTCTGATGAACTGAGTTTTGTTCCCAGGACCCTAAGGATCTCATCTGATCTGCATGTGTCATGTGACACTACTACTCACTACTCACTGAGCAGCACACACACACCCATGCAGACTACATAAAGTGAATAAATTAAAGTTTTAAAAATAAATGTTAATATCACTGAGACTTTAAAGTATACTAGTTAGTATTTTGACATCTTTGTCATTTTTTTCTAAATTTTTCTTTCTCATCTGCTACAAAATATAGTTGTTATGTCATAGTAGAGGAAACTAATTTTCAAGGTTAAGGATATTTCTGCACCCACCTAGTAGAATCAGGCCATGGAACACAGTGTGTGTACTGTTATGGATTGTTTTCATTTCTAAAATTCAATTTAAATAAATATAACAGGAATCCCTGATTCCTTCTTATAAGCCCATGTTAGAATCTTCATAGTATATGTAGACAAATGGGAGCCTACAAAACTTACAACAGGTTGAAGAAAAATTAAGACTCAACAGAAACCATTTTATTTGTTTGTCTTGTAAATTTCAAAATTTATTGCAAAGTTGTCCTCCTTCACAAAAAGGAAACATCACATGTCAAGAGACCATTCTACCACATTATGCCTGATTCAATGCATTTTGCATATAGTACTATCTCAGATTTCAGGAAAGTCTCTGGACAGTTTTTTTTAGGATGCAGTTCCTTCCTCACCATTTGACAATATTCAGAGAAAGCTGTTAACAGGAAAATCACTTGACTTAATTTTTGAGTACAAGGCATACTAAAGCACTGAGGACTGCCAGAATATTGATTGCCAAACAGAATGTATCTTATTTATTCATCAAGAAACACATACAGGTCTCTCTCTCTCTCTCTCTCTCTCTCTCTCTCTCTCTCTCTCTCTCACACACACACACACACACACACACACACTACATGTACATACTTGAAGTGTATACAAAAATCTTAATGTTTTAAAGATATTTAGACTTACATACTAAACAATTAAAAACTCAGACCAAATACAGGCTAGGTAGAAGGGGTGGATTTGGTAGTATGCAAGGAGGTTTGCATAAGATTTGGATTTCAGAGCTGATATCATTGTTTCTCTGAGTACATAATATCAATTAAGATTTCACCAAATAAAATGTGGCATATATTCTCTTTACTCATCCTCATAATGGTAAGGAAGTCAAGCAATAGGGACTGTATCTGAGGGTACCATATGTATTTTTGGTACAGGGCTGAAAGTCTAAAAGCTGAATGTATTGAACTTTGATGTTGTTTTTTTTTGTTTTGTTTTTGTTTATTTGAAGAAAATGTAGCACCTTCAAAAATTACTCACAATATAAAGAAAAAATTTGTTTTCCAGCACACCTTCTCTATCAGTACTGTAAACACTATAACTGCCTTCCTAGTATGTTTCCATTCCAGTTTTGAGAAAGACAGCCTTCTCTTATTATTATTTTAATCTTTCATCGCTACAGTAAAATGTGTATACATTGTATTTTATTATAGTAAAATAAATGTCAGTCTTTTCAACCAGTTTCTATTAATAATCTGTATTCCCAAATAAGACCTTAGATTTGGATGTCTTCCCTGTGATTTTCTGAGAACTTCCAAGAGATTATGAAACACAAGGCTGGCACTTAAGAGACAGATTGAATTCTGCAGCTGAAGCGTTTCCCAATTATGATGGCTATAGCCACATTTGTCCATGTAAAAGTAAACCACCCAGCTCATCACATCTGTTCCCTATTTGTCTTCAAGTCACATCTGCTGACTTTACCACAGAATGTGCTGCTGTGCTGTTTTCTTGTATTAGAACTGTGGAGTTGATATGAATGAGGCATAAACTTAAGTTACAGATTTTATTTACCTTCTACATCCAGAGAAACGTCCAGATGTGGACCTCTTCCTGATGAGGTCGGAGGCACTATAAATCCTGATGCTTATCTTTATTCTGCTTTGGTGAATTACTATTTTTAGTAATGCTATACACTCCCAAATATACAAACTCACTAAGACATATTCTTACCTGTATGAGCGTGTGCAAACTTTTTCAATGTATCAGTTAGTTCTTAATAAAGCTGATTAAAATATCCCCATTAGCCCAAACTATCAGATGAAGTTATACCCTACAGTTCCATTAACCCAAAGTGTTAGATGAAGTTAAACCCCTACAGTTCTGTAAATATAAGATACAGATTAAATTTCTAATCATGAAAAATAAAATGAAAAATTAAAGATATTATCATAAGGATTGATTTAGGTAATTAATCTGAAACTTTTAGGCTTTAAGGGAGTTACTTGGTATATATTTTGTCAAAAACATAACTGTTAAATATTAGTTAAATAAATATGGAAAATTATTTTTACATAAATTTCTGTTCTCAATAAGTGAGTTTGTTTCTATTTGTCATTTAAGTTATTAGCAATTAAAAATATTTAATTGTAGTTTATATGTAATCCTTTATAATCTTTATTTATTTATTTATTTATAATAATAAATAAATTTTATACCCCTTCCAGATTTTATTCACCTTCCAGTCCACTCTCCAACTGTTCCACATCCCATACATCCTCCCTGACTGCCTGTCTCCATGAGGATGTCCCCACCAACCACCAGCCACTCCCCAACCCCACCCCACCTGACCTCTAAACTCCTTACAACTTCCAGTCTCTTGAGGGCTAGGTGCATCTTCTCTGACTAAACCCAGACCCAGCAATCCTCTACTGTATATGTGTTGAGGGCCTCATATCAGCTGAGTATGCTACCTATTTGGTAGTCCAGTGTTGGAGAGAGCTTGGGGTTCCAGGCTAATTGAGACTGCTGGTCCACCTGTAGGTTGCCCTCTTCTACCTCTTCTTCTAGCTTTTTCCTAATTCAATCACAGGGATCAGCAACTTCTGTCAGTTGATTGGGTACAAATGTCTGGATCTGACTCTTTCATCTACTTGTTGGGTCTTTCAGAGGGCAGTCATGCAAGGTCCCTGTTTTGTGAGCCCTGCATAGAATCAGTAATAGTGTCAGGCCTTGGGGCCTCCTCTTGTGCTGGATCCCACTTTGGGCCTGTTGCTGGACTTTCTTTTCCTTAGGCTCCTCCCCATTTCCATCCCTGCAGTTCTTTCATACAGGAACAATTATGGGTCAGAGTTTTGACTGTGGGATGGCAACATCCACAACAACCACTTGATGGCCTGTCTTTCTGCTGGAAGTGGGCTCTACAAGTTCCCTCCACACTGTAGGGCATTTCAGCTAAGGTCCCTCCCTTTAAGTACTGAAAGTCTCTCACCTCCCAGGGCTCTGGTACATTCTGGTGGGTCCTCCCAAGCTCCTATCTCCCAAGGTTCCTTGTTTCCATTCTTTCTGCTGGCCCTCGGGGCTTCAGACCTTTCCTCCCCCCTCCCCCCGCACTCAATACCAGATCATGTTCCCCTCTTCTCCGTGATCCCCGTCCACTTTCCCTCCAGATCCCTCCCTCAATCCATCCTTGTGATTGTTTCCTTCTCCCTCTCAAGTAGGACTGAGGCGTCCTTCTCACTTGGGTCCTTCATCTTGTTGACCTTTCTGAGAACTGTGTACAGTATCTTGGGTATTCTGTATGTTTCTTTTTTCTTTTTTTCTAAAAACCACTTATTAGTAAGTACATTCCATGCATGTCCTTTTGGGTCTGAGTTACCTCACTCAGGATGATATCTTTTATTTCCATCCATTTGCCTGAAAAACTCAGAATATCCTAGTTCTTAATGGCTGAGTAGAATTCCGTTGTGTAATTGAACCATATTTTTTGCACCCATTCTTCTGTTGTGTGACATCTGGTTGTTTCCAGCTTCTGGATATCACAAACAAGGCAGCTAAGAAAAGAGTGGTACATGTGCCCCTGTGGCATGGTGGGGCTTCTTTTGGCTATGTTCCCAAGAGTGGTATTGCTGGGTTTTCAGGTAGACCTATTTCTAATTTTCTGAGGAACCTCCAGATTGATTTCCAGAGAGATTGTATCAGCTTGCACTCCCACTAGCAATGGAGGCCTCTTCCTCTTGCTCCCCATCCTTGCCAACATGAGCTGTTGCCTGAGGTTTTGATTTTATCTATTCTGATTGGTGTAAGATTGTTTTGTATGGGTCTCAGGGTTTTGATTCGCACTTTTCTGACCACTAAGGACTTTAAACATTTCTTTGGATGCTTTTCAGCCATTCAAAATTCCTCTGTTGTGAATTCTCTGTTTAGTTGTCTATCCCATTTTTTGATTGGGTTGTTTGGTTTTGTGGTGGTTAGCTATTTGAGTTATTTATATATTTTGGATATTAGCTCTTTATTGGATGTGTGGTTAATGAAGATTTTTTTCCAAATCTATAGCTTGCCGATTTGTCTTATTGACTATGTCCTTTGCCTTACAGAAGCTTTCCAGTTTCATGAGGTCCCATCAAATATGATTTCAATTAAATTTTTAAAAAATTATTGAAAAACTATTTCGGTTTTTGTTTGTTATGGAAAAATACCAAGTTAAGAAAGTTGAATTATAGTTTGAATATACTTAGTGTTGCTAAACATTTAACTATTAATAGTAATTTATGTATTTGCAATAATTTTTCCAGTTTAGTTTTGTATATTTATCATTTAATATTTGTCTTTATGAATGATGATGTCTATTATAAAAATCCATATATTACAACAATTGGGGGATGTCCCAAAAAGCTAAAAATAAATTCACTACATGATATTGCTATTCATTGGTATACCCAAAGGATACAGTATCCTACACAGAGATATTTACTTGGGTGTATTCATTTATAGTTTGTGCACAATGATCTGAGGATACAACTAGAATTAATCACAAACATCAGGAGAGTATCAAGGCACTCTGTATGAGACACTTTGATGAAAGATCTTAGAAACTAGTGCTATGAAAGGAGAAAGTATACTAACAAGAGATGGGGAGTTTACATAAGGAGCAAAGATGAAGTGTGATCTCGAGATAAAGAGAAAAAAGAGAAATAAGTCATACTAAATATGTTTGAATGCGTACAGAATATGTGGTACATTTACACAATGGAGTACTACTCAGCTATTAGAAACAATGAATTCATGAAATTCTTAGGCAAATGGATGGACCTAGAAAATATCATCCTGAATGAGGTAACCCAATCACAAAAGAACACACATGGTATGCACTCACTGATAAGTGGATATTAGCCCAAAAGCTCAGAATACCCAAGATACAACTCGCAGACCACATGAAACTCAAGAAGAAAGAAGATCAAAGTATGGATACTTTGACCCTTATTGGAAAACGGATTAAAAAACAGCCAAACAATAGACTGAGCATATGGTCCCCAATGGTGCAGCTAGAGAAAAGGACCCAAGGAGCTGAAAAGGTTTCCAGCCCTGCAGGAGGAACAATAACATGTACTAACCAGTACCCCCTGAGCTCCCAGGGACTAAACCACCAACCAAAGAGTACACATGGAGAGATCCATGGCTCCAGTTGCCTATGTAGAAGATGGTCATTTCAGACATAAATGAGAGGAGAGGCCATAGGATCTGTGAAGGCTCAATGCACCAGAGTAGGGGAATACCAGTCAGGAAAGTAGGGGTTGAGCAGGGGAAGGGGAATGGGATAGGAGGCTTTCAGATGGGTAACAAGGAAAGGGGATACCATGTGAAATGTAAATTAAACAAATATCTAATAAAAAATATAAAAGAAAGAAAAGCCATAAAGATGTGATTTTGTTTCTGTTTGTATATGTGTGAACAAATAGAGTTTAAATGGGGTTATCTGATGAGAGAGTTAATGTTTCCCATAAGTGTTGAAGATTCAAAGAAAAAATACCCTATGACTCCAGAAAATATACCCATTAAATTTTTGATCATCAGGATGTAAGAGTCGCCCTAAAGAGTATAGGCAATTTTTCTTATCCAAAGTAACCCCCCAAAACTTGAAGGTAAGGTTCTATTTACATAGAACTGGAAAGAATTGAGGTAGAACTGACCTAGAAACCTCCTTCCTGAGGACTAGCTCTTATAATATTTTATGGTGCTTTGCAAATTCAGGGGAAAAATAATTGTTAGTCCAACTTAGTAAATCTTTGGGAGTAACCAACTGTAATCTAATCGGATTTAGTCATGGTTTTGTCAACAGAGTAGTCATCTGCCCTGTGTCTTATTATTTTGAAGTCTTGTATTGGTGTACTTGTCCATCATTCATTTTCTGTCTTGGCACCTACAATAAATTGCCAATTTCCAGTTTATGACATTTAGTTACCAGATAGTGTCCTTATTCCTAACAAAGAAGGAATATTTTCCCTGGTCTTAAATGTGTTCCAAGCCTCCTTTCCTTTTTTAGTGCAATTAGCCCATAACAAATGAAGGTTTATACAACTCTACTTACAGCTTTTATTCTATAGGGAGCTTGAGGTTACTTGTATCAATTTAGGAGTTCTATAAAATCTTGATCAGGAATTATGAAACAATCCATTCATCTACACAGCTTTACTATATAAAAGTATATCTTCCTATCAATTTTGCAGGAGGTCTGCCCAATAGGACTGACTGATACCTCGTTACCATTAGGCTATATAATAATGGCAGGAAAGGCATATCGGTCTCAAGAAGCAATTCTAGGATAAAGTCTCTGAAGACTCTGCATCTCAGAGTACAACCATCATAGTCATGCAAAATGGTAAGCACTCTCCAGAAAACTCCCATTCTGTACACTTTCCTGTATGGTTTCTGACAGTAAACATTTTGAAAGAGATTTTTAAGAACATTCTATATTCTTATACTCTTTAAAACTGTCTCTTAAATCATTGACATTTTCTTAAGATTACATATACTTTTTATACTTATGCTAAATTTTTAATTTTCAGCAAGTAGTTACATTTATAGTTCAATTTTAAAAGTGTGACATTTTTAATTAGTACATCTCTTTCCAGTACAATATTTTGACTTGAAAAAAATTTTTTCAACATTTCTCACAGTAACACTTTTATCAAAACCAGAAAAATGTAATAATTTGTGCTTAATATTCTGATTTATTATAAAATGTAGAATGTGCCTGCATATTGTTCATAAACATAGATGGTTGCATAAGTATATAATGTTTTAACAGCTTCTTATATTTGAATTCCTAAAACATTATAGCATCTAATTATAAGAGTGGTTTTCTGTTCTCTTTTCAATGTAATTTTGACATTGAAAATGTGTGTTCTACTACATGAATTAAAAGTAGATGGTGAGAGAGAGAGAGAGAGAGAGAGAGAGAGAGAGAGAGAGAGAGAGACAGACAGAGAGAGACAGAGAGAGACAGAGAGAGAGAGAGCATGTGAGCATGTGTATGTTGGCCTCCCAGGGATATCAACCAAACTTGCCTTATCAAGTTGCAGTAAGTTTAGGTACTTCCCCTCATCTTTAGGATGGATGAGGAAAATCCAGAAGGAGGACAAGGGTCACAAAAGTTGATAGAGGCACCAGAAACAGCCCATGTTCCCTCTCTTAAAAGTATCACAGAAACAGCAATCTATACAACAATAATATATGCAAAGGGCCTAGTTAAAACCCAAGCAGGTTCCATGATTGTCATTTCAGTATCTGTGAGCCCCTATGAGGCCAGTGTTGTTAATTATGTGGATTTTTCTTGTGCTGTCCTTGAACTTTCTGGCTTATATAATACTTCCTCCATGTCTTCAGCTAGATTTCCTGAACTTCACCTAATGTTTGACTGTGAATCTCTACATCTTTTTCCATTGGTTTCTCGGTAAAGCTTCTCTGATGACATTATTTTTTTTTTTTTTAGCCACCAAGCATGTCCATCTTTCTTTCTCTATTTGGTTACTTCACTGAGGATGATTTTTTTGTTTTGTTTTGTTTTTAGTTCTATCAATTTGTCTGCAAATTTCATAACATAATTTTAATAGCTGATTAACACTCTGTTGTATAAATACACTATGTTTTCTTTACCCATTCTTCAGTGGAGGGAAATCCAGGTTTCTTCTAGCTTCTAGTTATTACAAATAAAGATGCTATGAAAATAGTCAAAATAGTCTTTGTGTAAGGATTGAATATCTTTTGGGCATATGCTCAATAGTGATATAGCTGGATCTGGCAATAGATCAATTATCAATTACCAGAGAAACCACCATACTGATTTCCAGAGTGGGGATACAAGTTTGCACTCACACTAGTAATTTAGGAGTGCTCCCCTTGGTCCACATCCTTACCAAGATGAACTGTTACTTGTGCTTTTGATCTTAGTCATTCAAATAGGTGTAAGTTGGAATTTCAGAGTCATTTTGATTTGTATTTACCTGGTGGTTAAGGACTTTGAACATGTCTTCAGGGGTTTTTTGGACATTTGAAATTCTTCTGTTGAAATTTCTCTCCTTAGCTCTGTACCCCATTTTTAAATTTATTTTTTGCTTTGTTGGCTTCTTTGTTTCTTGATTTATATATATATGTTGGAGAGTAGACCATTTTCAGATATAGCAAAGTGAAGGAAGCCACTAAGCAGTACCCCTCTATGGCCTCTATGTAAGCTTGTGCCTCCAGATTCATACTGTTTGTCTTCCTGCCCTTACTTCCTTTGGTGATGAATAGTAATATGGAAGTATAAGCCAAATGAACCTTTTCATCCCCAACTTGTATTTTTGTCATGATGATTCATCATAGAAACATATATCCTCACTAACACAATATTCAAATAAACAAATAAATATCTACATAAAAATAGACAATGTTCTTTTTTTTTCTTTTTTCTTTTTGTTTTTTGTTTTGTTTTGTTTTGTTTTTTTTCGAGGCAGGGTTTCTCTGTGTAGCCCTGGCTGTCCTGGAACTCACTCTGTAGAGCAGGCAGGCCTCGAACTCAGAAATCCACCTACCTCTGCCTCTCAAGTGCTGGGATTAAAGGCATGCACCACAACTGCCCGGCTTGACAATCTTCAAATAAATAAATGGATAAATACATAAAATATGGGGAAGAGATAGTGCTTTTATCTGTATGTCATCTGACAGCTTATGTAAATTTTTCACATGTTTAGCCCTTGCGATATGATTGTCAATTAGTTTTTTTTTCTATATTTTTTTTTATTTACATTCCCAGTGATTTCCCCTTTCCCGGTTCCTCCCTCCCTGAAAGTCCCATAAGCCCTCTTCCCTCCCCCGGTTCCCCATTCAACCCCCTCCCGCTTCTCTGTCCTGGTATTCCCCTACATCCAGTCTTTCCAGGACCAGGGGTCTCTCCTTCATTCTTCTTGGAAATTAATTGATATGTGAATTGTGTCTTGGGTATTTCGAGCTTCTGGGTTAATATCCCTTTATCAGTGACTGCATACCTTGTGTGTTCTTTTGTGATTGGGTTACCTCACTAAAGATGATATTCTCCAGTTCTGACCATTTGCCTAATAATTTCATGAATTCATTGTTTTTAATTGCAGAGTAGTATTCCATTGTGTAAATATACCACATCTTCTGAATCCATTCCTCCGTTGAGGGACATCTCGGTTCTTTCCAGCTTCTGGCTGTTATAAATAAGGCTCCTATGAACATAGTGAAGCATGTGTCCTTATTCCATGCTGGGGAAGCCTCTGGGTATATGCCCAGGAGTGGTATAACAGGATCCTCCGGGAGTGTCATGCCCAGTTTTCTGAGGAACCGCCAGACTGCTTTCCAGAGTGGTTGTACCAGCTTGCAATCCCACCAGCAGTGTTCCAGAGGAGTATTCCTCTTTCTTCACATCCTCACCAACAACTGCTGTCTCCTGTGTTTTTTATCTTAGCCATTCTGACTGGTGTGAGGTGGAATCTCAGGGTTGTTTTGATTTGCATTTCCCTAATGACTAAGGATGTTGAACATTTCTTTAGGTGCTTCTCAGCCATTATATATTCTTCAGGTGAGAACTCTTTGTTTAGCTCTGTACCCCATTTTTTAATAGGGTTATTTGACTCTCTGGAGTCTTAACTTCTTGGGTTCTTTGTATATATTGGATATCGGCCTTCTGTCAGATGTAGAGTTGGTAAAAGTCAATTCTTTAACAAAGTGAAACCAATATCACTATATCTTTTGTAATTGTTACTCCTATGAATCAGGCAATTTCTCTGCAACTTTCATACAAATGATTCAGTATCTTTCTCCAGAAACCACTTTTCTCCTTTGATTATGCACCTTCAAGTTTGAAATCTTTATTTTCAAAAGAATGATATACTTACTTATTGAGTGAGTGCCAATATAAATAAAGAAATCCATCCCACTATTTGCATCAAAAAGCAAATTTTTTTTAAATGACACTTTACCTTTTGTTCATACTTAATAAGCTTTGAAGGGTTAGGATAAGTTAACAGCAGATTCAATCCGTCCTGGCTTTTCCTCAGCCTTCTGAGCACAAGAAATACATGTGTCAGCCATCATAGACAACTGGCAATATTGGTCTTATATTGATTAAATTTTATATATAAATATGTCATATCAAACATTTATTTGATTTTGGTAATCTAATGACTTCTAATTAGAGTTAAATCAAATAATGGTCCTGGCATCTACCCTATCACTTCTTACAAGATGAATCTGAGCAACATAAAAATGAATGAATTTTATTGCATGACTTTATGTATCTCAAAATCAGATGTTAGAAAATCAAGTGAATCACAGTTAACACCTCTTCATCTAGATTGAAATATCTAAAGTCAGAATTTTTAAGAAAACACTACAACTAGCTAGATTTAGGTTGTACATTAGTGTAAAGAGATAAATTTTAGGGGTGAAGTCTTAGGGAGGACAACTTACTTCAATCTCCTTGCTGTACATCCTGAGTTGTCAGTGGAAAGTTCAGAGAAAGCCTCTGTGCTTGTCTCAGTACAATGAAGGTGGAAACTCTATCAGAGATGTCATGATACGTTGGGCATACCTTTCAGTAAAAACACTTTATCAAAAGGTTTTCCATGATCTTGCAGAACTGTGCTTTTCTTATTTCCCCATCTCTAATATTCCTGACTCACATTGATGAAGAGGATGTTGGATAAGGAGATACATTTGTGAATGGCACAGACCAGAGATGTCTTTTTTAAAATATCATCCAAATATAGACAAGCATAGGTTGCTTCACCTCCTCTAAATTTTAATAGCACACAGACACATATCTGGTATAATAGGAACAGAATAGTTAACAGGAGTTCCTGAACACTCTATCTCTATTTACAAAAGATTGAACTACAGGAGACATTTGATACATTATAGGCACTGAAGAGACCTTGTTTTTGGAGAAAGGTTTTCTCTCTGTGTCTCTCTCTCATTCTCTTTCTGATCCTTTCTCTCTGTCTGTCTCTGTCTCCTTTTCTGTCCCTGTCTCTCTCTCTGTCTCTCTCTCTCTGTCTGTCTCTGTCTCTGTCTCTCTCTCTCTCTCTCTCTCTCTCTCTCTCTGGCTGTGTGTGTGTGTGTGTGTGTGTGTGTTTGTGTGCACATGTATATGAATATATGTGAAAACCAGAGGTTGAAGTTGTATGTTTTACTCAATTCCCTTTCTCTCATTTTCAAAGGCAAAGTATCTGTCAGGCTGTTCTGTGAGTTATCTAGTCAGTGAGACTCAGGGATGTCTGCCTACCAAGATGTAGCATTCCAGGTGTGCTAATGCTATACTCTTTTTTTATATGAGTTCCAGGAGATCAAATTCAGCTCCTTACATGTTCAGGGCCAGAATTTCATTAATGAAGCTATCACCTCTGTTCCATTGGAGAATTTTATAAGACTCTTTTAATTGCCTGAAAATAATGAAAAAAAAATTAAACTTTTTTCAAGCCTACCATGAATTCTCTGAAAGGCCCAACAAGCAGCTGAAAGAGTCAGATGCAGATATTTAAACCCAACCACTGGACAGAAGCTAGTGACCCCTGTGGTTGAATTAGGGGAAAGCTAGAAGAAGTTGAGGAGGAGGGTGACCCTATAGGAAGACTAGCAATCTTAACTAACCTGCACCCCTGAGATTGCTTAGACAATGAAGCACCAACCAGGCAGCGTACACCAGCTGATATGAGGCCTCCAACATATATACAGAAGATTGTCGTCGGGTGTAGACTCAGTCGGAGAAAGTGCACCTGACTCTCAAGAGACTTGAGGCACTAGAGAGTGAGGAGATCTGGTAGTGTGAGGGTATGTGGGTGGAGACAGGAGGTGGGAGGAGGTATGGAATGTGGAACAGTCAGAGGGCAGACCAGCAGAGGGAGGGGGATAAAGACTGGATTTTTTAAAAAAATTTTTGGATGGGAAGCGGTGGTGTATGCCTTTAATTCCAGCACTTTGGAGACAGAAGCAGGCAGATTTCTGAGTTCTAGGTCAGCGTGGTCTACAGAGTGAGTTCCAGGATAGCCAGAGCTATATGAGAAATCCTGTCTCAAAAAAATTAAATTAAATTAAATTACATGTAGAAGTATGTTTTGAGTTGCATATGAAGCTATGTTTTGAATCCATATGTTATATGCCTTTTGAAAATGTTATGTGTGAGTTTTCTGTTGCAACATTTGGAAGTGCCATTCAAGAGTATGGAGTAGAAATTTGAAATGATGATAATAAATATATTTAAAATTTCTAGAAAAAAATGACAATAGACAAAAACATAAATTATGTCTCAGTAGAGAAAAGTAGAAAACATAAGAAATAAAAAGGAATACTAGGACCTATGCAAACTACATAGGATATGATAAATTTTTCTGATACAGAAATTTAGGCCAGGCAAGCATAGGCTCAATGAGGAAAAGATGGAATTCCAAACACAAATGGCAAACAGAGAAATGAAACAAGGAAAAGTGATCATCAAGTTTCCAAAATTTAAGAGAAATAGCAAATTCAAAATACTAATGGATAATATCCACTTATTAGTGAGCACATACCATGCATGTCCTTCTGGGTCTGAGTTACCTCACTCTGGATGATATTTTCGAGTTCCATCCATTTGCTAGCAAAACTCAGTATGTCTTAATTCTTAATAGCTGAGTAGTATTTCTTTGTGTAAATGAACCACATTTTCTCTATCCATTTTTCTGTCCTGGAAAATCTGGGTTGTTTTCAGCTTTTGGCTGTCACAAAAAAGACCATTATGAATATAGTGGTATACGTGCCCCTGTGTCATGGCATCTTCTGGGTAAATTCCTAAGAGTGATATTGTTGGGTTTTCAGATAGATCTATTTCCAGTTTTCTGAGGAATCTCCAGATTGTTTTCCAGAGTGGTTGTACCAGTTTGCAGTCCTACAAGCAATGGTGAACTGTTCCTCTGTCTCCCCATCCTCATCAACATGTGCTGTTGCCTGAGGTTTTGATATTAGCCATTCTGATTGGTGTAAGGCGAAATCTCAGGGTCACCCGAGATTTGCATTTCTCCAAGATAGTTATGATTCTTAGGAAAAGTCTGAGAAATTATCATAGACAAGAATAACCTAAGGAAATACAGTGACTGATAATATAGCATTCAGAAATAAAATCAGTGTTGAAGAAAATCAGTACTGGAATGAAAACAATATATCAGATTTATTGAAACATAATCAAGATCATTTCTCTAATCCAGACTGATGTACTGTTAGATGAAAGATGCTAACATGGGAACCTATAAATGGAATGTATGTGAGATACATCTGGATTATCCTTCCTATAGTTCTAAAATAAAGTTTATCAAAAATATATTCACCAGGCAGTGGTGGCACATGCCTTTAATACTAGCACTTGGAAGGCAGAGGCAGAGGGATTTCTGAATTCAAGGCCAGCCTGATCTACAGAGTGAATTCCAGGACAGCCAGGGCTACACAGAGAAACCCTGTCTTGAAAAACCAAATATGTATATATACAACAGAAGAATATGAGGAACTGAATGAAATTTTGGAGGAATCATCTCATTAGTTAAAACACCTATAGAAATAGTCAATATTTATAGTAAATAATATTTTGAACACATATTGAAGACCATATTTTAAGAGCTCGGTTATTATTAGCCTTAATACTTACCCATCAATAATTTTGTTTTATTTGGTTAAAAAAAGCCAACTAAAATTGTGCTTGTAAATTCTTATATATTAGTTCAATTCAATTTTATAAAATAGCTCATAAGAAATGAGGAGGTGCCAAATTATATCTAACCTGAGTCTCAGTCACCTTCAAGTGAAGAAATGTGATGATAATATTAATAAGATCTTAGATGCTTCCATCTTTTAAAAAGACAGCAGTGATTGAGAGAAGAAACCACAAAGTGTTTGAGAATTTGGAAACAGAAGAAAGCTGGACAAACACTTGACCCCATTAATGGCCATAAAATACAGAAACAGGCTATAAGTTTATACAGTCTTTCCTGTATTGAGATATTCCACAAAAATCAACAAGAAATCTAGATTTGTTACAATCACTAGTGGAATGTAAATGATATTTGTTTGAGTGGTGGCAGGTGAGGATGTGAATTCAGAAGTACACAGGGATGTGAGATAAAACAAGAAGTTATATGGTCTTGGTGCTTTTCCTTATTTCAGGATACCACACACTTACACTTGAGCACCTATCTTTGTACAACTAGAGTCAGTAAATAAGCTACAAAATGGACATAATTTATGAAATGATCATTACATTCAATTGGCTGAGGATAGGTTTTTAACTAAGATTCAGAATGGAAGTCATTAATAAAACATACAATCAATTACAGAAAGAAAAATATGATTTCTTTCAAGACTGAATTTATGTACTGTGATCTTATACAATGCTGTTTCAAGCGCCTGTAATTTTAAAAACATTTTGGCAATATATAATGGATTGATTCTTGAAAATCCCAAGTTACAGTGTCAAAGAGGCAGGAGCTCAAAATCTGGAGGGAATGTCAACTAGTTCAGGGAAGAAAGTGAAAATGCCTTTGGTTTTGCCCTTTTCCCAGAGTTGATCTTATATTCTTAAACTCTGAAGAGACCTCCCGTAGACTTGAAGATATATTTTCACTTTACAGTCAGGTTTATAACTCCAATTAACAAGCTATCTTGCTAGAAGCTGAATGCTCTCAGTAGGGTCTCACTGATGCAATGGTGTGTCTGTCAGATGCATATGCATGCTGGGTCAAACAAGGTTGAACAAGTGTAGTGGCCCCAACCTGAAAGCTTGAGTTCAAGTTTCACATCTGCCACTAATTAGCAGAGTGACCTTGAGAAATTGACTCACCCATTGTGAACTTCAATTTCTTTTTCTGCAAAATTGAGAGTGGATGGACCACAAAGTTCTTTTTATCTCTAAAATACACTGATTATATCCCCCCCCACTCTCAAACACAACTACATATTCATTCTAAATCTGTTATAACACATTGATCTGACAAGGCCAGCTCCTGCTACTTATCTGGCTGGAACATCCTTACCTCAAGCACCAGTATTATAAAGGGATTTATATACAGCATTATTCCTGAGAAGTGTGCCTTTGGCAGACGTAAATAGAAATTGCAAAAGCAAAATTAGATTTGTGCATATTTTGTTGGAGGAAAAAAACACCTCTCTTCTTCTTTGTCCCAGCTTCTAAAATTTCAATTTTTGCCTCCACTAGCCAAAGGAAACTAAACACAGTGCAATTATTCAGTAAAAATGCAAATGCTGGATAGAAAAATCTGGACAGCTCCAAGACTTTCTAAAACCAAACGTGGTTTTTGTTCTTAAAGAAATAGTAGTTGAACTTTAGGTTGCTGTCTTTAGATAGCATTTCAACAGCCATAAATGACTAAACTATAGGATGCTAAATAAACATATATGCTAAAAAATAATAGATACCCTTGAATGCATGACATAATGTGTGAAGCCCATCAAGAAATCACATTGATTTAAGTTCCAATGCAGGATTAGAATGAATTTTTTTCAATATTTCTATAACAATGTAGATCAGCATTTATTCATTTTTTGAATAACTCTTACATAAAGCTCCTTCTAATTCACTTACAACTTAATAGTAGAAATTAATTTATACAAAATTCAAAGTTCTACGAGATGCTTCCTGGTAGTTCTTTCAATGATTTCCTTGCACATCAAGACAAGCATGAACTTCCATCCCTACTGTTCATATGTAGATTATGAAGAACTCTTACACCATAGTGACTGTTAATTCAACCTCCTTTATGGTACTTTGAACTGTCAATCAAGGACTACTACTATTTTATTTTTTCATATTTTGAAGCATATTAAGAGCTTTCATGACTCACAGGGGATTATAAGTTATAGCCTCTATTTAGGGGCTCTTGCTTCTTTCAAGTGCATTGCATATTTTCTTAATTCATATACCACATTCCACAAATTATAACTTTAACAGATCTATTTTGAATATCTCACCTAAAAAATTAATGCTTACTTTTTTATGCTTGAACAATGATTGCCTACAAGGCTTAAATTCTGGTTTTTGAGTTAGTGTGTTTATTATGACATACAAAATATAACAATAAATGTGAAGAGATAGAAAATAGATTTCAAAACATTCCAATTTGATGCTTAAAATATTCAGCAGAAGATGGAAAAGGAAACTTATTTCTCTCTATGTGGATGAATTTCTCATGTGTGACTTCCAATTATTTTTTTATTATTTTTTATTAGGTATATTCTTTTCTTTTTTATTTTCTATATTTTCTATATTCTACATTTTAATTTCTATATTTTCTATATTTCTATATTTTTTCATTTACATTCAGAATGATTTACCCTTTCACGGTTCCTTCCTCCCTGAAAGTCCCATAAGCCCCCTTCCCGCCTCCTGTTCACCATTCAACCTCCACTCACTTGTCTGTCCTGGTATTAACCTACATCCAGTCTTTCCAGGACCAGGGGTCTCTCCTTCCCTCTTCTTGGAAATCAATTGATATGTGAATTGTGTCTTGGGTATTCCTAGTTTCTGGGTTAATATCCCCTTATCAGTGACTACATACCATGTGTGTTCTTTTGTGATTGGGTAACCTCATTAAGGATGATATTCTCCAGTTCTGACCATTTGCCTAATAATTTCATGAATTCATTGTTTTTAATTGTGGAGTAGTATTCCATTGTGTAAATATACCACATCTTCTGAATCCATTCCTCCGTTGAGGGACATCTCGGTTCTTTCCAGCTTCTGGCTATTATAAATAAGGCTCCTATGAACATAGTGAAGCATGTGTCCTTATTCCATGCTGGGGAAGCCTCTGGGTATATGCCCAGGAGTGGTATAACAGGATCCTCCAGGAGTGTCATGCCCAGTTTTCTGAGGAACCGCCAGACTGCTTTCCAGAGTGGTTGTACCAGCTTGCAATCCCACCAGCAGTGGAGGAGTGTTCCTCTTTCTCCACATCCTTGCCAACAACTACTGTCTCCTGTGTTTTTGATCTTAGCCATTCTGACTGGTGTGAGATGGAATCTCAGGGTTGTTTAGATTTGCATTTCCCTATTGACTAAGGTTGTTGAACATTTCTTTAGGTGCTTCTCAGCCATTAGATATTCTTCAGGTGAGAACTCTTTGTTTAGCTCTGTACCCCATGTTTTAATAGGGTTATTTGGCTCTCTGGATTCTAAGTTTTTGAGTTCTTTGTATATATTGGATATTAGCCCTCTGTCGGATGGAGGGTTGGTAAAGAACTTTTCTCAGTTTGTTGGCTGCCACTATGTCCTTTTGACAGTGTCCTTTGCCTTACAGAAACTTTGCAATTTTATGAGGTCCCATTTGTCAATTCTTGATCTTAGAGCATAAGCTATTGGTATTCTGTTCAGGAAATTTTCCCCTGTGCCCATATGTTCAAGGTTCTTCCCTAGTTTCCTTTCTATTAGTTTCAGTGTGTCTGGTTTTATGTGGAGGTCCTTGGTCCACTTGGAATTGAGCTTAGTACAAGGAGAACTCTCAATTCTGAACATCTATACTCCAAATGAAAGGGCACCCTCATTCATAAAAGAAACTTTACTAAAGCTCAAAGCACACATCACACCTCACACAATAATATTGGGTGACTTCAATACCCCACTCTCTCAAATGGATCATTCAGGAAAGCAGGAACTAAACAGGGATACAGTGAAACTAATTGAAGCCTTGGACCAAATGAAACTAACATATATATATTATATAAATATTGTATATATATATAATACTTCATCCTAAAGCAAAGGAATATACCTTCTTCTCAGCACCTCATGGTGCCTTCTCCAAAATCAACTATATAATTGGTCACAAAACAGACCTCAATGATAGACGAAGATCGAACTACTCCCATGCCTCCTATCAGATCACTATGGAATAAATGTGGTCTTCAGTAGCAACAAAATCAACAGAAAGCCCACATACACGTGGAAGCTGAACAATGCTCTACTCAATGATACCTTGGCCAAAGGAGAAGTAAAGAAAGAAATCAAAGAAATTTTAAAATTTAATGAAAATGAAGGCACAACATACCCTAATTTATGGGACACAATGAAAGCAGTGCTAAGAAGAAAATTCATAGCCCTCAGTGCCGCCAGAAAGAAACTGGAGAGAGCATACACTAGCAGCTTAATGGCACACCTGAAAGCCCTGGAAAAGAAAGAAGCAAATACACCCAAGAGGAGTAGAAGGCAGGAAATCATCAAACTCAGGGCCGAAATCAATCAAGTAGAAACAAATAAAACCATACAAAGGATCAACAATACTAGGAATTGGTTCTTTGAGAAAATCAACAAGATAGATAAGCCCTTAGCCAGACTAGCCAGAGGGCACAGAGACAGTATCCAAATTAACAAAATCAGAAACAAAATGGAGGGGGTAACAACAGAAACTGAGGAAAATCAAAAAATCATTAGATCCTACTACAAAAGCCTGTTTTCAACACAACTAGAAAATCTGGAGGAAATGGACAATTTCCTAGACAGATACCAAATACAAAAATTAAATCAGGATCATATAGATCATCTAATCTGTCCTATATCCCCTGAAGAAATAGAAGTGGTCATTGGAAGTCTTCCAACGAATAAAAGCACGGGTCCAGATGATTTTAGGGCAGAATTCTATCAGACCTTCAAAGACCTTCAAAGTATTCCACAAAATAGAAACGGAAGGAACACTACCCAATTATTCTTTCTCACGACTGGTAATTTTATATTATGAGGAAAGCAATAGTAGTGCCATTTCAAAATGTTTCACTTTTTGTTTTCAAGCACATGTTGTCTTTTCTTGTTGGCAATTTTTTTCTTCTCGTAGTTGACTGTCACAGTGTTAGTAGAGAAGGTCCAGCCATTCACAGAAAATGGGCTGTGGCAAACACGTTGTAAGGGAAATATGATTAACTCTGAAACTGGATTCATGGTAGAGGTACCCCAAACTTTAGAGTCAGTTTCTCTGTGAGTTTAAATACTACAAGGCAATTTAATAATATATAATATAATTTGTCCTTTCCTCATACCATTATTTTAACATTGTAACAGATGCTCTTCTTTACATCATTATAGTAATCACTATATACGACTCATTTGTTCAGTTCTCATTTATGAGAAGAGGTTGACAAATAGTTCCCACCTCTATCTGAGGAGCTATTGGCCATTGATTGCTACTGGAATATGTAGGAACATTTTTCCTCAGGGATATAATGTGGAAGAGGCTATTCATACTTCAATAAATGGTCCTAAAATCATGTACATTTATGCTCCACAAAGTAGTGTTAAAAATAACATTAAGAAAGAATACCTGAAGTTGGGAGGGAAATTTTGCAGATGAACAATAGAAAAATAGGAGGAGTGGATAAGAGGCACTAGAATTGGTCAAATTATATTACATGCAAATGTATGAAATTCTCAAACAATAAAAATTTAATTTGTAGTTTGACCTCCTTTTGTTGTCTAAATGCTCTAGCTAGAACTTAAAGTACAAAATTGAGTACATAGGGAGAAATTTGGCAGCCTTGTCTAGTCCCTGGTTTTAGTGGGATTGATTCAAGTTTCTTTCCATTTAGTTTGATGTTGACTACTGTTTTGCTGTATATTGCTTTTACTATGTTTAAGTATGGGCCTTGAATTCCTGATCTTTCCAAGACCTTTAACATGAAGGGATGCTAAATTTTGTCAAATGCTTTTTCAGCATCTAATGAAATAATCATCTGGTTTTTTTTTTTCTTTGAGTTTGTTTATGTAGTGGATTATGCTGATGCAATTTCATATATTGGACCATCAATGCATTCCTGGGATGAAGCCTTCTTGATCATGGTGAATGATCATTTTTGATGTGTTATTGGATTTGGTTGGAAAGAATTTTATTGAGTATTTTTTGCATCAATGTTCATAGGGAAATTGGCCTGAAGTTCTCTTTCTTTATTTGATCTTTGTGTGGTTTAGGTATGAGCATCATTGTGGCTTCATAGAATGAATTAGGTAGTGTTCCTTCTGTTTCTATTTTGTAGAATAGTTTGAAGAGTATTGATATTACACCTCCTTGGAAGGTCTGATAGAACTCTGTACTAAACACATCTAGTCCTGGGATTTTTTGATTGGGAAACTATTAATAACTGCTTCTATTTCTTTAGGGGTTATGGGACTTTTTAGATGGTTTATCTGATCCTGTTTTAACTTTGTCAACCTGTTTCTGTCTAGAAAATTGTCCATTTCATTGAGATTTTCTAGTTTGTTGAGAATAGGCCTTTGTACTAGGTTCTGATGATTGTTTGAATTTTCATGATTTCCATTGTTATGTCTCCCTTCTCATTTATGATTTTGTTAATTTGGATACTGTCTCAGTGTCCTCTGCATAGTCTGTCTTGTTGATTTTTATCAAAGAACCAACTCTTGGTTTTGTTGATTCTTTGTATAGTTCTTTTGTTCTATTTGGTTGATTTCAGCCCCGAGTTTGATCATTTCCTGCCATCTACTCCTCTTGAAGGCATTTACATGTTTTTGCTTTAGAGTTTTCAGGTGTGTTGTCAAGCTGCTAATGTAAGCTCTCCCCAGTTTCTTTTTGAAGGTACTTAGACCTATGAGTTTTCTTCTTTCCACTGCTTTTATTGTTTCCCATAACTTTTGGTTGGATGTGTCTTCATATTTATTAAATTCTAAAAATTCTTTAATTTCTTTCTTTCTTCCTTGACCAAGTTATCATTGAGCAGAGCATTGTTCAGCTTCCAAGTGTATGTGTGTGTTCCGGTTTTTTTTTTTTTTGTTTGTTTTGTTTTTGTTTTTTGTTTTGTTTTGTTTTGTTGGTATTTAATGTCAACCTTTGTCAGTGGTGATTTGATAAAGCACATGGGATTATGTCAATATTCCTGTATCTGTTGAGTCCTGATTTGTGACTAATTATATAGTCAGTTTGGGAAAAGGTACCATGAGGATCTGAGAAGAAGGTATATTCTTTTGCTTTAGGATGAAATGTTCTATAAATATCTATTAGATCCATTGGTTCATAACTTCTGTTAGTTTCACTGTGTCTCTGTTTAGTTTCTGTTTCCATAATCTGTCCATTGCTGAGAGTGGTGTGTTGAAGTCTCCCACTACTATTATATGAGTTGCGATTTATGCTTTGAGCTTTAACAAAGTTTCTTATATGAATGTTGGTGCCATTGCATTTGGAACATATATGTTCATAATTGAGAGTTTATCTTGGTAGATTTTTATTTTGACCTGTGTGAAGTGTCCTTCCTAATCTTTTTGATGACTTTTGGTTGAAAATTGATTTTATTTGATTTTAGGATGACTACTCAAGATCATTTCTTGGGACCATTTGCTTGGAAAATTATTTTCCAACCTTTTACTCTGAGGTAGTGTTTCTCTTTGTCACTGAGGTGCATTTCCTGTATGTAGCATAATGCTAGATCCTGTTTAATTATCCAGTCTGTTAGTCTATGTCTTTTTCTTAGGGGAATTGAGTTCATAGATATTAAGCGATATTAAGGAAAGTGATTGTTATTTCCTGTTATTTTTATAGTTAGAGGCAGAAATATGTTTGTGTGACTAATTTCATTTGGGTTTCTTGAAAGATCAATTTCTTAGTTTCTCCTGGCTGTAGTTTCCCTCCTTGAGTTGGTGTTTTCCATCTATTATCCTGTGTATGCCTTGATTTGTGGAAAAGTATTGTAGAAATTTGCTTTTCTCATGGAATATCTTTTTTTCTCTATCTATAGTAATTGAGAGTTTTGCTGTATAATACCCTGGGCTGGCATTTCTGTTCCCTTAGGGTCTGTATGAGATCTGCCCAGGATCTTCTAGCTTTCAAAGTCTCTTGTGAGAAGTCTGGTGTAATTCTGATAGGTCTGCCTTTACTTGTTACTTGACATTTTCCCCTTATTACTTTCAATATTCTTTTCGATGTTTTGATTATTATGTGACAGGAGGAATTTCTTTTCTGGTCCAGTCTATTTGGAGTTCTATAGTCTTCTTGCATGTTCATGGGCATCTCTTTCTTTAGGTTAGGGTAGTATTCTTCTATAATTTTGTTGAAGATATTTACTGGCCCTTTATGCTGGAAATTTTCTCTCTCTTCTATACCTATAATCCTTAGGTTTTGTCTTCTCATTGTGTCCTGGATTTCCTGGATGTTTTGGGTTATGAGCTTTTTGCTTTTTGTGTTTTCTTTGACTGTTGTGTTAATGTTTTCTATTGTATCTTCTGCACCTGAGACCGTCTCTTCCCTCTCTTGTATTCTGTTGGTGATGCTTGCATGTATGTCTTCTGTTGTCTTCCCTAGGTTTTCTAACTCCAGGGTTGTCTCCCTTTGTGATTTCTTTATTGTTTTTTTTTCCATTTTTAGATCTTGGATGTTTTTGCTTATTTCTTTAGCCTGTTTGATTGTATTCTCCTGTAATTCTTTAAGGGATTTTTGTGTTTCCTAGTTAAGGACTTCTACTTGTTTACCTGTGGTCTCCCTTATTTCTTTAAGGGATATATTTATATCCTTCTTAATGTCCTCTGTAATCATCATGAAAAATAAATTTTAGATCCAAATCTTGCTTTTCCAATGTGACAATGTATCTAATATTTGCTATGGTGGGAGGATTTGTGTTCTGAGGATGCCAAGTATCCTTGGGTTTTTAGCTTATATTCTTAAGCTTGCCTCCCATCATCTGATTATCTCTATTGTTACCAGCCCTCACTATATGTGGAGCCTGTACTTCCTGTGATCCTGGTTGTGTCAGAATTCCACAGAGTTCAGCTGTCTCTAGGCAACGAAAGGACCTCAAAGGGATACAAATTGGAAAGGAAGAAATCAAAATATCACTATTTGCAGATGATGTGATCATACTTAAGTGACCACAAAAATTCCACCAGAGGTCTCCTAAAGCTGATAAACAACTTCAGCAAATTGGCTGGGTATAAAATTATCTCAAACAAATCAGTAGCTTTCCTCTACTCAAAGGATAAACAGGCTGAGAAAGAAACTAGGGAAACAACACCTTTCACAGTAGCTACAAATAATATTACATACCTTTGTGTGACTCTAACCAAGCAAGTGAAAGATCTGTATGACAAGACCTTCAAGTCTCTGAAGAAAGAATTCAAAGATCTCAGAAGATGTGAAGATCTCAGATGATCATGGATTAGCAGGATTAATATCATAAAAATGGTCATCTTGCTGAAAGCAATCTACAGATTAAATGCAATCCCCATCAAAACTCTAACTCAATTATTCATAGAGTTAGAAAGAGCAATTTGAAAATTCATTTGGAATAACAAAAACCCAGGATGGTGAAAACTATTCTCAACAATAAAAGAACTTCTGGCAGAATCCCATCCCTGACATCAAGCTATATTACAGAGCAATAATGATAAAAACAGCATGGTACTGGTACAGACATGCAGGAAGATCAATGGAACAGAACTGAAGACCCAGAAATGAACCCACACACCTATTGTCACTTGATATTTGACAAAGGAGCTAAAACCTTCTAGTGAAAAAAAAAGACAGTACTTTTAACAAATGGCACTGGTTCAACTGGCAGTCAGCATGCAGATAAATACAAATTGACCGATTCTTATCTCCTTGTACAAAGCTGAAGTCCAAGTGGATCAAGGACCTTCACATAAAACCAGTTACAAGGAAACTTATACAGGAGAGAATGGGGAAGAACCTCGAACACATGAGCACAGGGAAAAATTTACTGAACAGAACACCAAGGGCTTATTCTCTAAGATCAAGAATTGACAAATGGGATCTCTTAAAATTGCAAAGATTCACTATGACAAAGGACAATGTCAATAGGACAAAATGGCAACCAACAGATTAGGAAAAGATCTTTACCAATTCTATATCTGATAGCGGGCTATTATCCATTATGTACAAAGAACTCAAGAAGTTAAACTCCAGATAATCAAATATTCCTATTAAAATATGGACTACAGAGCTAAACATAGAATTTTCAACTGAGGAATATCAAATGGATGAGAAGAATCTAAAGAAATATTCAACATTCTTAGTCATCAGGGAGATGAAAATTAAAACAACCCTGAGATTCCACCATAGTCCAGTCAAAATGTCTAAGAACAAAACCTCTGGTGACAGTAGATACTGGCGATGATGAGGAAAAAGAGGAGCACTCCTCCATTGCTGGTGGGATTGCAAGCTGGTACAACCACTCTAGAAATCAGTCTGGAGGTTTTTCAGAAAATTGGATATAGTACTACCTGACTACCGAGCTGTGTTACTCCTGGGCATATAGCCAGAAGATTCTCCAACATATCACAAGGACACATGTTCCACTATGTTCATAACAACCTTATTTATAATAGTCAGAAGCAAGAAAGAAACCAGATGTCTTTCAACAGATGAATGGATACAGAAAATGTGTACATTTGTACAATGCAATACTTCTCAGCTATTAAAGATAATGAATTCATCAAATTCTTTGTCAAATGGATGGAAATATAAAATAACATCCTGAGTAAGGTAACCCAATCACAAAAGAACACACATAGTATGCACTCAAAATAAGTGGATATTAGTTCCAAAGCTTGGAATACCGAAGATACAATTCACAGATGATATAAATCTCAAAAAGGAAGACCAAAGCGTGGGTGCTTTGGTCCTTCTTAGAAAGGGGAACAAAATACACACGGGAGCAAATATGGAATCAAATTGTAGAGCAGAGACTGAAGGAAAGGCCATCCAGAGATTGTCCCACCTGGAGATTCATCCCATTACAGTCACCAAACACCTACACTATTCTGAATGCCTTTCTTGCTGAAAGGAGCCTGATTTAGCTGTCTCCTGAGAGGCCCTGCCAGAGTCTGACAAATACAGAGGCAGATACTCAAAGACAACCATTGGACTGAGTGTGGTCCCCAATGGAGGGGTTATAGATTTACTGAAGGACCTGAATGTGTTTGCAACCCCATAGGAAGAACAACAATATCAACCAACCAGAACCCCCCAGAGCTCCCAGGGACTAATCCACCAATCCAGCAGTACGCAAGGCTCCAGCTGCATTTGTAGCAGAGGAGAGGAGAGGTCCTTGGTCCTATGAATGCTTGATAGATTCTCCAGTGTAGGGAAACTGAGGGCGGAGAGGTGGGAGTTGGTGGGTTGGTGGAGGAAAACCCTCATAGAGGAAGGGGAGGTGTGATGGGATAGGGGGTTTCTGGAGGGGCAAAACTGGGAAAGGAGATAACATTTGAAATTTAAATAAAGAAAATATCACCTCCTAAAAAGACAATTTAAAAAAATGTACAGGAAACCAATGGTTCTGTTTTATACCCTAATGACCACTGCTGCCTTTTTCTTTCTTTTTGAAAATTGGATATTTTATTTATTTACATTTCAAATATTATCCCTTTTCCTGGTTTTCCTTCCTCAAACCCCCTATAACATCCTCCCTTACTCTGCTTCTGTGAGCGTGCTCCCCCATTCACCTACCCTCTTCTGCCCCAACACTCTTCTACCCTGAGTCATTAAGCCTTCCCAGGACCAAGGGCCTCCCCTCCCACTGATGCCAGATAAGGTGCAACATCTGTATTGGTCAGGATCTGGCAGAACCTCTCAGGAGAGAACTATATCAGGTTTCTCTCAGCAAGTACTTCTGGAGATCAGCAATAGTGTTTAGGTTTGGTGTCTGCATGTTGGATGGATCCCCAGGTAGGTCAGTTTCTGGATGGCCTTTCCTTCAGTCTCAGTTCCACTCTTTGTCCCTGTCTGTCCTTTAGACAAAAACAAATCTGGGTTAACATTTTGGAAATGGGTGGGTGGCCCCATCCCTCAAACGGGGGCCCATGCTTAACCTCTGGTTATGGTGTCAACAGATTCTCACTCCAGAAAATGTCATACATTTACCCAATGGAATACTACTCAGCTATTAAAAACAATGACTTCATGAAAATCACAGGTAAATGAATGGATCTAGAAAATATCATCCTGAGTGAGGTAACTCAGTCACAAAGATCACCCATGATATGTACTCACTAATAAGTGGATATTAGGCAAAATTCTTTGAATACTTCCAGGATACAATTCATGAACCACATGAAACTAAAGAAGAAGGAAAACCAGAGTGGATGCTTCTGTCCTACTTAGAATGGGGAACAAAATAATCAAGAAAAGTAGAAGGTGTGAGAGAATTGAGAGGAAGAGAAAAGGAGGAGGGAAAAGGGGGAGATTCAGGTATAGGACAAGATGGAGGAGATATACAGAGGGTCAGGAAACTGAACAAAGGTGTTTAGCAAGGGGGGTTGGGGAACGGGGGTAGCAACCAGAAAGTCGCAAATGCCAGAAATCTAAGAGCCTCCCAGGACCCCACAGAGATGTCATTAGCTGAAATATTACACTGCTGCCATTTTCATTGAGTGATTTCTAAATTGAATAGCAACAAAAACAGCTGAAAGAAGGAATGACTGAGAAGATACATTGATTTCCTCATTGCTATAAGAATTTTCTCCTGTTCGTAGAGGCAGAACAAATTTCCTCCTAAGATTTCATTATGTATATTCCCCTGACAGCAGAATAATATCAACAGTTCCTCTAGTACGAGTGGAAAATGAAAGTAGGTATGAGACACACAAGGAATTGGAATTTTTAAAACATACTTGCTTACAGTGCTGATGGCTATCAGCAGTTCACACGCTCTTTGGAGAGGGTATTCAATCATGAAAAGAGGCTTATCTAGATTGCAAAATATTTTTCTAATTACCGAGAATGTCTGACCACTCCCAGTGTGCCTCTGCTCCTCATCCTGCTGACTGTTCTCATCACTCCCCATTTCCAGGTCTCCCAAGCTTTTTGAATGGAACAATGCCATGATTTTTCGTGTTGTAGCTCTGATATGCTTTGCATATTCAAAACTTCTAGTTTGTAAACTTTCTGCTGATGGTTTTCCAGGAACTCAGGGGCTTCAGTCTAGCTACCAGTAAACGCTTGTTTGACTGATTTGTACTTCAGTAAAAGCCTCTGCTTTATCCATAGCTGGGCTCCTAAAGTAGTATAAAATAAAATATAAGTGTTCTACACATGAATTTGTCTGCCTACCAACATGTTTGACTGTGTAGAGGAACAGTGAAATGAAGCAAGAAATATTAAGTGCATTTTTCTATACGTTATTTCTCCTGTATTCATTGCAAAATTCTAAGCTAGAGGTCTGTTCATGTCATCAGGAATATGAAGTATAATATAAAAAATATAAAACTGAACATCATAGAAACCTCCATTTCCTTACCTGGTATAGTATATAAACAGGATATATATTTTAAATTAACATTCTCTATGATCAATTAAATTAAAATCTCCCTATTCATTTTTTTGCGTGCTCTATTTGCATATTAATGGCTCTCAATGCACAAGTGTAATTTTTCAAAAAAAGAGTACTTCTGCTCCATGTTTTCTCATGCTATGATTTACTTCTTTAGTTCCAGGAATTGAGCTCAGGCCCCTGCATATGTTATACAAACTCTTCTACAGCCCCATGCATCTCCTATCTTTTGTGGAAAGAATAAAACCCATTTTGCCCTTTTCAATTACTTGCTGAAAGACATATTATTTTTCCCCAATTTTGGACTAAGCTACAATCAATCCTCATTGGCATATTTTTATGTAATATATTGTACTTCATTTCTGTAGACAGAAGTGATTGTGATTACAAACATCATATGGTAAGGCTATGAATAGGTTATAAAAACCCACAAAATTCACCTAGGAAACTAAATTACCTTAATATTAAGATATTAATTTGGTGACCCCTATCAAAGGGCTTGTTTGTACAAAACAACTTCCTATCAGCAACTAATGAGGATTATCAATATTTTGTATTTCAGTCATTAGAGCTGGGGTCCAAAGATTTCCTATCGATTAATTTGCAATCACTCAATGACATAGATGTTTATGATACCTATTTGCTGTTTATCTTCATTGGTGTATGAAAAGTTTAGGGAACATTTTTATGTAGTCTGACTTTTTAAATTGATTTACATTAACAGAAAAGTTATTTATGTACTGTAAATACTGTACCTGTATAAGAATATGACTTGCAAAGATATTCCCTGGCTTTCTTTTTCTTCTTTTATCAGTGACTCTTACAGTGTAAGCTAATAGAAGGAAGCCGTGCTTACTTACTATCCAATGCTTCCAGAGTCTGTACTATGCTCTTCTCTCTAGAACCCTGTTTGCCAAATTTGAGGTCACTCAGACTATCTCTTTCCCTATCTTCAAGAGGATTCATGGTTTTCTGTTTTACATTTAACTTTATGGTACAACTAGAGTAAAATTATCAGAAGTTTAGATTCTGGATTTCTTTACTGCCCTTGGGGAGCAGGTTTGCCTAGTACCATCCAATACTGCAAAATTGCGCTGAATATTCAGATGAAGTCAGAAGACCTAGAGGGATTTGAACGCAACTGAGCTTCCATGTCCATTAAAAGAATGTATCATCCTTAGTGAGGTAACCCAATCACAAAAGATCACACATGGTATGAAGTCACTGATAAGGGGATATTGACCCAGAATCTCAGAATACCCTAGACACAATCAGCATATCAATAGATTTCTAAAAAGATGGAAGGAGAGACCCCTGGTCCTGGAAAGACTGGATGTAGGGGAACGCCAGGACAGAGTAATGAGAGGGGGTTGAACGGAGAAAAGAGGGAGGGAAGGGGGCTTATGGGACTTTCGGGGAGGGAGGAAACGGGAAAGGGGAAGTGATTTGGAATGTAAATAAAAAAAATAAAATAAAATTAAATTAAAAAAAAAAAAGAATGTGTCTCCTTTAATTTCTCTTATTCTTTACATTAGAATTTCATATATTCTATCATGTGTATCTTGTATGTGTTTTGCTATATCCACACCAAAATGTTTAATCAGAGGAAGGATGTACAAACTTTTCTTTATAATTTCAGTTATCTATTAAAGGTGCCTAAAAATGAAATTGTTTTTGCATATTGATTTTATGATCTGTTACTCTGTTAATATTGGTTCTAAGTTTCAGATGCATATCATTTTCTACATATATTTGCATATTACTGCTACACAAAGTATAGGCATGTTTTTTCATTCAATATATATATATATTCATTTTAATGTCTAATTTATTTAGCTATGACTTCTAGTAGAAATGTTGACTAAGAATAATGGAAATAGATCCATTTGCAAGATTCACTTCTTAAAATGATATTTTCTCAGTTTTTCCCCAATAGTTATCATGTTGATCAGACTTATTCGTAAACAAATATTATCTATAAAGTTAAAGAACTGATCTATTGTTTTTATTTTTGAGAACATTTGTCATCCATATGATTTGGATTTGTCAGTTTTGCTCTGAATTTATAACTATGACTATATGACTTGTGAAAAGCTGATACCCATATTGAAATAAAACCAAGTTAATCCTGTGTTGTAAAAATTATTTAATCAAAATCCAGGGTTTCTAACCAGCCTTTGACCATTTAGTTCCCAGATAAAGGACAAACACAACCTTTGTATTTACAATGAACCTTAAACAGCACAATTGGGCAGATACCCACCCTCTATTCTATTATAATCTACTTTCCTATTGATAACCCTGAATTATTACTCACTCTATTTTATCTGGGCTACTCTTAGTTCCAATTGGTCAGCCCTCAGGACCATGCTCTCTTGAACTCTCCTAACAAATAGAGGCCTCTTTCTCCTCCATTTGCTGTCTTTCCCCTGGTGGTACCTGTCCAAACCCCCAAGCCCAGCTACTGACTGTTGACTTCTTCTTTTACTCATCAAAAACAACTTGGGGGAAGGGTCTCATATGGCACTCTGCTCTACATGCATATTTCAGGTCTTGCCCCCTGCCCTGCACTTAGCATTACAATTGACAGCAAGACCAAACCTCAACAGTCATGAATTAGAAGTATATTTATACATAATTTTCCTAATATATCTCTCTGATAAGTGTGATCAATAGAATTTCTTTATTCTAATCTTTTACTTGATTTTAATATTAGGGAAGATCTGTATTTATGGATCAGCTAAAATGTTTTGTATACCTTGATCATCTGCAAAATATTGTACATTCATTTCAGATTTCTTGGATATTAGGCAAAAGGTATTCATGAAATTATCTATACCCAGTTGTTTCTTTGGTTGAATTGTACTGTGGAAAGTTTCATATTTTTAAGATTTTATTTTTTTATATTTCTGTATTGGTGTGTGTGTCTGAGTGGGGATGTTGCACATATGTCTGCCTGTATCGACAGAGGCCAGAAGATGGTTTAAGTTTCCCTGAAGCTGGAGGTGTCAGTGGTATAAGCAGCCAGATGTAGGTGCTAGGCATCCAAACTGTAGTCTTCTGTTAGAACAAGCATTATTAAGCACTGTGCCATATCTCTGTTTCTGATCCTTATTTTTATATTTTTAAAACATAGTGATGTATCTCTATTGCAAAAGACACAGCAAGAAATAATTGTTTACTATCTATATTTATACATGTTTGTGATTAGAAAATCAATATTTGATAGACTTATGAATGAATACAAATAAAGAAAAGTAAAATGATCATTGATTAGTTATTACTATATATCAAATGTTGAATGCTCCATAATAATTAATAGACACTAAGGCAGATGACAAATGACAAATTAATGAAGAAACTAGGATATTTTGGTATGTACTCTTCTATCATACATTAGTAGCAATGTTTATATTTTACCATTATATTGCTTTCTAAATATCATAGGTGATAAGAAATGTAATTACAAATTCTATTGTCATCTCTGCATGAAATCTAACAACTATATGTTTCGATAAATAGGTCTATGGTTTTATTTTTAGAATGTACATCAAATCAGTTATTATTACAGTGACCTTAAATTATTCATTTCTTTCTCTGAACATTTTAATGTTCAGAGAGTAGTTTGCATTACTTGTTAGTGGAGTAGAGATAAGTACACAGATGCCAAGAAGGCTAGGCAACTTAAAATATTTTTTTACATTGCATACATTGATTTATTTTTGAATTGTTTTCTTTACAATTATTATTCTGCCTAAATAGGAGTAGAACTTTTTTATTATTTATTAAGTCCAGTGGTTATCACCCTCCAGTTCCATCCTCCAACTACTCCTCATCCCATTCCTCCTCCCCCTCTCCTGTCTCCAAGAGGATGACCCCACCCCAACACCCCACCAGACCTCCCAATTCCCAGAGTCACAAGTTTCTATAGGGTTAGGAGCATCTACTCTAACTGAGGCCAGACAAGGCAGTCCTCTGCTGTATATATATATATTGGGGACCTTCGATAAGCTAGTGTAGGTTGCCTGGTTGGTGGCTCAATGTCTGAGAGATCTCAGAGGTCCAGGGTATTTAAGATTGCTGGTCCTATGGTGTCGCCCTCCTCCTCAGCTTCTTCCAGATGTTCTCTAATTCAACAATAGGTGTCCCTGGCTTCTGTCCATTGGTTGTGTGTTAAGTATCTACATCTGGCTCTTTAAGTTCTTCCAGCACAGCCATGCTAAGGCTCCTGTCTAAAATCATACCATAGCAGAAGTAATAGTGTCAGGTCTTGGAGTCTTCCCTTGAGCTGGATGTCAATTTGGGGCTGGATCCCAATTTGGGCCATTCACTGGAATTCCTTTCCGTCAGTTTTTTCTCCATAATTTCACTGTAGTTCCTTTAGACAAGGACAATTCTGGGTCATAGTTTTGACTGTGGAATAGCAACCTGATCTCTCTACTTGATGCCCTGTCTTTCTACTGGAGGTAGACTCTACAAGTTTCTTATCCCCACATTTGGGCATTTCATCTAGGATCCTTCAGCTGAGTCCTTAGCATGTCTCACCTTTGAGGTATCTGGTACATCTAGAAGGTTCCCCCACAACCAACTTATGGAGATTGTGTTTCCAACCTATCTTCTGGCCCCCAGGATTTAAATCATGTTCCCTCCCACAAATGCCTGATTAAGTTCCCCTTTTCCTTTACCTGTCCCCTCTGCTACACAGGTCCCTCCCTCCCTCCCTCTGTCCCCATGATTGCTTTGTTCTTTTTCCTAAGTAGGACTGAGGCACATGTACTTGTGTCCTTTGGCTTGTTAACCTTTTTTGAGTCCTGTGGATTGTATTCTGAGTATTCTGTACATTTTGGCTAATAAATCCACTTATTAGTGAGTACTTACCATGTATGTACTTTTTGGGTCTGAGTTACCTCAGTCAGGATGATATTTTCTAGTTCTATCAATTTTCTTGTAAAACTCAGGATATCCTCATTTTTAATAACTGAATATTATACCATTTGTTTAAATGAATCACATCTTCTGTATCCATTCTTCTGTCATAGGATATCTGGTTTGCTTCAAGCTTCTGGCTAACACAAATATGACCATTATGAATATAATGGTACATGGGCCCCTGTGGCATGGTGGGGAATCTTTTGGGTATATGCTCAAGAGAGGCATAGCTGAATTTTTAGGTAGATCTATTTCCAACTTTCTGAGGAACCTCCAGATTGATTTCTGGAGTGCTTGTACCAGTTTGAAATCCTACCAGAAATGAAGGAGTGTTCCTCTTTCTCCACATCCTCACCAACATATGTTGTCACCTGAGCTTTTCATCTTAGCCATTGTGATTGGTATAAGGTGGAATCTTAGGATCATTTTGATTTCCATTTCTCTAATCACTAAGGAATTTGAACATTTGTTTTGATGCTTCTCAGCCATTTGAGATACCTCTGTTGTGAATTCTCAATTTAGTTCTATACCTCATTTTTGAATTGGGTTGTTTGGTTTTTTTGGTAGTTAGCTTTTTGAGTTCTTTAAATATTTTTGGATATTAGCCTTTCATTGGATGTGGTGTTAGTGAAGATTTTTCACATTCTGTAGATTACCTATTTGTCCTTTGCCTTACAGAAGCTTTTCAGTTTCATGAAGTCCCATTTATTAATTCTTGATCTTAGAGCCTGAGTCTTTGGAGTTCTGTTTAAGAAATACCACCTTCCCCACCCACATGTCAATGAGTTCAGAGCTCTTTTCTACTTTCTCTTCTACTAGATTCAATGAACCAGATTTTATGTTGAGGTCCTTGATCCACTTGGACTTGAGCTTTGTGTAAGATTACAAAAATGCATCTATTTTCATTTTCCTATTTGCAGACTGCCAGTTAGACGAACATCATTTATTGAAGATGCTTTCTCCATTTTGACTGTACTATTTCCAATGATAATCTTTAATTTTAACAATTTTTCTATATATTTCTTCAACTCTATCAGAAATATTTCCCATGTAAATCTTCAATTTTGTCAGAAAATATTTATAATTCCACTTTCAGTCAACTTAGGAATTTTTATGCCTACCATTTTATCTGTATAATTTTTCCATGAAATAGTCAATCTTAATGTGTTTTCTATATACTTCTTCAATTTTATCAGAGATACTTTGCATGTAATTATTCAATTTTATCAGAAAATGTTTATAATTCCACTTTCAATCAACTTAGAAATATTTTTATGCCTACCATTTTATCTGTATAATTTTCCATGATAATCTTCAATTTTAACATTTTTCTATATATTTCTTCAATTTTATCAGAGATTTTTTCCACGTATATTTACAATTTTATGCCTACGATTTTATCTGTATAATTTGTCCATGAAATAGTCAATCTTAACGTGTTTTTTAATTTATTTCTTCAATTTTATCAGAGATATTTTCCATGTAAATCTTTAATTTTATCAGAAAGTGTTTATAATTCCACTTTCAATTAACTTAGAAATATTTTTATGCCTCCATTTTATCTGTATAATTTTCCATGATAATCTTAATTTTAATATGTTATTTTATATTTTTTACAATTTTATTAGAAACATTTCACATGTAAATTTTCAATTCTATCATAAAGTGTTTCTACTTCCCTTTTCAATTAATTTAGCAAAGTTTTTTATGTCTACCATTTTACTCTTTACCTTTCTATGAAAATTGTCAATCTTTTTTTAAGTTCTTTCTATATCATGCCTTTTGTAAATACAGCAGCAATGAACATTGCTAATTCTCTGTATTAATAACTACTCATACATATACTTGCCTGTATGTGCAGAATTGATTTAGTATCCATAAAAATACATAGAAAATAACATGGTCTGTTATATTTCTAATAAGTCTCCATGAGCTTCTCAGACAATGAATCAAGATCTATTGATTCATTGAAAACAATAGAGATTGCAATAACCAAGGACTCACAGGGGAAACATGGGCTTCAATTCTTTGATTTGTCACACTAAAAAGTACTTGTCTGTATAAGGAAATAAACAAGACTCCAGATCACATATTGATGGTTTGTCTAGGAGGAATTGATATTAGCATGATTTTGCAAGAAGGAAAGCATATGGAATAATGTGCGCCCCAGGAAATACATGTAAGAAAGCTCTTGATCTCCACCAGAGTGTGTCTTTCTATTCTTTTTTTTTTAAAATTATTAGGTATATTCTTTATTTACATTTCAAATGATTTCCCTCTTACTGATTCCCCCCCTCCCCAAAAGTCCCATAGACCCTCTTCCCTCCCCCTGCACCAAAACCAACCAACTCCTGCCTCCCCTTTCTGGTATTGTCCTACACTGCCACATTGAGCCCTTCCAGGACCAGGTGCCTTTCATTCCTTCTTCTTGGGTATCCTTTGATATGTGAATTGTTCCTTGGGTATTCCAAGGTTCTGGGCTAATATCCGATTATCAGTGAGTGCATATCATGTGTGATTTTTTGCGAATGGATCACCTCACTCAGGATGACATTCTCCAGTTCCACCAACTTGCCTAAGAATTTCATGAATTCATTGTTTTTAATAGCTGACTAGTATTCCGTAGTGTAAATATACCACATTTTCTGAATCCATTACTCCGTTGAGGGACATCTGAGTTCTTTCCAGCTAATGGTTATTATAAATAAGGCTGCTATGAACATAGTGGAGCATGTGTCCTTATTGCATGTTCGAGAGTCCTCTGGGTATATATATGCCCAGGAGTGGTATTGCTGGTTCCTCCGGTAGTATTATGCCAAGTTTTCTGAGGAACCGCCAAACTGATTTCCAGAGTGGTTTTAGCAGCTAGCACTCCAACCAGCAGTGGAAGAGTTTTCTGCTTTCTCAACATCCTCACCAGCACAGGCTGTCTCCTGAGCTTTTGATCTTAGCCATTCTGACTGGTGTGAGGTGAAATCTCAGGGTTGTTTTGATTTACATTTCCCTAATGACTAAGGATGTTGAACATTTCTTTAGGTGTTTCTCAGCGGTTCGATATTCCTCAGGTGAAAATTCTTTGTTTAGCTCTGTACCCCATTTTTTAATAGGATTATTTGGCTCTCTGGAATCTACCTTCTTGAATTCTTTGTATATCTTGGATATTAGCTCTCTGTTGGATGTAGGGTTGGTAAAGATCTTTTCCCAGTTTGTTGGCTGCTGCTTTGTCCTTTTGACAGTGTCCTTTACCTTTCAGAAACTGTAATTTTATGAGGTCCCTTTTGTCAATTCTTGATCTTAGAGCATAAGGTATTGGTGTTTTGTTCAGGAAATTTTCCCCGGTGCCCATGTGCTCAAGGAACTTCCCTGGTTACTTTTCTATTAGTTTCAGTGTGCCTGGTTTTATGTGGAGGTCTTTGATCCATTTGGACTTCAGCTTAGTGCAAGGAGATAAGAATAGATCAATGTGCATTCTTCTGCATGCTGACCTCCACTTGAAACAGCACCATTTGTTGAAAAGGCTATATTTTTTCCATTGGTTGGTTATAGCTCCCTTGTCAAAGATCAAGTAAATATAGGTCTGTGGGTTCATTTCTGGGTCTTCAATTCTGTTCCAATGATCTACCTGCCTGTCACTGTACCAATACCATGCAATTTTTAACACTATCGCTCTCTAGTACTGCTTGAGGTTGGGGATACTGATTCCCCCAGAAGTTCTTTTACTGTTGAGAACAGTTTTAGCTATACTGGGTTTTCTGTTATTCCAGATGAATTTTTGAATTGCTCTTTCTAACTCTATGAAGAATTGAGTTGGGATTTTAATGGGGATTGCATTGAATCTATATATTGCTTTTGGTAAGATAGTCATTTTTACTATATTAATCCTGCCAATCCATGAGCATGGCAGATTTTTCCATCTTCTGAGGTCTTCTTCAATTTCTTTCTTCAGAGACTTGACGTTCTTGTCATACAGATCTTTCACTTGTTTGGTTAGAGTCACACCAAGATACTTTATATTGTTTGTGGCTATCATGAGGGGTATCATTTCTCTTATTTCTTTCTCAGCCTGCTTATCTTTTGAGTATAAGAAGGCTACAGACTTGCTTGAGTTGATTTTATATCCGTCCACTTTGCTGAAGTTGCTTATCAGCTGTAGGAGTTCTCTGCTGGAGTTCTTTGGGTCGATTAAGTATACAATCATATAATCTGCAAATAGTGATTGTTTGACTTCTTCCTTTCCAACTTGTATCCCTTTGCCTCCTTTTGTTGTCTAATTGCTCTAGCTAGAACTTCAAGTACTATATTGAAAAGATATGGAGAGAGATGGCAGCCTTGTCTAGTCCCTGAATTTAGTGGGATTGCTACAAGTTTCTCTCCATTTAGATTGATGTTGGCTACCAGTGTGCTCTAAATTGCTTTTACTATGTTTAGATATGGGCCTCGAATTCCTGATCTTTCCAAGTCCTTTAACATGAAAGGATGCTGAATTTTGTCAAATGCTTTCTCAGCATCTAATGAAATGATCACGTGGTTTTTTTTCTTTGAGATTGTTTATATAATGGATTACATTGATGGATTTCCTTATATTGAAACATCCCTGCATCCCTGGGATGAAGCCTACTTGATCCTAGTGAATGATCATTTTGATGTGTTCTTGGATTCGGTTGGCAAGAATTTTATTGAGTATTTTTGCGTCAATATTCATGAGAGACATTGGCCTAAGATTCTCTTTCTATGTCAGATCTTAGTGTGATTTTGGTATTAGCATAATTGTGGCTTCATAGAACGAGTTGGGTAGTGTTCCTTCTGTTTCTATTTTGTAGAATAGTTTGAAGAGTATTGGTGTTAGGTCTTCTTTGAAGGTCTGATAGAATTCTGCACTAAAACCATCTAGACCTGTGCTTTTTTTTGGTTGGAAGACTTCCAATGACCACTTCTATTTCTTCAGGGGTTATAGGATGGTTTAGATGGTCTATTTGATCCTGATTTAATTTTGGTATTTGGTATCTGTCAAGGAAATTGTCCATTTCCTCCAGATTTTCTAGTTGTGTTGGATACAGGCTTTTGTAGTAGGATCTGATGATTTTTTGAATTTCCTCAGTTTGTTGTTATCTCTCCCTTTTCGTTTCTGATTTTGTTAATTTGGATAATGATTCTGTGCCCTCTGGTTAGTCTGGCTAAGGGCTTATCTATCTTGTTGATTTTCTCAAAGAACCAACTCCTAGTTTTGTTGATTCTTTGTATGGTTTTATTTGTTTCTACTTGATTGATTTTGGCCCTGAGTTTGATGGTTTCCTGCCTTCTACTCCTCTTGGGTGTATTTGCTTCTTTCTGTTCCAGGGTTTCAGGTGTGCCATTAAGCTGTTAGTGTATGCTGTCTCCTGTTTCTTTTTGGCTGCACTCAGGGCCCTGAATTTTCCTCTTAGCACCACTTTCATTGTGTCTCATAAATTAGGGTATGTTGTGCCTTCATTTTCATTAAATTTTAAAAAGTCTTTGATTTCTTTATTTCCTCCTTGACCAAGTTATCAATGAGTAGAGCATTGTTCAGCCTCCATGTGTATGTGGTCTTTCTGTTTTTGGTTTTTGTTGTTGTTGTTGTTGTTGCCATTGAATACCACCCATATTCCATAGTGATTTGATAGGAGGCATGGGATAAGTTTGATCTTATATCTGTTGAGATCTGTTTTTTGACCAATTGTATGGTTGATTTTGGAGAAGGTACCATGAGGTGCTGAGAAGAAGGTGTATTATTTTGCTTTAGGATGAAATGTTAGTTTCATTTGGTTCAAGGCTTCAATTAGATTGACGGTGTCCCTGTTTAGTTTCTGCTTTCCTGAACGATCCATTTCAGAGAGCAGGGTGTTGAAGTCACCCACTATTTTTGTGTGAGGTGCAATGTGTGCTTTGAGCTTTAGTAAAGTTTTTTTTTTTTTTTTACGAATGAGGGTGCCCTTGCTTTTGGAGCATAGATATTCAGAATTGAGAGTTCTTCTTGGTGGATTTTTCCTTTGATCAGTATGTAGTGTCCTTCTCTGTCTTTTTGGATGACTTTAGGTTGAAAGCCAATTTTATCTGATATTAGGATGGCTACTCCAGCTCATTTCCTGGGACCATTTGCTTGTAAATTGATTTCCAGCCTTTTACTCTGAGGTAGTGTTTGTCTTTGACACTGAGGTGCATTTCTTGCATGCAGCAAATGCTGGGTTCTGTTTACGTATCCAGTCAGTTAGTCTATGTCTTTTTATTGGAGAATTGAGACCATTGATATTAAGAGAGATTAAGGAATAATAATTACTGTCACCTGCTATTCTTGAGGCTATCTTTATGTTTGAGTGGCTATCTACTTTTGGCTTTGATGCAAGAAGCTTACTATCTCTTTTATTCCAGGGTGTATTTTCTCCCCTTCTATTGGCGGTTTCCAGCTATTATCCTTTGTAGGGCTGGGTTTTTGGAACCATATTGTGTAAATTTGTTTTTTTCATGGAATATCTTAGTCTCTCTATCTATGGTGATTAAGAGTTTTGCTGGGTATAGTAGTCTAGGCTGGCAATTGTGTTCTCTTAGAGTCTGCATGAGATCTGCCCAGGATCTTCTGGCTTTTTCATAGTCTCTGGTGAGAAGTCTGATGTGATTCATATGGGTCTTCCTTTATATGTTACTTGGCCTTTTTCTCTTACTGCTTTTAATACTCTTTCTTTGTTTAGTACATTTGGTGTTTTGATCATTATGTGATGGGAGGTATTTCTGTTCTGGTCCAGTCTGTTTGGAGTTCTGTAGGCTTCTTGTACGTTCATAGGCATCTCTCTCTTTAGGTTAGGGAAGTTTTCCTCCATAATTTTGTTGAAGACATTTACTGGTCTTTTAAGTTGCAAATCTTCACTCTCATCTGTACCTATAATTCTTAGGTTTGGTCTTCTCATTGTGTCCTGGATTTCCTGGATGTTTTAGGCTACACAGTTTTTGCATTTTGCATTCTCTTTGACTGTTGAGTCCATGCTTTCTATGGTATCTTCAGCACCTGAGATTCTTTCTTCCATCTCTTGTATTTTATTGTTGATGTTTGCATCTATGAATCCTTATTTCTTCCCACGATTTTCTATCTCCAAAGTTGTCTCCCTTTGTGATTTCTTAGTTGGTTCTACTTCCCTTTTTAGATCCTGGATGGATTTGCTCAGATCCTTCACTTGTTTGTTTGTATTTTCCTGTATTTCTTTAAGATATTTTTGCATTTCCTCTTTCAGGATTTCTGCCTATTGACTCAAGTTCTCCTGTATTTCTCTAAGAGATTTTTGTGTTTCCTCGTCATGGGCTTCCATCTTTTGATTCATCGTCTCCTGCATTTCTTTAAGCGATTCTCATATTTCATTTGTAAGGGCTTCTACCCATTTATTCATTTCTTTAAGCGATTTTTGTGTTGCCTCCTTATGGGCCTCCATCAGTTGACCCATGTTTTCCTGCATTTCTCTAAGCAATTTTTATGTTTCCTTTGTAAGGGCTTCTACCCATTGATTCATGTTCTCCTGTATTTCTTTATGAGATTTATTTGTGTCCTTCTAGAAATCTTCTAATAGCATCATGAGAAGTGATTTTAAATCCAGATCTTGCCTTTCAGGTGTGATGGAGTATCCAGGACTTGCTGCTGTTGAAGAGTTGGGTTCAGATGGTGCCATATTGCTTTGATTTCTGTTAGTAACGTTCCTATGTTTGCCTTTCATCATCTGGTTACCTCTGGTGTTAGTTGGTCCTGCTGTTCCTGCCTGTTGGTTGGACCTCCTGTGAGCCTGCAAGGCTATTTCTGCCCCCCACCCCCACCCCCGGATTACCGGGATTCGCCTGGCACCGATTTCTGGGGTCTGCCTTGCTCCTGAGTGACTTTGGAGTCATAATGTGCCTTGCCCCATGTGATGCTGTATTGGGGAATCCCTGCACATTCAAAGGCTCAGCGTAGTGGATCCCCAGAGTAGAGGGATGCTGGTGAGCTCCCTCCCTGTGCAGGTGAGCTCTGTCCCAGTGCGGGTCCCTTTTCAGGGCAGATATCCCACAGCATAGCTGGCGAGTAGGTGACCACAGACCTGTCCAGCTCTTGGGATCAGGGAGCACACAAGCTGGCTGAATCCCAAGAGATATTATGCTTGATTGTCCCTGTGCCTGGAGGTACCAACTGCTCTGTTGCAGGTTCAAAGATTGTGGAGTACACTGTTCACCCTCTCCGCGCAGATCACTCTGCAAGGCAGATGGCCCACAGCAGAGCTGGCGCCCAGAGGTCTGCAGAGCTGCCCTGCTCTTGGGCGCAAATTGAAGCCCAACAGGCTGTGTCCCAAGCGATGTTATATTGGGGGGTCCCTGGGTACCTGTATGCTCAGTACAGTCAATCCCTGGAGCAGAGGTCGCCAAGGGGAGGCTGGTAAGCTCCTGCCCTGTGAGGGTGTGTTCTCTCCTCTCCTGTGTCATTTCTATCTGAAGCCATTAAGAGTTTTTGGTGCTTTAATCATTGCATCTTTTGAATTAACACTGTTTTCTTCACTGGAGGGAAATTTGAGCAAAAGTTAATCAGACTAACTTTACAAATTTTATTAGATGGTTTAGCTATATTAAAGATGTGTGTGTGTGGTCATGTGTGTGTGAGTTTGTATGTGTATTATGTATGTGTGAACACTTGCACACACACTCACACATGGACAAAACAGCTGAAAGATGCCAGCGGCTAAATGAGTGTCAGTGCTGACACTGTTTTAACTTGAAACACTTTCCTTCTGCTAACATAACTAATTAGAAGCCAGAAATCCACTGAAATCTTTAGACAGGGGAAAATCCTATTGAAAAACTGTTCTCTGATTGTAAGTGGAATGATGCATCAGTCAAAATTAAGTGAGTCTTTTAAAGTTTCTCAACTATGCTGTTATAGTTTATGAATCAAATCTCAGCTCTCTTATTAACATTTCTTACATTATTCTTTGGCATTTTTCATAGTTGTATAATAGAAACATAAGTATTTCTCCTCAACATATTTCACACACTTTGAATTCTCAGAAATTACCCATGATATTCAGAGTTGAATATTTAACTTGTTAATAAAACATCTATTCATAGTGAAAAAGTCTAAGATATCAATATAGATATCAATGTTGATATTCAAGGACATATTGATGAAACATGGAAAATATAAAACATTGTGTTTCATACCCATTTTATTAAGGAACCTAATAAAACTTGATTGTACTGATAAAACTTGTTTCTACTAATTCTTGTAATTTCATTTTTAAAAAGTTAAGAACATAAAGAAAATCACTGCAATTTGCAATAGACAATAATAGTATTAATTCTGAGCCAACATATTTTAGGCAAAACTCCATGATTTTGCATGACATGGTGATGTGTGTGATGAAAAACATAATATTTCATGTTCAGAAACAAGGCTAACAGGAAGTTACATGTGATACACCAAAAAGCACTGCTTACATCATCTTGTTGCATTTATTACCCAGTTCACTTGAATTAATTTTTGATTGTTTGATCATATGATCAGATTTTTTTACTGTGTCTATTGTGTATGTGTGTGTGTGTATCTGTGTGTGTGTGTGTGCATGTCTGTGTGTCTGTTTTTGTATGTCTGTCTGTGTGGCATCAGGGTCTTTACTTATATGTTAGTTATGACAAAATTGTCAAAATTTTATTTTATTAGTAGTTGAAAATATGGTCAGGGCTTATGTTTAGGATGAAAGTGTGGGTATAGTATATCTCAGCATAGTAAAATAAAATATAATGATGAAACAAATGATAGAAAACAGCGATTAAATCCTGAAAACAGTGGAAAATGTTTTGAAGATTCTTCTTAGTGATAGAAAATGATGGACAGTGAGCAGTTTTTAGTTAGAGATATAATAAAACCCCAATCCAGAATTTGATTGCCATATTTAAATGTTGTGAATAAGATCAATTTCCATTCATCTGATATTTGAATTTGAAATAATAACAAGACAATTTTTACAGTAGCATAATTTATGAGAGAAATATATCGCCGGGCAGTGGTGGTGCACGCCTTTAATCCCAGCACTTGGGAGGCAGAGGCAGGAGGATTTCTGAGTTTGAGGCCAGCCTGGTCTACAAAGTGAGTTCCAGGACAGCCAGGGCTACACAGAGAAACCCTGTCTCGAAAAACCAAAAATAAATAAATAAATAAAAAATAAAAGAAAAAGAAAAAAAAGAAATATATCCTGGAAATCTTTTATTTTATTATTAATGTATGAAAGTTGAATTATGGAAAAGAATAACAGTATTTTTTTATAAAATCATTTCTCAAAATAAAAATGTTAAGTTAGTATATTTTTTTAAATTCTATTTGATTGGAATATTTGATATTAAAAGAACTATTTGAAATTATTAAAATTGTACTCTTAAGGTTAAATAAAATTTGGCTTCTAATTTCAACAGAAAGAATTGACAAAAACAGTTTTGAAAATTTGTATGCAAAATTATAAAATCAGAACATTGATAATTCTTAAATTATTAAGGATGTTCTATTCCTTGGCATAAAAATATCCACCAGTGATTAATTATTTATACAGAATATTGTTCAAGGCACCACTTATTCATGTCATCTGATATGGAGAAATTGAGCTTGTGCCCATCTAGAAGCCTCAGTAGTACTGACTAGTGTTCATGATAATGGAATTTACTTTGCATGACAGCAGAGGACAAAAGTAATTGTCATAAATATCCAGCTAGTTTTAAGATATATTAATATAATAGTGGCACAAGCATTATGTGAGTAACAAGCCAATTTCTGATTGGAATTAAGACCTGCTATTGCTGTTAGTCTGATAGGGAAACTCAGCAATAAAATTAATGTTAATGCCATATAGCTGTTAACATTTCAGAGGTACCAGCAGGACCTAGGATAACGGAGCCAATAAACATGATTGACTAGTGTTTGATGCAATTTTCAGTTTTATTCAGATCATCAGACAATTTACACTTTGAGAGTGAAGAAAGTTCATTAGAGTTCAAGCTGCATATAATAGTGAAAATAAGTAAAGTGAGACAAAAATATGTTTTTCCATTGAATCACACAAAGTGTAGTTTAAACAACATCTGATAAGCAATACTAATCAGCAATGTGCAATCTGAAAAACTCAAGCAAGTCAGTAGCCTTCCTATACTCAAAGGATAAGCAGGCTGAGAAAGAAGTAAGAGAAATGATACCATTCACGATAGCCACAAATAATATAAAGTATCTTGGCGTGACTCTAACCAAACAAGTGAAAGATCTGTATGACAAGAACTTCAAGTCTCTGAAGAAAGAAATTGAAGAAGACCTCAGAAGATGGAAAAATCTGCCATGCTCATGGATTGGCAGGATTAATATAGTAAAAATGACCATCTTGCCAAAAGCAATATACAGAATCAATGCAATCCCCATCAAAATCCCAACTCAATTCTTCATAGAGTTAGAAAGAGCAATTCAAAAATTCTTCTGGAATAACAGAAAACCCAGGATAGCTAAAACTATTCTCAAGAGTAAAAGAACCTCTGGGGGAATCAGTATCCCGGACCTCAAGCTGTACTACAGAGCAATAGTGTTAAAAACTGCATGGTATTGGTACAGTGACAGGCATGTAGATCAAAGGAACAGAATTGAAGACCAGGAAATAAATCCACACTCCTATGGTCACTTGATCTTTGACAAAGGAGCTAAAACCATCCAGTGGAAAAAAGATAGCCTTTCAACAAATGGTGCTGGTTCAACTGGAGGTCAACATGCAGAAGAATGCAAATTGACTCATTCTTATCTCCTTGCACTAAGATCAATTCCAAGTGGATCAAGGACCTCCACATAAAACCAGACACACTGAAACTAATAAAAAGGAAACTAGGGAAGAACCTTGAACATATGGGCACAGAGAAGAATTTCCTGAATAGAACTCCAATAGCTTATGCTCTAAGACCAAGAATTGACAAATGGGACCTCACTAAATTACAAAGTTTTTTGCAAGGCAAAAGACACTGTCTAAAGGACAAAGCGGCAACCAACTAACTGGGAAATGATCTTTACCAACCCTACATCTGACAGAGGGCTAATATCCAATATATACAAAGAACTCAAGAAGTTAAACTCCAGAGAGGCAAGTAACCCTATTAAAAAATAGGGTACAGAGCTAAACAAAGAGTTCTCACCTGAAGAATATCTAATGGCTGAGAAGCACCTAAAGAGATGTTCATCATCCTTAGTCATTAGGGAAATGCAAATCAAAACAACCCTGAGATTCCATCTCACACCAGTCAGAATGGCTAAGATCAAAAACACAGGAGACAGCAGTTCTTGACGAGGATGTGGACAAAGAGGAATACTCCTCCACTGCTGGTGGAATTGCAAGCTGGTACAACCACTCTGGAAAGCAGTCTGGCGGTTCCTCAGAAAACTGGGCATGACACTCCTGGAGGATCCGGCTATACCACTCCTGGGCATATACCCAGAGGCTTTACCTGCATGCAATAAGGACACATGCTCCACTATGTTCATAGCAGCCTTATTTATAATAGCCAGAAGCTGGAAAGAACCCAGATGTCCCTCAACGGAGGAATGGATTCAGAAGATGTGGTATATCTACACAATGGAATACTACTCTGCAATTAAAAACAATGAATTCACGAAATTCCTAGGCAAATGGTCAGATCGTGAAAATATCATCCTTAGTGAGGTAACCCAATCACAAAAGAACACACATGGTATGCAGTCACTGATAAGGGGATATTGACCCAGAATCTCGGAATACCCTAGACACAATCTGCATATCAATAGATTTCTAAGAAGATGGAAGCAGAGACCCCTGGTCCTGGAAAGACTGGATGTAGGGGAACGCCAGGACAGAGAAGCGAGAGGGGGTTGAATGGAGAAAAGAGGGAGGGAAAGGGGGCTTATGGGACTTTCGGGGAGGGAGGAAACGGGAAAGGGGAAATGATTTGGAATGTAAATTAAAAAAAATAAAATAAATAATTAAAAAAAAACAGTGAATTCACGGATACTTGTTTCATACAAGAAAACCCGTTCTTTCTAATGTAATACCTCTGGGTATATCAAACAATACTTCTTGCTCAGGAGTAATTGATATTTTTCCATGAGTACTTTTCTGTTTTGTTTAATTTGTGTATTTTATATATTATTTTTGTTGATGATGTTTGTTTGTTTTCACCTTTTTGTTTCTTTTATGTTGTCCATGAGAAAGTCAGAGAGATGAAGATAGAACATTTAGTAGAGTGGATAGGGAGGTGTGGGAAGATCTGGAAGTAGTTGAAGGGAATGAATGTGATCAAATTATATGCAAAATATTAAACATCAGAAATACAAATGTCTATTATACAAATTAATATGCTCTTATTTATAAAAACATAATTTTTGTAATTTTTCAGAGGAAAAACAAATCCACTCGAAAAGTAATCATATTTGGTTTTCCTCATAATAATTAGTAAAATTTTATAACGTAAAATAAAGTTGGTTAGGATTTATTATCAATAAATATAGCATTTACATACCTAATTATACACCTTTCTGCTAATGGTTGTATAAAAATATCTAGGGCACAATTGGAGTTTTGAATAGAAGTTTAAGAATCCCTTCATGTGCTCAGAGGTGTCGCTATGCATAACTTGATTGTGATCCAGTAAATATCTTCATACCAATTAAGAACCTAAAGACATGGACCACCATCAAAAAACAGAAGGAAGTAAAATAACAAAGAAAAAACGAAAGCAAAATAGAGAGAGAGAGAGAGAGAGAGAGAGAGAGAGAGAGAGAGAGAGAGAAAAGAAGGAAGGAAAAAGGGAGAACAGATGAAGAACAGAGGGAGGATGGAAAGAAAGAAGAAAGGGAGGGAGAAAGAGAAGATCTTGATTATTCAAAAATATTTAAAAGATAAATATTTAAAATACCAATAAAGACAGTAGCAAGACTCTACAACTGTCAAATGGTTAAAATATTTGTATTTAATAAAATAACTATGAAACTTTGCATTTATATTTCAAAAGGTCTTGGTTTAACCTAGTTTCTTATTGTTTAAGAATGAAAGTGATTGTGCTAAATGCCATGCTAAAGTGTCTTGGATTTAAAATTATGTCGACATCTGAGCTCCTGACCTTCCTTTGAAGACTTCATTCAAAATTCCCAAATGCATTAGCTGAAATTCCCTTCAGTAGCAGTTCTCAACCAAATGTCAAAAATATTATTTCTAGTCACCAAGAAACCTTCACAACTTTCAAAGTTTCATGCCTCTGCTCATATTGTGCTTTATGTCCAAAAACATTTAAACATTTTTTGGTTATTTTGTTCCTATCTTGGTTCCAATATCGAGTTATAATATTATGTCCATTACAGAATCTCCCTGCCTACTGCTACCCTCCTGAATTCAATATATTCAGCTTTTCATCAATCTGTTTTTGGTATGAATGATACCTATTGTCATCATGTTTACATCTTGCTAATAATATAAAATATTCATAGTTAATCTTTCATAGTGTTTACTCTAATGCAGACATTTCATGGATATTCTCTTTTCCAGTTGTACTTACTTCAGTATCTTGCAAGTCAACTTTTAAAACCTAAAAGAAACTTTTTGGTAGATACTGGTAATGATCTTGGTTATTATTAACATAAGACATAGTGACAGAATTTTACTTTAAAGGACATAGGCACTCAGATCAACAATTAAGAAATGGAACTTCATGAAACTGAAAAGCTAAGGCAATGCAATCCATCAATAGGACAGGATAGTAGCCAGCACAAATAAAAGATTTTCACCAAATCCACATATGAGAAGGGACAATATCAAAATAATACACAGAACTTAAGAATCTAAACATCAAAAAATCAAATAATCCAATTTAAAATGGGATACAGATGTAAACTAAGAATTCTCAACAGATGAATCTCAAATGGCCGAGAAACAAAGAGATGATCATCATTTTTAACTATCAGAAAAATGAAAATCAAAACTACTCTGAGATTCCATCTTATATCAGTCAGAATGGCTAAGATCAATGCTAGCTCATGCTAGCAAGGATGTGGAGAAAGGAGAATGGCTCTTCATTGTTGATGGGAATGCAATCTTGTACAGCCACTGAGGAAATCAATATGGTAGTCCCTCAGAAAATTGGGACTGTATGCAAGTGCTCCCCAAACTGACTCACTACCCTTGCATTCTTCTATCCTGGGGTATCAAGCCTTGACAGGACAAAGGGCCTCCCCTCCCATTGATGCTTTAAAAAGAAAAACAGAAACAAACAAAATTGGGAATCATTTGACACAATGCCAAGTACACCACTCTTAGGCATAAAGCCAAAGGATGTTCAATCCTGTCACAAGGATACTTGCTCAACTATGTTTACTGCAGCTTTATGCATCATACCTATAAACTGTAAAACTCCTAGTAATGGGTGATACTTAGCCTGAATGGATCATCTTCTATAACCAGGCAAGACTTCTAACGCTGGGACTTGGACATCAATTCAGCTACAAAACCTTTGACCTACAATGTATCCTGCCTGAAAGATATGCTGGTGATAAAGGTGGCAAAGAATTTGTAGAAGTGGCCAATCAATGGCTGGTCCAATTTGAGGTCCATGGCATGAAAGGGAACCTGACACTGCTTGGATGGTATAAAACCAAAGGCTGGATGGCTCAGAGACCTTAGAACCAAACATAACTGATAAAAAAAGTGCCAATGAAATGATTTCTCATGATATTTCTCTATTTCCAAAGATCAGTTCCTATCACAATCATGATCAGTAGGCTTCATTCAGTAACTGACGGTATCAGATGCAGAGACACAAAGCCAAACATTTGGAAGAGCTTGCTTGGGGATCCCTGCAGAAGAAAGAAAGGAAGTATTGTAGGAGCTAGAGGGGTCTAGGATACCATGAGAGCATGGCCCACAAAATCAACTAAGCAGGGTATATAGGGGATCACAGAGATTGAAGTGACAATCACAGACACTGTGTGAGTCTGTGCTAGATCCCTTGCAAATATATTATAATTGTGTAGATTAGTATTCTCGTGGGAATCCTAATAGTGGGAGTGGGAGATGATTTTGACTCTTTGAACTGAACTTAGGACACTTTTCCTCCTCCAGAGTTGCCTTTTCCTGCCTTAAAATGAGGGTTCATGACTAGTGTTATTGAAACTTTTAATGCCTGTTTTGGTTGATATTCCTGATAGGATTACTCTTTTCTAAAGACAAACAGAGAAAAAGTGAGAGAATTTGAGGGTGGTGGGGGAATGGAAAGAGTGGAGTGAAGGAAGGAAAACTATGGTCCAGATTTAATGTATGAGAGATAAATAAATTAAAAAAGAAGAAAAAAGAAAATAAACTTATATTTATTAGAAAGACTTTCAGTGCCATGTTGACAATATAAATAAAAAAAAAATGTTGCTTCCCAAACTTACAGCATATTAAGCATGTGTAAATTCTGTTGTTGGTGTTACAAAAATCGTTTTACTTGTCTTAACATTGTAGGAAACAAATAAGCTTCTGCGAAACAATATCATAGAGGGTAATAAATTTGTGCACGATGAATCCAGATTCAGCTGCAAGTCTGAGTGTTAGAGAAAATGGTTGGCATTTACTGTGCAAGGTAATATGTATTTGACCAACCTGTGAGCTAAATTGCCTTTGTGCTAAAGAATAAGAGGGTTACAGAAAATGGAAACTACTGTTACCAGATTGAAATAAAAGTATGTCTTCTAAGTCCAAGCACATTTATGTGCCAAAGTTATTCTGAGATATTGGTAACACCCCAGAAATGCAGACAATATTGTTAGTTCTGCTGATATGAAGCTTATCTGTTTTTGATTGCTCGCACTCAGCTAAAGTATAAATCTTTCATCCCAGCCATCAACATTCATGTGCTGTCAGTGAGTCACAAGGCCTTAAGATGCAGTGGCTAAAGTGAAAAGTCTAAGAGAAGATCCAAAGAGAAAAAAGGCAAGGCAGGTTTCTGAATCACCCTTTGAGGAATGAAGTTTTTGCCAGTTTGCTTTGAGGACCTCTTGTTATAGAGACATATAAGGAATATGGCTCTGTCTTCATTTATAAATGTTAGAACTGAGGATGATTTTATTAATTACTTCTTTTGGATTACAATTTAGAAAATCTCTTTGTTCACTTTGCAGTGTATGAGACACTATTTTAATGTGCTCCCAAAGAAACTTGCTCCTTTTCATGTCGAAATGTTGCATCTCCGTAGTGGGAGGAAAACTAGGTAACTTTGCAGAAAGGAAAAGGTAGATCAGATGGCTGCCTTTCATGAAGCACTGGCACCTCTGCAGCTTCCAAATATTTGCTTTATAAGGGACCATCAGCCTGTCACTTACAATTTCCATTTTCATTACAAATCAGCAGCTGAAAGTCCCTGACGGTCTGTGTTGCAGTAAAACACAGCTGTTTCCATTTGCTATCCTATCGGTTCCATTCTCACTTCATTCAGCATCGGAATTGAATGGAATCATTTCATCTCTAGTACAAGGGGTATTCTGCAGCTTAGGACCAGGCAAGCCTCCATCCTTCACTCTACGTCCCTTTGTGTTTCCTAATAGTCTGAAATTGGGAATTCAATTTCCAACTGCCGCTTCTATGACCATGCGATATGTAGTTTCAAGCACAGACAAAACAAACATTAAAGCCTACTTCACCTTATGCAAAATTAAAAGACACATAAAACTTCTGGGGTTTAGAATTTTGTAAAATATTTTTGGTATCTCAATCTATTGGATTGTGCCAACAATATTTAATGTAGCCCTGCTCCTCCTTTATAGACACATTTGAATTGCATTTTATTAATATCTACTCAATTGATGATGAAGATTAACTGTTAAGGCTTCCATGCTCTTTTAACTACATTGCTCCTATACTAGTTATGAATTATGTTTTACTGGTTACATTTCCATTTTGTTAGGATTGCACTTAAAAGCAAAGTCAATTGCTTAAAACGTTAATTAAATTTAGGAAACTTTCATTGACAAACAAACAAAAACCAGCTCATGTAACTGTTTTAAAACATCAGGACTCTTGTACTTATCATTACTATGGAGTGAGCATTCTCTGGTTCTATATCCTAACCTGCACTGGATGCTGCAAACATTTTTAATTTTAACAATTCTTGCAGGTATATATTTCACCATATTGTTTTAATTCCCACGTCTCTGATAACTAAGATGTGCTATCTTTTTTAAGCCATATGTAAACTATAACTTTTATATATGTTTCTTTTTTAGTGGGGTGTCTATGTATGAATCAATGCAAATAAAATTGAGTATTTTTAATGGATAATATGAATATATAAATCATAATGTGATTTATATTTAGGAAAAGTTGGTGTGTTTGACCTGACATGTGTATGTATTGGTGCATTTTCAGTCTATTCAGTCCAAAGGCAAAATATATGGAACAAGAAAATAATAAGGTTCTTAAGGAGGAATGTCAAAATGTGTAAGATCGAGTCTTTACTCTTATAAGGTTTCTTACAAGCCATAATATCAAAGGGAAGTAGGTGAGTCAGTAAATGGAATCAGTTTGCAAAAAAGGCATTCCATATTATTTTGCTTCTGTTCTCTATATATATAAATGTCACTGGTGATACCACTTGACAGAAGAATCTGTCACTTAAAGAAAAAAAAAAGATAATCGTGTTTCTAAAAGTCATCCTAACAGAAATCAGAAAATGCTTCACAAGTAATAGGGATTTATCTGAAATAAGATCTAGTAGACAGCCATTAATACATTTTTTGAGATAACATTCTTTATTCCCTTATCCAAAGTTGCACAGTGATAGAAGTCTAGAAGACATGCTATTTATTTGTAACTAGTGTTTTCCTCAATGGTGTGGGAGTATTCTACTTGGGAACACACAATGTCAATGGACTGGTGAAAATGAGTATGTGGGAACCAAATTTCACTAATTATGCTTTTTTGTGATATCATATGATTTTTTTTTGAGTGTAATGATTGAAAAGATATTAAAATTCTTAATAAACATCATGAATTGGTCATTGGTATTCTCTCCTCCATCATATTCTGTTAATACTCGATGAGATTAGCTTTTTATAATGTTATTTGCAGGCCTAATTTAGCAATCAGAAACACTAAAAATGAACCAAGGAACAAATACAAAGTGATTGTTGAATGCTGAATTCAAATAGAATATTAATAAGCTTTAATTGAAATACATTTTCATTCACTGGCCAGAAATTTTCGCTGGTCAAAATTTATCTTAAGTATGATTAAACTCTGAGCAGTTATGTGAAATGGCCTACAAGAATTTTGAAGTGATTTTGCTCAAGTGTCTCCCTCATTTTACAATCTCCATTTTGATATAAATCAATTCTTATGCCTCACTGACACCACAGAAAATTCCATTTAGAGTTGGAGTCAATGTTAAGGCTTTTTAAATAAAAAGCAGGCATTCATTTATAAAAGGGGATGGAGGAGGGTTTTTCTGTTTGTCAGGGTTGGAGAGAATTCCTTTTTAGAATTGTAGAATTTTTTTCCTACTAAAATCATCATTTTTTTATAATTTCAATAAAATGTTCATTAGCAGTCTTTACTCATTTTTACTAAATGGTCCGTTTGCTTTATATATCACACTAATCACTTTTACATAGATGCTTTCATAATTTACTAAGTCATTCTACCAAAAAACATTTTTTGAAGTAGCTATATATGGAAATAATGGTAACATTTTTAGTGACAATTCCAGAAAATAAAATGTATAATTAATCCTTGAATTATAGTTTTAAAACAAGTAAATAGACATAAAAATCAAAAAGACTTTTGAAAAGCAACACTGAGTAAACATACATTTGTTTAAATTATCAAAAAGGCAGTTTAAAAACTTATCTGATAAAAGTAAGACAAATACAAAATTCACTGTAGCAAGAGAATGAAACAATAGTTCAAGACCAACATAAAACAGAACAGAAACAAAAGTACAAACCTTTGCTTTCATTATCTATTTTAAGAGGACTGTGCTGGACTGTCAGGCACTTAGAGAAGAGCAGACTATTAGGCTTATCTAGAGATTTAGGGATATAGTTCTCAGGATGGCAGATTTCCTCTTGAGGGATAAACCTAAGTAGTAGGTTGACACTACTTGTATATGTATGATAAGTCTATTGGCAATAAAGAATGTATTTCTTGACAGTACCACACTACAAATGAGCTAATTTAAAAAAGAAAATGGATAAAATTTATCTCTTTGTTAAAAAAATATTTTTAGGGAATTATATTGACACATGAAACATTGCATTTATCAGATCATTAATGTAGAACTCTCTCTCTCTCTTTGTCTCTGTCTGTCTCTGTCTCTGTCTGTCTGTCTGTCTGTCTCTCTCTCTCTCTCTCTCTCTCTCTCTGTGTGTGTGTGTATGTGTGTGTGTGTGTGTGTGTGTGTGTGTGTGTGTGTGTGCAAGCAGTTAAGTACGCAAGATCATTTTCTAGCTGGAGCATTGCCTGCTCTTGGAGAGGCAAAAACCCTGCTTTAGAACACTGAAACTAAATCATGTTAAATGTGAATAAGCCCTAACTTAGTGTTAATCAATTACATATTCCTGTTATAATTTCATGACTCTCCAATAGTACATCAAAAAGATTTTCTTTAGATAAAAGAGAAACTTGGATTGCTGAAAACACATACACACACATACCCACACACACACATACCCACACACACACATACACACACACACACACACACAGCTACTTCTTCATCTATTCTCCATTTCTTAAAATTTTATTTAATCTTATTTTTTCACTCCAGATTTTATCTGTTTTCCCATCTACCCTCTTACTCTTCCACATCCCATATCTCCTCTGCCGTCTATCCCCCCATGAGGATGTCCCCATCCCTCCCAACACCCAACCCACCAGACCTCTCCACTCCCAGTGGCCTCTGGTCTCTTGAGGGTTAGGTGCATCTTCTCTTACTGAATGAACCCAGACCCTGCAGTCCTCTGCTGTATAGGTGTTAGTGCCCTCATATCAGCTGGTGTGTGCTGCCTTGTTGGTGATCCAGTGTCAGAGATCTCGGAGGTCCGTTAAATTGAGACTGCTGGTCCTCCTACAGGGTCACCCTCCTCCTCAACTTCTTCCAGCTTTTCCCTAATTCAACCACAGAAGTCTGCACCTTCTGACCATTCATTGGGTGTAAATATCAGAATCTGACTCTTTCAGCTCCTTGTTGGAACTTTAGGAGGGCAGTCATCATAGGCCCCTTTTTGTGAGCACTCCATAGTCTCAGTTATAATGTCAGGCCTTGGGGCCTCCCCTTGAGCTCGATCACACTTTGGGCCTTTCACTGTACCTCCTTTTCCTGAGGATCTTCTCCATTTTTGTCCGTGCAATTCTTTCAGACAGGAACAAATCTGGGTCAGAATTTTTGACTGTGGGATGGCAACTCCATCCAGATTTGATGTCTTATGCTGGAGGTGGGCTCTACAAGTTCCCTTTCCCCACAAAGGGCATTTCATCTAAGGCCCCTCCCTTTGAGTACTGAGAGTCTTCCACCTCACAGGTCTCTGGTACATTCTAGAGGGTCCACCCACCTCCTACCTTCCAAGGTTGCCTGTTTCCATTCTTTCTGCTGGCCCTCAGGACTTCAGTTCTGTTCCCTCCACCCAAAATCTGATCATGTTCCACTCTTCCACTCCATGTCTCCTTTCTCACTCAGGTTCCTTCATCCTTCCCCCTTCTGTTATTGTTTTCTTCTCCCTCCCAAGTGGGATTGAGCCATCCTCACTTGGACTTTTTGGCTTGTAAACCTTTTTGAGTTCTATGGATTGTATCCTGGGTGTTCTGTATTGTTTGGCTAATATCCACTTATTAGTGAGTACATACATGCATGTCCTTTTGGGTCTTAGTTACCTGACTCAGGATGATATTTTCTAGTTCCATCCATTTGCCTGGAAAATTTAGGATGTCTTTGTTCTTAATAGCTGAGTAGTATTCCATTGTGTAAATGTGTAAATACATTATCTGCATCCATTCTTCTGGTGTGTCACATCTGGGTTGTTTACAGCTTCTGGCTATCACAAATAAGGCCACTACAAACATAGTATAACACGTGCCCCTATGGCATGGTGGGGTATCATTTGGGTATATTCCCAAGAGTGGTTTTGCTGGGTCTTCAGATACATCTATTTCCATTTTTCTGAAAAACCAGTACATTGATTTCCAGAGTGGTTGTACTAGATTGTAATCCATCAGTAATGGAGGATTGTTTCCCTTTCTCTATATCCTTGTCAACATGTGCTGTCTGTCACCTGAGGTTTTGATCTTAGCCATTGTGATTGGTATAAAGTGGAATCTCAGGGTCATTTTGATTAGGATTTCCCTGATCACTAAGGACTTTGAACATTATTTTAAGTGCTTCTCAGACATTTGAGATTCCTCTGTTGTGAATTCTAGGTTTAGTTCTCGTCCTAATTTTTTGATTGGGTTGTTTGGTGTTTTGGTGGTTAGCTTCTTGGGTTCTTTATAGCTATTAGCCCTCTATTGGATGTGGGGTTAGTGAAGATTTTTTTCCCATTTTGTAGGTTGTTGGTTCGTCCTATTTACTATGTCCTTTGCCTTACAAAAGTTTTCCAGTTTCATGAGATTTCATTTATCAATTCTTGATCTTAGAGCGTGAGCTGTGGGAGTTTTGTTTAGAAAATTTCTCCCTGTGCCAATGAGTTCAAGGCTCTTTCCCACTTTTTCTTCTATTAGATTGAATGTATCTGGTTTTATCTTGAGGTCCTTCATCTTTACAAGAAAATCTCATGTCCAAAATTATCCTAGAAAATCTTTTGTGAGGAATGGTGCTCAACCCAATGAGATGTATCCCAAACATAGGTTATTCTGCTTCTGTCTCCATAGTGTTATATCATGCCTGGCTACATATCATAATTTTAAACTAATTTTTAAAACAATTTTTATTGTATATGAATTATAGTCAGTAGTGATGTCTCACTTACTGACTAAAAAATAAATAAAATATTGTCTCTAGAATTGTATCATTATTACTTTATAAAAAATGTGGTTCATATCAATCTAAAAATAAGAATAAAATACATTAAAGTTCATCCACTTTCTTTTTGTTAGAGAATAGGTACAACTGTAGGTGATAATACTTAAGTCACTCTTCCACCCTGAACAAAATCCAGTTCTATTATTTGTTTTTAGAAATGGATTTTGAATATTAGCCTGTTTGACTAAGCAGATGATCATTTTCTTATCCTAGATTTTAAATGCTGAGTGTCAAAGATATAAGGATATTTTGGAACATGATATAATTGGTTTGGTTTGGTTTGGTTTGGTTTGGTTTTGGTTTTATACCAACAGAGGAACTGCCATTCCATAAAAATGACAAACACCATGTTGACTGAGAGAAATTATTCCTTATAACACAGAAGCACCAAGAAGCCACATGAGAAATGCTGATAAAATGGTATCTCCAATAAAATGACATCATTAATTAGCCATCATTATCAGACTGCTGTCTGTAGTGACTGGCAAGTAATGGGGAGAAAGCTGTTTCCACTCATTAGAAATGAACGCAAATTGCCCAACCCATAATCTGTTTCTTATTGTTTGTACAGGTGGCAAAGGAGGGGTTAAGAAAGTCCAGTGTCTCATTCAAGCAGTAATATTTAAAGTAATTGTTGGCAATGTGAGAATAAAATCAGGACGGTAAGTCCCTCATTCTGAATATATTAATCCTGCTTCAGAAATCTCAGTTCCTGTCTTTAGCCTATATGCTCTTGTTATGTAAGTTGGAATAATTGGAGCATTACAGGCAGTATTTGACAGACATCACCAGAGAGATGCTCATTTATTCAAGCTCATATTTGTCTAGAATTTAGAGGGTTTATAGATTGTTTTGTTAATGTAACACTCATCAAGGGCAGGTGACTATTTTATTATGTTCAATGCTTTAGTATCTAAAGTATATTTTCATTAACTAAAATAGAATTAAATCATTTCCCCCTAACTCTCCTCTCTTCAACACCTCCCATATATCTCTCCTGCTCTTTCTCAAATTCATTGTCTTCTTTTACACACACACACACACACACACACACACACACACACAAACACACATGTGCAATTTGTCAATTAAATATAAAGTCAACTTGCTGAGTCCATTTAGAATTGCTTATATTAATATGCTTTTAGAGCTGACTACTTGGTATTAAATAACCATTTAGGTTCCTCATCGATGGGAAAGTCTATTTCTCTCTCTCCCAGCTGTCATTATTTTCTGTAGCTCTTCATGTAAATGAGGGATACTATAAGATTCCCCTAATCAACACTAGAATGTTTACTACTCTTATAACTACTTAGACTTGCTTAGGCAGTCATATTATTGACAATGTAAGGATGTGCTTTCCTATCCTATTTAGAAGACATAGTCTTGCAGCAGACTTCCTGGTTCTACTGTATTTACTTTCCTCTTCCTCTCATGAGATGTTCTGAGATTTGAGAATTTGGTTTCTCTTGTAGATAGAACATTTCTTTGCATTTTGACTAGTTATGACTTTCTATAATGGCTTCCAACAGCTAAAAGAGAAGCTTCCTTGGTTAGGGCTGAGAACTGATGTAGGTATAAGAACAAGCATTGAGAATCCAGTTAGGAATTATAAGTGTTTAGGAAAGTGACAGTAACATCTTGTCCTACAAGAGCCATAATCCTAGTAGCTAAGGTGATATGTTGGGTTCAGAGAACTGAACATGATTTCTCAGAGGGCATTTGATGGTGACCACAAAGCTATAATTGTCACTATTATACCTTTATAGATATTTTGCCATTGTGATCATTGTAGTGGTTCATAGGCATTACTGAAAAATTGGAGTATTGAATGTTTTTCTCCTTTGGCAGCTAATATGTCACTACTAGGCTTCATGAAAGGCAATTTCAAGTCAGATCCATACTGTATACTCCTAGTCCTGTATCAAAGTGCATGTTATTTTCAGGATGAGCTGAAATCAACCTTCCACTTCTGGGAAGCAACCAAGAGAAATAAAAAAAGGCTACAAAACCTTGCGAGTCATTGGTCTACTCTGAGCATTTCAAAGGAGATTTTTTTATGTCTACTACCAGGGCATTGGTACTTAATTCATCTATGATACCTTGCAAAGTCATTCCAAGTGACATAGTTACACTATATAGATTGTACATGTATTTTAATGTTTCCATTACATGTGAGATTATAAGATATTTGCATCATTTTCATGTCCTTTTATTCTCTCCAATCCATGGACAATTTTTCAATAATTATCCCTATTGTAAACATGAAGTATGGACATATATTCCAAAATAAAGCCTATTCAATCTATGTAACCTTACATGTATGTATACTATATTATATGTCATAAATACAAAATAATGTTATTGCAATGGCTACTTCAAGAATCCTTTGTATTAATTGTCCCTCTCCCCTGTCTTTCTCCAGTTATAAATTTCCTTCTACTCTTCTCATATACACTTTCATATTGTATGTGTTTGTTATTCTCCTCTTGAGTGAGTGATCCTTACCTGCCCCTTTCAACTTTCCTTTCCATAATTTATTTTTGTTTGTTTGTTTGTTTTTGAGGTTGACTCCAGGTTATATATTGAGATAGAAAGATTTGGAGATAGAAAGAATAAATGAAAGAGCAATTTACTGTTTGTCTTTCTGGATCTGTGTTAACACAGTCAATAAAATATTTTTTATTCCCACTCATTTTCCTGAGCTTTTATTTTTCTTTAATAGTGTGTTGAAGTTGCAGATAATTTTGTGTTACCGTGTGTGTTCTGGGAACTAATTCAGGGTACACTGAAAAGGCAACAAGTGCTCTGAGCTCCAATTTTATATCTCTTGCCATAAGACAACATCTTAATATCTGGAGAATGCTGCAGTTTCCTCTGCTTAAGGAGGAAGTTTTTGACTCGTTGGAGTATATTATGTCACAGTATAGCACAGGAAAGGAAAGGCTCATGATAAAACTAGAGGTCTTATATGCCCATACATTATCAAGTTCCAGATAAAGAAATACTGACTCACACTTTAAGTTTAAAATATTGAACAATTTGAAAGAAGTCACCTTTCCAGAAGAACTTGAGAATTGCTCTTTCCATGTCTTTGAAGAATTATGTCAGGATTTTGATGGAGATTACATTGAATCTGTAGATTGCATTTGATAAGATGGCCAGATTTACTACATTAATTCTGCCAATCCATGAGCATGGGAGATCTCTCCATCTTTTGAGATCTTCTATTTCTTTCTTGAGAGACTTGAAATTATAGTCATACAGATCTTTACTTGTTTGGTTAGAGTTAACCCAAGATAGTTTTTATTATTTGTGGCTATTGTGAAGGGAGCTGTTTCCCTAATTTCTTTCTCAGACTGGTTATCATTTATATAAAGGAAGGATACTGATTTATTTGACTTAATTTTATATCTGGCCACTTTTGCTGAACTTGCTTATCAGATGGAGAAGTTCTCTGGTAGAAATTTTGAGATTACTTATATATACAATACTATCATATCATCTTCAGATAGTGGTACCTTTATTTCTTCTTTGCCAATTTATCCCCTTGCCACTCCGGAAATCAATCTGGAGGTTCCTCAGAAAATATACCTGAAGACCCAGCAATGTCGCTCTTGGGAAAAGATGCCCCACAATGCCACAGAAGCATATGTTCCATTATATTCATAAAGGCCTGATCTATGATAACCAGAAGCTGGAAACAACCCAGATGTCCCACCACAAAAGAATGGATATAGATAATGTAGTTAATTTACACAGTGGAATACTACTCTGCTTTTAAGAATAAAGACATCTTGAGTTTTGCAGGCTAATGGATGGAACTAGAAAATATCATCCTGAGTCAGGTAACTCAGACCAAAAAGGATATGCATGTATGTACTCACTAAAAGTGGATATTATTTAAAAAAAAGACAGAATACAAAATACAGTCCACAGAATGAAAAAAGGTCAACAAGCTGAAGGAACTGAATGAAGACTCTTCAGTCCCAGTTAGGAGGAAGAAAAAAGCAATCATAAGTGGGAAGGGGAGAGGTACCTGGGAGGGAAAGTTGGTAGGGGGTAAGGAAGGAGAGGGGAATCTGATCTGGTATTGGGTGAGGGAAAAGGTCTCAAGGCCTGAGGATCAGCAGAAAGAATTGAAATATGCAACCTCAGGAGGTAGGAGGTTGGGGAATCCTCCAAAAAGTACCAGAGACCTGGGGGGTGAGAGATTCACAGGACTCAGAGGGACCTTACATGAAATACCTGACAGTAGGAAAAGTGAACTTATAGAGGTCATCCCAACAAGAACACAGGGCATCAAATGTGGGAGGTGGTTGCCATCCCACAGTCAAAACTATGACCCAGATTTGTTCCTGTCTGAAAGAACTACAGGGATGGAAATGGAGAGGAGCCTGAGGAAAAGAAGGTTCAGCAACAGGCCCAAAGTGGAATCCAGATCAAGGGGAGGACCCACGGCCTGACACTATTACTGAGGTAATGGAGTGCCCATGAAAGGGGACCTATCATGACTGCCCAACAAAAGACCCAACAAGCAGCTGAAAGAGTCAGATGCAGATATTTGCACCCAACCAATGAACTGAATCTGCTGATTCCTGTGGTTAAATTAGGGAAAGGTGAAAAGAAGCTGAGGACATGGGTCACCATGTAAGAGGACCAGAAGTCTCAATTAATCTGGACCCCCAAGATGTATAAAACACTGGACCACCAACGTGGCAGCATACACCAGCTGATATGAGGCCCTCTGCACATACACAGCAGACAACTGCTGGGTCTGTGATGATGCACCTAACCCTCAAGAAACTGGAGGCCCCAAGGAGTTTAGAGGTCATGTGGCATAGGGTTGGGAGGGGTGGGGACATCCTCATGGGAGGACGGAAGGCAGAGGAGGTATGGGATGTGGAACAGTAAGATGGTAGACTGGGAGAGGGATAAAATCTGGAGTAAAATAGATAGATAGATAGATAGATAGATAGATAGATAGATAGATAGATAGATAGATAGATAGAACAAAAGAAAGAAGGAAAGAAAGAAAGAAAGAAAGAAAGAAAGAAAGAAAGAAAGAAAGAAAGAAAGAAAGAAAGAAAGTCACAACTACAAGAGAGTTAATGAAGTTCAGAAGGAGATTTATTTGTGGCACCGCGGGAAGCTAGAGGAAAGAAGTTATGGAGAGATGATAAAAATCTATTGTGTGAATGGAAAATGTTTTCAAAGAGTAAGTAAAACATAGTTGAAAAGTTTTTCCAAAAAAATAGAATTGTGAAGGAATAACAAAGTAGTAATTGGGGACATTTATTATTTTCAGATATATTGCATTTATGCAAAATTTAATCTTCAAGCTAGAGCAGACACCACAAAAAACAAACAAAACTAATAATGTAACATGGATTTGGAATATTAAACACTGAGATTAATGAAGGATTTATTATATTGAAGAATGTGACATTAAAGAATAGAATAGGAAAATAAGTTACTTTAAAGTTATAGAAAATATTTTTTTAAAAAAATTCTTTGGTGTTACAGTGTGTTTGAATTCAATTGTTACATGTGAGCTCCAGCTAGGATTTTAGAAAGGCACCTACCTACCTGTCCTTTCACTAAGTGGGCTTAGAAAAAACTGATTTCTGTGAAGTGCAGTTACTGATTCGATTGAAATGCCAAATGGTAAATTTTGCTGTCATTGATTTTGATCAGTGTGTGAAAATGAGCTTTATAGCTACTACTATATTTCTAATTGGAAATGGCATCTAAGCAACAATTTCTCAGAGCAGAAATTCTCATTTCATACAAAAGTATTTTTAAGTTAAAATGTTAGTCATCAGGATAAAAGGTTTTTATTTCCTCTACCAAATAGACAACCCAATTATGAACCACTTAAAGTGAATTAATAATACACCTTTAAAAAGTATGCAAATTATAGAGGAAATAAATAAAGAATTTGGAAATAGCCACAGATGAGAACATTGATGTTTTTCTGTTGCTCCTTGAATGGACAGTGCTTTGTAATCAATTCTAATTACCAAATTGGAAAATAGGAGCTCTCTTTCATGAACATAAATATATCGATTCCCATAGCATATTATACCTTCATGGGATGTTTTCAATGGAATACACTGTAGTATAGTGTTTGTAGAATGTTTGTCTAAAAAGCTTTAGATGCCTTCCAAATTCATGTAGAAGTTGTGTTGGTTTAAAATCACTTTATAATAATGCTAGCAAAGTAATTGCTTGTCACTATGTTGGGATTTGCACCCATGTTTCTAAAGCTAATGGGGGGAATTTTTGCAGTGCACTCTTTTAATAAAGGCAGATTGCAGAATGATCTAAGCCATCATCTCACTCTTTAAAATATCAGAGCAACAGCAAAAAAAAAAAAAAAATCCCAGTTATGACATCATGACCTTGGTGATCTTAATTTTATTAATTCACCATACCCTAGTGTTATTTTGTACCCCCCCTTTTTTTTTTTACAGAAGTACTTTGATGCAAGTGTGGAGGACAGTACTGTTGATCTCTGAGAATCAAGAAAAGCAGTTGGGCAGTGTGGTGTTTTGAATGAAATATGCCCCGTATAGGATCACGTATTTGAATATTTAGTATTTGTGGTGGTTTCAGGAGGTATGGCCATACATATATCACTAGGGTGAAGTTTGAGAGAATACAGCCTTGCCTGATTCTGCTATGCCTTCTCATCTATATGTTTATTCACCATGAAAAACAACAAAAGAGTTGAAACTAGAAAGATATAATGAGCTCTGTATTATGGTTCTCTTTTAAGGGTCATGTGTCATTTGCTTGCATTCTGTCCTTTGTCATCACCTAATATTATCCTTTCCTGGTGTCCTTTCTAAATTTCATACTATTCCTACAGGAACATCATTTTGCATATGTACATGTATATATTATGGGTTTCATACATAATATATATATATATATGTATGTATAGAGAGAGAGAGATAGAGATAGAGATAGAGATAGAGATAGAGATAGAGATAGAGATAGAGATAGAGATAGAGATAGAGATAGAGATAGAGATAGGGATAGGGATATAGATAGAGATGATGAACATCATGCTGGCTTTATTATTTTATTTTATTTTATTTTATTTTATTTCTGAATTTGAATCACCTCAATATTAAAGTTCCAGGTTCACACATCTTCCTGCAAATTTTAGGATTTCATTTTTATTAAAATCTGAACAGAATCCTATCTTGTATATGTACCACATTTTCACTGTCATTGGTCTGCTCATATGCATCTAGTTTGGTTCTGTTTCTTTAACATACTAAATGGAATTGCAGCTAGAGTTGTGGGAATTAAGGAACCCTCATTGAATTGTAGTGGAAACACAAAATAATATAGCCATTGTGGAAAAATGTTTGGAGTTACACAATAAAATATGGATGGAATTATCATATGGTCCATATATCCAGTTTCTGGGCATATATTTAGAGAACTCCATAGCCTACTTTGTAGACATTTCAACATCCATATTTAATGCTGTTTTCTAACTTTTTGAAATGTAAAATATATCATTATCATCGACAGTCGCAGAGAAGTTCACTGACATTGGAATCTCTTATTCTTAGGTTATTGTAACTTTTTACACATTACCACTCTCCATCTCTTTCATCTATTTTCTTAGCTCTGTAGTAACTGCCACCTGGCTACCAATGATCAACTCCAATAAAGTTCTTATGTGTAAAATTAAGCAATATTTCTTTTTTCTATTATTTTTATTTATTGGATATTTTATTTATTTACATTTCAAATGTTATCCCTTTTCCCAGTCCCCCCTCCCTGAAACCCCCTATCCCATCCTCCCTCACCCTGCTTCTATGAGGGTATTCCTCCACCCACCCACTCACTCCCACCTTCCCGCCCTCCATTCCCCTGCACTGGGGCAGCTATCGAACCTTCATAGGACCAGGACCTCTTCTCCCATTGATGCCTGACAAGGTCATCCTCTGCTACATATGCAGCTGGAGCCATGTGTACTTTTTTGATGGCTTAGTCCCTGATAACTCTGGAGGATCCAGTTGATTAATATTGTTGTTCTTTCTATGAAGATGCAAACCCCGTCAGCTCTGTCAGTTCTTTTTCTAACTCCTGCACTGGGGACCCCATGATCAGTCCAGTGGTTGGCTGCTAGCATCTGCCTTTGTATTTGTAAGGCTCTGGCAGGGCCTCTCAGGAGACAGCCATATCAGGCTCCTTTCAGCAAGCATTTCTTGGCATTCAGAATAGTGTCAGGGTTTGGTAACTCTATATGGGATAAATCCTCAGGTGGGACAGTTTCTGGACAGCCTTTCCTTCAGTTTATGCTCTATACTTTATCTCTATATTTGCTCCTGTGAGTACTTTGTTCCACTTCTCAGTAGAACCAGTGCACCCACACTTTGGTCTTCCTTCTTCTTGAGCTTCATGCAGTCTGTGAATTGTATCGTGGGCATTAGGAGCTTTGGGTCTAATATCCACTTATTAGTGAGTGCATAACATGTGTGTTCCTTCTATTTTTTGTGCCTCTTTTATCTCACTAAATATAACAATTATAGCCCATTGTGTAAATATACCACATCTTCTGAATCCATTCCTCCGTTGAGGGACATCTGGGTTCTTTCCAGCTTCTGGCTATGAATATAGTGGAGCATGTGTCCTTATTGCATGCAGGTAAAGTCTCTGGGTATATGCCCAGGAGTGGTATAGCCGGATCCTCCGGAAGTGTCATGCCCAGTTTTCTGAGGAGCCGCCAGACTGCTTTCCAGAGTGGTTGTACCAGCCTGCAATTCCACCAGCAGTGGAGGAGTGTTCCTCTTTCTCCACATCCTCGCCAACAACTGCTGTCTCCTGTGTTTTTGATCTTAGCCATCCTGACTGGTGTGAGATGGAATCTCAGGGTTGTTTTGATTTGCATTTCCCTAATGACTAAGGATGATGAACATCTCTTTAGGTGCTTCTCAGCCATTAGATATTCTTCAGGTGAGAACTCTTTGTGTAGCTCTGTACCCCATTTTTTAATAGGGTTACTTGCCTCTCTGGAGTTTAACTTCTTGAGTTTTTTGTATATCTTGGATATTAGCCCTCTGTCGGATGTAAGGTTGGTAAAGATCATTTCCCAGTTAGTTGGTTGCCGCTTTGTCTTTTTGACGGTGTCTTTTGCCTTGCAAAAACTTTGTAATTTAATGAGGTCCCATTTGTCTATTCTTGATCTTAGAGTATAAGCTATTGGAGTTCTGTTCAGGAAATTCTCCCCTGTGCCCATATGTTCAAGGTTCTTCCCTAGTTTCCCTTCTATTAGTTTCAGTGTGGCAAATGGTCAGAACTTGAAAATATCATCCTTAGTGAGGTAACCCAATCACAAAAGATCACACATGGTATGCAGTCACTGATAAGGGGATATTGACCCAGAATCTCAGAATACCCTAGACACAATCCGCATATCAATAGATTTCTAAAAAGATGGAAGGAGAGACCCCTGGTCCTGGAAAGACTGGATGTAGGGGAACGCCAGGACAGAGTAATGAGAGGGGGTTGAACGGAGAAAAGAGGGAGGGGAGGGGGCTTATGGGACTTTCGGGGAGAGAGGAAACGGGAAAGGGGAAGTGATTTGGAATGTAAATTAAAAAAATAAAATAAAATAAAATAAAAAAACAAAACAATTATAGCCCTATCTATGCTGTCACAAATGGCAGCGGTTTGATTTTTATTTATATCCTCATAAGGTGAGGTACACAAAATGTTTCCATTTCTTGGCTACTATGAACAACACTGTAATGGATGTAGGAAAGCACGTTGATTTCATTGCCTTTGGCTCTGTAAGGATAGTTCATGAGTACATGAGAATTTTGATTTAATTTTCTGAAAAAAATGCAAAAAAAATGAAAACACCCTAGTGTTTTCTAAAATACACGTAGTGCTAACTGTGGTCTCAAATGCCTAAATGTCCTAGAAATCCTAGGACTTGGGACATGAAAGCAAGAAAAATAGTAATTCAAGGTCATGCTCATCTCTTTAGCAAGTTTGAGGTCAGCCTAGGCTATGTGAGGAAGTGGATTAAATGAACAAACTGTATGATGTAATTTGTAATCCCACTAAATTTTCTCTTTGAGATGTTAAGATGATCCTCATCACCTTTTTCCCCAAACTTTCTATCATTAGCTTTTGAGATAATAATCATTCTTGATGAGTTGAGCTGATTTGTCACTATGTTTTACATTGACTATCACTTGATGATTAGTGATAGTGAAGATGTGTGTGTGTGTGTGTGTGTGTGTGTGTGTGTGTGTGTGTTGTTCATTTGTAAGTTGTTTTCTTTAGAATTTATCTATTTAGATCTTTTGGCAATTTTATTGCAGTAAGTATATTTAAGGTATTGAGCAGAGACTGAAGGAAAGGCGATCTAGAGACTGCCCCACCTGATAATCTATTCCATACACAGTTACCAAACCCAGACACTATTGTGGGTGCCAACAAGTGCTTGCTGACAGGAACCTGATATAGCTGTCTCCTGAGAGGCTCTGCCAGTTCCTGACAAATATGGAAGCGGAGGCTCACAGCCAACCAATGGACTGAACACAGGGTCCCCAATGGAGGAACTAGAGAAAGGACCAAAGGAGCTGAAGGAGTTTGCAGCCCCACAGGAGGAACAACAATATAAACCAACCAGCCCCCCGAATTCGCAAAGACTAAACCACCAACCAAGGAGTACACATGGAGAGACCCATGGCTCCAGCTGCATATGTAGCAGAGGATGGCTTTGTTGGACATCAATAAGAGGAGAGACCGTTGGTTCTGTGAAGGCTTGATACCCCAATGTAGGGGAATGACAGGACAGGGAAGCAGGAGTGGGAGGGTTGTTGAGCAGGGGGATGTGGATGGGATAGGGGGTTTTGGAGGGGAAATGAGGAAAGGGGATGTTATGTGAAATGTAAATAAAGAAAATATCTAATAAAAAATGAAATTTTCAGTTTCTTATATGCTTGATATATTACCTCTTTTCAGATACATAGGTTTATGTTTAGCATTGATTTTTATATTGGGGTGGGGAGATTTATCCAACTTTATTGTAATCTGAGGTAGCTTTTATTATTCTTTTCTCTTTTTTTATTAATCATTCCATATGTTTACATCTCAAATGATGTTCCGCATCCTGGTTACCCCTCCACAAACCCTCCATCCCTTCTGCCCTCTCCCCCCTCCCCTTTGCCTCTAGAAGGGTGCTACCCACTCTTGCCCTAGTACTCTAGCATCCGCCTATGCTGGGGCATCAAACCTACATAGGATCAAGGGCCGCCGCTCCCACTGATATCAGACAAGGCCATTCTCTACTAAAAATGTATCTAGATCCCTGGATCTCTCCCTGTACACACATTGGTTGGCGTTCTAGTCCCTGAGAGCACAGGCGAGTCCAGCCAACTGGATTTGTTCTTCCTATGGGGTCTAAATACCCCTCTGCTTCTCCAGTTCTTCTGTCAGCTTCCCCACCTGGGTCCCCAAGATCAGTCTGATGGTGGGCCACTAGCATCCATGTCTGTATATGTCAGGTACTGACAGAACCTCCCCAAATGTACCATATCTGAACAACTTTTGGAATATTTGATAAGACTGGAACTTTTTTATTTTAAAAATTTCAGTTCTTTGTCCCCTTGTCCGCCCCTTTGCCTTCGAGAGGGTGTACCCCACCAGGTCTCTCCCTTCTCTGGGGTCTCAAGTCTCTTGTGGATTAAACTAATCTTCTCCTAACAAGATCAGAGCAGGCAGACCTATGCTAAATATGTGCCAGGAGACTTGGAGTGGCCTTGTATTCTCCTGGTTGGTGGCTCAGTCTTTGGAAACTCCCTGGATCTGGGTTAGTTGAGACTGCTGATCTTCCCATGGGGTCACTCTCCCTTTCAGTTTCTGCAATCCTTCCCCTAATACAACCATAGAGTTCCCTGACTTTAGTCCAATGGTTGGGTGCAAGTTAGCTGGTAAGACCTCTCAGAGGACAGCCATACCAGTCTTCCATCTGCAAGCACATCATAACACCAGTAATAGTGTCAGACCTTGGTCCACCCCACCCATGTCCTGGATGCCAAGTTGGACTGGTCATTGGACCACCCTTCCCTCAGTCTCTTCTCCATTTTTATCCCTGCAGTTCTTTTAGACAGGAACAGTTTCTGGGTCAGAAAGTTTGACTATAGGTTGGTAACCCTATCCCTCCACTTGAGGCCTTGCCTGTCTACTGCAGGTTGACTCTTCAAGTTCTTTCTCCCCAATTATGGCTAGGGCAGGACCCTCTGGAAAGTACCAGAGACCTGAGAGGAGAAAGACGCTCAGGACTCAATAGGGGTGACTTTAACCAAAGAAAGTATTTTCTCATATATATATATATATATATATATATATATATATATATATATATATATAATTTTTTAAAGATTTATTTATTTATTTTTATTTTCTATATTTTTTATTTACATTCCCTAATACTTTCTTAATAGTCAATGTTATAGCTATTTTTCTAAGTGAAGACTTCTTATGTTTCTTATTGGAAATGATTTCATGAAATAATAAACTAATGATAGAAATCTGAAAAACATATTATGATGAATGAAAATGTGAAATGAGTGCTCAGACCCATGTGCTGATTCATAATACACATTTTTTTATAATGAAATGTCTTCCGCATTTGAGATTAAGAAAACAAGTTGGCGATAGCAATCAGATTTGAGGTCAGATATAGGACTAAATGAAAACACATCTCAGAGGTGCCATTAGTGTCAATGAAGGTATTAATGATGGAAAAATGTTTTTCATATTTAAAACTCTTGGCTCAAAGACCATTAAAATGCAACCTTACAAGAGTGTATTTAGTTACTTGAATGTTATGAAGTAGAGTCAAGGTATCCTTGAATGAGATTTTCTTAGTGGAAATAATTAAAATAAAGCATGGTGTTTCAAATGAGATGCATAGAGATGAGAATCTAGAACAGTTTTCTGAACACACTCAGGTGATTAAATGTAAATGCCATTTCATATAACAACAAATCCTTTAATTTTCCCTCATCAATTGATACGGTCAGGTACAAGGTTTTGAAGTATGTGTTAGAGAGGGTTGTAGTTCCTTTTCATTTAAAATGTTTTTATATATTTTTATTATTTAATACAATTTCTAAATCAAAAACATTTTAGTCATATTCTTTTCCTTCACCAATTCCTTTTTGATTCTAAGTTCTTAGACGGAAAAATATTTAGGAATACTTTTAGAATACTTTTGTATTCTTCCATGTTTAAAGTTTTTTAAAAAAAAGACATTTATTTATACATTGAAGAACAGCAGTCTTTTTTAGACTCTACTGTGAGTAGAGTAATATACAAATAACACACACACAAACACACAAACTCCTACTCATATCACTACATCACCTGCCTTTTATATATTCTATTTTTATTATCTCATACAATACATCTTAAGCACAGTCATCACCAACTTTACTCCTTCCAGTTCCCCAGGCATGTCTTCTCTCCCCAGATCCACTGCTTCTCAGAAAAAGCAGGCCTCTTGGGGATACCAACAGAACATGGCATGACAAGATGCAAATCAGTACAAACCCTCATAGCAAGACTGAAGGAGGCAACCAAATAGAAGGTAATGAGCCCCAGGAGCAGGTAAAAGAGTCAAAGACAAGACATCATTCCCACTGTTAGAAGTCCCACAAAAAACCTCAAGTAATTAAATTTAGGAGTGGAGGAAACTGGGAAAGGGGATAACATTTTAAGTGTAAATAAAGAAAATATCCAATAAATATACATAAAAAGAAAGAAAGAATATATCCTTGCACATATCAGATTTTATTTTGATGTAGCAAATGAATACCAAAAAAAAAAAAAAAGCTACAGCACATATGTTCCATGATTGTGAGTCCCTTTCTACCCTGCTTAGTGATTCTGCATTGTCCTAGAGTCCTAGATTCCTCTGACTTCTACAATTCTTCTTCCCTTACTCCTAAGGTTCCCTAAGCTTCACCTAATGTTTCACTATGGGTATCTGCATTTGTGCTTATTGACTGCCAGAAGAAGCCTCTCTGATAATAATAGGCAGCAACGCATAAGTATAACAATAGCATTAAGAATCATTTTATTGATTTTTTTTTTGTTTTTATTTTTGTTTTGTGTTTGCTTTATTTTTCTTTTTGGTTATTTGTATGTTTGATCAATCTTATATGGTTCTGATATAGGTCTCTGAGCCATCCAACTTCTTGTTCCTGGGCAGCCAGGCAGTGTCTAGCATTGGATTACTCATTTTTTTTAATAAACAAGCCTTTATTTTATTAATAATTTAGTTCCTGTTGTACCCAATAAAACAAAAAAAAAATCAAACCTTTAGGAACAAACTATAAGAAAAACTAGCAAGTTTTGGAGTGAACTTAATATAAACATTGTCTCTTGTTTTGAAAGAGGGTTTTAGTTTCTACTGTTTTCAAGTTTTGTGATTTGCCCCTTTCATTATTTAGATATTTATTTTTTGGAAGAGTGCCCTGTAAAGGGGGTTCTTACTTGACTCTGGGCAGGTACATTTGTGTACTTAGATCCTGGATGGGTGGATGGAAAGGGAGCAGGCTCACTTGTCATTGGGTGGGTTAGGTGACAGTCACTTGGACTCAACCTGTTCTGTTCCCAGACAGCCATGTAGACCATCTTCAAAATCTTCTTATCTTCGTCACCTCTGCTCTAAGCAGATCTGTCTTGTGCTTAAAGTTAGACCAGTCATAGGTTGACCACTCACATAAGCTCTAAGCCATACACACTATCTAAGGCAGGACATGTTGTGGGCTGAAAGTATTTTGTCTGGGTTGGTGTCTGAGTCACAATAGTGGAAACTTTGCCTGGTGTCAGAGCATGGTAATTTCAGGCTCCTCGTTCTCCATTACTGGGAGTACTCTGCTCACATTATCGTGATAAGTTTCAAGAAGTTTCCACTACATTATGTTTCAATTTCAGTCATTTCTCTACATACTCTGTTTCTCCATCCTGTCCTCCCTCACTATATCTCTTCTGTCCTCAGTCAACCCACAAAATCTAATCTATTTCACTTTCCCACAGAAATCCATGTGTTCCCTTAGAGACTGCCTTGATACTTAGCCTCTTTTATCTGTGGATCATAGTGTGATTTTCCTTTACTTAAGAGCTAATAGCTACATTTAAGGATGACATATCAAGTTAATGTTTCTAGGTATAGGTTACCACACTCAATTCCGGATGTTTTTTTAGTTCCATCCATTTGCAAACAAATTTGCAAATTTCATGATGCCATTTTTTTTCTAACATCAGACTATCACACCTTTGTGTAAATACACAGAATTTCTTTATCCATTCTTCATTTGAGGGACACCTAGTTTGTTTCTCATTTTTCATTACTATGAGTAAAATGTCAAGAAACATAGTTGAACACATGTCCTTGTGGTAGATTGAGTGTGTTTTGCATATATTCCCAAGAGTAGCATATCTGGATTTGTGGCAGATTGAATTACCAATACTCCTCAAGATACACCATTAAATATAATTGGTAAGGGTATTGCCAAACTGATTTTATGAGACCACAGTCACACTGATATATAAATCCTACAAATATTCAACAAAAAGGGAATTACAGGCCAATAATTTCCCTGATGAACACAGATATGAAAATTATCAATAGAATATTTGCAAACCAAATCTAGGAAGAAATTGAAAAGATCCTTCTGGGTGGTTCACGTTGTTGTTCCTCATATGGTGCTGCAAAGTCAGTACCCCCAGAGCTCCAAGAGGATAAACCACCAACCAAAGAGTACACATGGAGGGACCATGGCTCGAGATGCTTATGCAGCAGAGGATGGCCTTGTTGGACTTCAAAGGGAGGAGATGCCCTTGGTCCTGAGAAGGCTAGATGCTCCAGTATAGGGGAATGCCAAGACAGAGAAGTGGATAGATTGGTGAGCAGGGTGAGGGGGGATGTATTAGGGGATTTTCCAAGGGGGAAACCAGGAAAGGGGACATTTGAAATGTAAAGAAAGAACATATCTAATAAAAAATGGAAAAAATTTAAAAAAAGAGAAAAAGAAAAGATCCTCCTGTATGTTTGTAAGTAGGCATCAGCCCAGAGAAGCATGGATGGTTCAACATACAAAAGTCAGTCAATATTGTCTACCAGATAAACTATATGAAAAAATAAGCCAACATGATCTTCTCATTCCACACAGAAAATCCTATGACAAAATTCAGTACCTCTTCATAATAAAAGTCTTGGATCCATTGCAACTTTTATTTTACAGTTACTATTGTAGATTTTATTTGCAAAATACCTAAGCTGTGCCTGTCCCATCTTATACACTCAGAAAAACAATGAAATCCCATCATTATTGCTACCATCATTGTCTTTATGGTTAATGTTTGGAGAACTAAAAGCCTATAACTAATCTAATATCTATGAAGCTAAAGGAATCAATCTACTCAGAATTATGAAAGCTGTGAGTATTAAAAGGAGCTGTGTTCCTCTAACATTCCAGAGCTGAGTTTTACATTCTCACTTTTTTCCCTTTTATTGGATATTTTCTTTATTTACATTTCAAATGTTGTCCCCTTTCCAGCTCACCCCTCTGGAAAATCCCTATCTCGTGCATCCTATTCCTGCCTCTATGAGGGTGCTTACCACCCACCCACCATTTCCTGCCTTCCTGGCCCTGGCATTCCCCTACACTGGGGCATTGAACCTCCTCAGGCCCAAGGGCTGCTCCTCCCACTGATATCCAACAAGGACATCCTCTGCTGCATGTGGGGCTGGAGCCACGTTTCTCTCTGTGTGTACTCTTTGGATGGTGGTTCACTCCCTAGGAGCTTCAGGGGTCTGGCCAGTTGACAGTGTTGCTCCCTCCATGGGGCTGCAAACCTCCTCAGCTCCTTCAGTCACTTCTCCAACTCCTCCGTCAGGGACCCCCCTGCTCAGTCTAATGGTTGGTTATGAGCAAATTTTTAATTTGAATTTTATATGTTTCTTTTAACTGTGAAGAAACAGCATTCTCAAATCCATTTTTTTGTTGTTGTTTTGTTTTATTTTGGCTCCAAGTGTCTGTATATGTCCTTATATTTACTGTCCATATTTATGATGCAGTTTTGATCATTTAAACTTTATTTTTAAAATGAGTTGTCTTTCACAGCATAACTCAAATGCTACAGTAATAAAAACATCATAAGACAAATATATTTATTAGGGAAATGCAAATCAAAACAACCCTGAGATTCCACCTCACACCAGTCAGAATGGCTAAGATCAAAAACACAGGAGACAGCAGGTGTTGGCGAGGATGTGGAGAAAAAGGAACACTCCTCCACTGCTGGTGGGATGGTAAGCAGGTACAATTACTCTGGAAAGCTGTCTGGCAGTTCCTCAGAAAACTGGGCATGACACTCCTAGAGGGTCCTGTTATACCACTCCTGGACATATACCCAGAGGCCTCCCCAGCATGCAATAAGGACGCATGCTCCACTATGTTCATAGCAGCCTTATTTATAGTGGCTAGAAGCTGGAAAGAACCCAGATGTCCCTCAATGGAGGAATGGATACAGAAGATGTGGTATATTTACACAATGGAATACTACTCTGCAATTAAAAAAAAATGAGTTCACAAAATTCTTAGGCAAATGGTCAGAACTTGAAAATATCATCCTTAGTGAGGTAACCCAATCACAAAAGAACACACATGGTATGCAGTCACTGATAAGGGGATAATAATCCAGAATCTCGGAATACCCAAGACACAATTCACATATCAGTTGATTTCCAAGAAGAAGGAAGGAGAAACCCCTGGTCCTGGAAAGACTGCATGTAGCAGTGTAGGGGAATACCAGGACAGAGAAGTAGGAGGAGTTTGACTGGGGAACAAGGGGAGGGAAGAGGGCTTATGGGACTTTCGGGGAGGGGGGAACCAGGAAAGGGGAAATCATTGGGAATGTAAATAAAAAATATAGAAAAAAATTTGTAAGGTTTAAGGGAAACACTCCTTCATTGCTGGTGGGAGTGCAAACTTGTACAGCCACTTTGGAAATCAATTTGTCCGTTTCCCAGAAAATTGGGAATAGTTCTACTTCAAGACCCAGCTATACCACTCCTGGTCACATACTCTAAAGATATCTCAATATACCATAGAGACATTTGCTCAGCAATGTTCATAGCAGCTTTATTCATAATAGCCAGAAACTGGAAACAACCTAGGTGTCCCTCAACTGAAGAATACATAAAGAAATATGGTACATCTATACAACAAAATATTCTTCAGCTATCAAAAAAAAGTTGTTATGAATTTTACAAGCAAATGGATGGAACTGGAGAATATCATCTTGACTGAAGTAACCCACACTCAAAAAGGCATGCATGGTATGTATACTCATAAGTGGATATTAGCCATAAAGTACAGGATAGACATGCTACACTCCACAGATCTAACAAAGCTAAACAATAAGGAAGGCCCAAACTAGGATGCTTGAATATTACTTAGAAGCAAGAATAAAATACTTATAGGAGGCAGATAGAGGGAGGGAACTGGGTAGGAGAGGGGATGAAAGGAGAATAGAGGGATTCAAGTTCAGATGTGCAGAGACACAGTAGTGAAGGCCAGGTGGCCATGAGAATGAACAGAAATCTGAAACTGGCATTGGTGGGGAGGTAGGGGGCATCTCAAGGAAGTGACAGAGACCTGGGACAAGGAAGGAAGCCAAGAATCATAGGGGATGACTTAAACTGAGGCTCACAGCAGTGGAGATATGGAATTCAAAGAGGTCACCTCCTATAGGAAGCCCAATGAAGCAATTGGGACAAATCTTTTCACCCAAAATTTACACTGTCTATAAGAAATGAAGGGATGGGGGATGGACAGAGATTGTGGAAGTAGCCTTGCAATAAAAAGCCCAAGTATAAACACATCCCTTGGGCAAGCAACAATCTCTGACACTATTAGTGATACTCTGATATATTTGCAGACAGAAGGCTAGCATGGCTGTCCGCTGAGAGACTCAACCCAGCAGCTGACTCAGACAGATGCAGAGAAACATGGTCAAACACTGGATGGAGCTTGGGAACTTTTATGGGAGAGCTGAAGGAAGTATTGAAGGCTCTAAAGGTGATAAGAACTCTATAGGAACACCTACAGAGTTAACTAACCCTTGGATTCTTGGGGGCTCTCATAGACTGAACCACCAACCAAGGAGTATATGTAGGCTGTACCTAGCCTCCCTTGCCACATATGTAGCAAATATAAAGTTTGATCTTCATTTAGGCTCTGAACAACTGGAGCCGGAGCTATCCCTAAGGCTATTGCCTGTCTGTGTTCTTCTAGCTAGACAGCTTTGTCTGTCCTCAATGGGAGAAGATGCATCTAGTACTACAGAGACTTCATGTGCCCGAGTTGGGGAAACCCTGGTGGCCCTCTGCTCTCTCAGAGAAGGAGAAGGGGAATGGAGGGAAAGGCTGTATTAGGAGGACAAGGAGGGGGAGGCAGCAGTAAAAAATAAATTTAAAGAAAAAAGGAAATAAAATGTATTATCAATAATTTGTCTAAAAATATAGACGGAATAGCCTCTTTCAGGAGACATGTAATCAGGTCTGCCTACTCATAATTTTCCCAATTCTGTTTTTAAAAGTATAAAGAAATGTCTATAAGGATATTATCAGCATCCTTCAAAAATATGTATAAAAAGAGTTTATGACTTGACTCCAAAAATTGATCACTTAAATACCTGTAATTTTTTATCAGCAGGGTTAGAGTAAAATGCAATTTTAAGTAAGGTAAATTAAAAATACTTAAGTTTAGCTATATTAGTAAATGATCATTAGTTTATGGCTGACTTGAGTCAAGATCTTCCATTAAAGCCCAGGCTGCCTCCAAATGCATTGACCTATCTCAGTCTCCAGATCAGTATTAGGGGTATGCACTTTGCTTGGCTGCTGTACAGCCATAATTGCCCTACGTGTTCTGAAATCTGCTCACACAAATAGATGGATTTTAGTTTGGAACTTAGGAAGAATAATACAAAGGGAAGATCAAAAGAAGTTGAACTTTACTAGCAGATCCCTATTCATACTTAAAAAAATATTCCTTATTAATCTTATACAGTCTGATTTTATCCACCCTCCTACTGTTCCACATCTCACACCTCCTCCCCCCATGTCCAAGAGGATGTCTCCTGCCCCACTCAACCAGACCTCCCCACTCCCTGGGGCTCCTAGTCTCTCAAGGGTTTGGTGCATCTTCTCTGACTGAATCCAGACCCAGCAGTCCTATGTGTTGGGGCCTCATATCAGGTGGAATATGCTGCATGGTTGGTGTTCCAGTGTCTGAAAGATCTCAGGGGTCCAGATTAATTGAGACTACTGGTCCTCCTACAGGGTTGCCCTCTTCCTCAGTTTCTTCTAGCTTTTCCCTACTTTAATCACAGAGGTCAGCAGCATCTGTCCATTTTTTGGATGTAAAAATCTGCATCTGACACTTTCAGCTGCTTGTTGGGTCTTTCAGAGGGCAGTCATGAAAGGCCCCTGTTTGTAAGCACACCATAGCATCAGTAATAATGTCAGGCTTTGGGGCCTCTCCCTGAGATGGATCCCAATTTGAGTCTGTCATTGATCTTGCTTTTCCTCAAGATCTTCTCCATTTTTGTCCCTGTAGTTCTTTCAAACAGGAACATTTCTGGGTCAGAGTTTTGACTGTGGGATGGCAACACAATCTCTTCACTTGATGCCCTGTCTTTCTGCTAGAGGTAGAGTCCACAGGCTCCCTCTGCCCACTACTCAGCTATTAAGAAATAGGACATTATGAGTTTGGCAGGCAAACTAGAAAATATCATCCTGAGTGAGGTAACTCAGACCCAAACTGACATGCATATTATGTACTCACTAATAAGTGCATATTAGACAATAAAAAATACTGAATACTCAGGATACAATCCACAAAACTCAAGCAGGTTAACAAGCTGAAGCGCCCAAGTGAGGATGCCTCAATCCCACTTGAGAGGGAAAAGAAAGCCATCATATGATGGGTGGAGACGGAGGGACCTGGGTGAGTAAAATGAGCAGGAAGAAGAGGGGAGCATCATCCTGTATTATGTGGGGGGAACAGGACTGAAGCCCTGAAGGCCAGAAGAAAGAATCAAGAATCAAAGAAGACAACTTCAGGAGGTGGGAGGTCGGGGGACCCTCTAGAATGTACTAGAGACCTGGGAGGTGAAATACTCTCAGGTCTCAAAGGGAAGGACCTTAGATAAAATGCCTCACAGTGGGCAGAGGGAACTTGTAGAGTCTGTTCACACTCTTAAATGATGGAGTTTGATGATGTGTTGAATATTTGTGGTGAGTTATATTCTTTTAAAGTGTTTGGTTTATAGGTTTAAAAATATAAATGATGACCAAAAGTGTTTTTATAAGATTGTTGATTTTTTGTATGCTAATTTGGCCCAGCTAAGAGATGCCTTGATGCTAGTTCAAACATGGTTTGAGATATATTTCAGTGTTTTAGAATAAGATTAATATTAGTGGATTCCTCTGCTTAATAAAAGTAAGAACAGGACAAACAAACTCTTCTTAAGAGATAATTCCTTCTTGACTATATTGATATAAGACAGAGTTCTTCCCTTTTCCCAACAAGGGAAACAATAACTCTTTTGTCATTCTGAGATTGCTAGCTTTCAGAAAAAACAAACCATCAGGGTTTGGGTTCTTAGGCTCACATTGTAATGGATCTCTGAATATTTAACTAACTAAATACAAAACCAAGGAAGCTTCAGGTTTCATTAATAATTTAAGATAAATCCAAGAAAGTTAAAGTATGTTTGTATACAGTGACACACGAAAAAAGTTTGCAAAAGAAGCGGAAGTGAAACTGAAAGGAATAAAAGAACAAAGGAAGAAAGGAGGAAGTAGAAAAAAAAAGGAGGGCAAAAAGAAATAAGAACGTTGTCTTGTTTCCTGAGTGATTCCAGACAATTTTAAGGGAACTCCTATAAAGACACAACATTGTTTATAGGTAAGGACATGGTGATTTTGACTCAACTTGGTCAGTGTAACAAACCTTTTGTGGGGTGGAGTTGAGCTGACAGTCAAAACAGGCCAAGACAGCTCTGCACTGTTTGATTACACCATGCTAAAATCCCAGTTTTACAAATGCCCTGTCTCATAGGGGTTCCATTTCTGGTTTGTTTTGTTTCTTTTTCAGTCTCTTCTGTAGGCTTTGGGGCCATGGTAACAGCTGCTGCTGAGATGCTTCCTGCTTGCCAGTTCTCTGGAATTGCTGGCCATGTAAATGATGGTTGATTATCCTGTTGGCGTGATTTTATGCTTCTAACATCTCTGCCATATGGTCGTGTTTTCCCATTGGAAAAATCACACCAGTTTGTAAACTTTTTTCTTCAAGAGCAGAGAGCATGGCTCCTGATTCTTTGAGCACACATTTGTGGCTAAGGTTAGAATTCTCAAGAGCAAAAGTTTGCTAAATATAATGGGAACTTTTTCTCTTTTGGTTTTCCTCTGCTAGACAGTGCATATAATGTCTATTTATGTTGCTGTTCTTTTAATACCATATCCTGATCTTAAAAGGGTGAAAGTAACATTTCATGTTTCTAGAGGTCAGACACCTGAATTAGCTGACTAGCCTAAATGTGTGTCCCTTTATTTGCTTCTTTGTTTCTTTGTTTCTCTGTTTCTCTTTCTCTTTCTCTGTCTCTCTGTCTCTGTCTCAGTCTCTGTCTGTCTCTCCCCCCTCTCCCTCTCCTCTCTTTCTCTCTCTCTCTCTCTCTCTCTCTCTCTCTCTCTCTCTCTCTCTCTCTCTCTCTCTCTCTCTCTCTCTCCTCGCCTCGCCTCGCCTCTCCTCTCCTCTCCTCGCCTCTCCTCTCCTCTCCTCTTCTCCTTTCATTTCCTTGAAAGTCAGAGCTTGTAAATAGCAAACAAGTACTCTGCTATTTACTGATCCACATTCTGAAACATGGAAGGATTTTATTTCAGGATTCGTGTTGTGTCCTTCTTTAGTCCATCATTACCCAGACATTTGTAATTACATACACCTGTCTTTTTCCTCTTCGAAATCAGTGTTGCATTGAAATTTTGCCAACTATATTGCTTATGCCCTCTTATTTGACACTTTTTCCTCTCATTCCCTCTCATTCTCATTAGCACAATATATACAATGAATGATACAGGAGGAATGCTCAATTGCTGCAATAAACAGGTCTACTTTTGCTGGATCCTGTGTCATTAACTCTGCACTTTTTTACCCTGTCCACAAAAGTCTTAGTCAGGATGGCAAGCAGCTTTTGGCACTCAAGGCAGGGCTCTCTACTTGTGTGTGCATGGGTATTGAGGTCGTTTGAGTTTATTTTTTGATTGTAGTTATCTTCTTAAATTCCTTCAAGTGAGGCCTTTTTTTCTAACTGTGGCATGGTCGAGTGTCTCTTCAGTGGTTTTTCAGTAAATCGGCCCCTTCATGGTCCATATGCTTTGCCTGTGGGAGGGGTAAGCTTGGAGGCCTCCCTCTTACTCCTTTCTGTCATTTGTCAGTATAGCGAAGTACATTCTGTTTTACTTTCTGTCCACCTGGCGTTTCCACAAAGGGACTGACCATCCAGGACAACTGAATCAAGGACTCCCCCCACCCTCAACTGCCTTCTTTGACTAGAGACACCCTGTGGGCATATGGCCAAGGCCGAACAAACCACAGAAGTTCCCCACTAAGCACAAGACACCTCAATCCGACACACATGTTCCTCCAAGTACTCACGACTCTTGAGCATCCAGACAAAGGCTGTTCCAGAGAGGTGATTAGAGCATAGCTCACAGAAACTCATGAGGCTAGAGTGAGGAACACTCCTCCACTGCTCTTGGGATTGCAAGCTGGTACAACCACTCTGGAAAGCTGTCTGGCAGTTCCTCAGAAAACTGGGCATGACACTCCCAGAAGATCCTGCTATACCACTCCTGCGCATATACCCAGAGGTTTCCCTGCATGCAATAAGGACACATGCACCACTATGTTCATAGCAGCCTTATTTATAATAGCCAGAAGCTGGAAAGAACCCAGATGTCCCTCAACGGAGGAATGGATTCAGAAGATGTGGTACATTTACACAATGGAATACTACTCTGCAATTAAAAGCAATGAATTCACGAAATTCTTAGGCAAACCGTCAGAACTTGAAAATATCATCCTTAGTGAGGTAACCCAATCACAAAAGAACACACATGGTATGCACTGATAAGGGGATATTGACCCAGAATCTCAGAATACCCTAGACACAATTCGCATATCAATAGATTTTGAAGAAGATAGAAGGGGAGACCCCTGGTCCTGGAAAGACTGGATGTAGGGGAATGTCAGGACAGAGAATTGAGGGGGGATTGAATGGGGAACAGAGGGAGGGAAGGAGGTTTATGGGACTTTTGGGGCGGGAGGAAACGGGAAAGGGGAAATGATTTGGACTGTAAATAAAAAAAAACTCAGAAAATAAAAAAAAAAGAGGAAAAAAAAAAAGAAACTCATTAGGCCCCTGTTTAGGCTCCCTACTTACACTCTGATATGCCCTCCTCGATGCCTGTCTTTTATGCACCTGTAGTCAATGATGAGTAGGAACCTGCTTGGCAGTTCAACCTCAGACAGACTGTCCACTAAAATGGAAGTTCCCTGATATGGGATCAACTAAGCTGGAACAAAGAACTCTGACTCCCATTAGGCTATCAAAGACAAAAAACAAACAAATAAACAAAAAGGGTGGAAATGTAGGAGGAACTTAGCCATCTAGGCCTAGCTGCAATGCTGCCTGCTTCCTCCCCAAGCCAACCTAGAATCTGCTGGTCATGGCTTGAGACCACTGACTATGATGTATCAGGCAATGGAGCAAGCCAGTAAGAAAGAGAGCTCCACATCTGGCTATTTAAGAGTCAATGAGATGCTAGAAGAGGGGTATAAAGGTTTGCACAGTTTCTGCAATAAACGAGTCTGCTTTTCCCACTTGCCTGACTCTCAGAGTCTGTGTTGATGACTCTGTACTTTCTTACCATCAACCTCCAGGGTCTTGGTTGGGGTCACAACCAACATCAGTTCAATAATTGTAATAATACCAATTACAGGTAAGGTGGTACTTTTACCTGTGATCTATATTTCTGTTTTCTATGAAATACAAAATATTCAAAATGCCAAGAACTGTGTCTTCTTTAAAAATTTATCTCCCTTATCTACATAGCTGGTCACCCCTAGTTTTGCAGAACATGTCAAGGGCAAACATTGAAGAAAATAAAGAGTCTACAAAACATGGTGCTTGAAAACCAGAATGTCCCCATAAATGAGAATGAAATTATGATTAATTAATTAAATTTATCAAAGACCTGTTTGAAAGACCTGAAATACTGATAATACTAGATGAAAACACAGGGTAAACAATTCAAAGCATAGGGAAGAAATTTTAAGAACTGCAAGAACTGGCAAGTGGATATGATGAACTCTTGATAGCAGTCTATTTGTACAGAAAAAATGCACAATGAAGACAACATGGAATGTTGGCAAAGCTTTTGCCAAATACCAGATCTATAGGGAGTTATCTGCATTCTACAGAGAATCACAAATTTCAAAAACAAAATACCAAATCATCTGGTTAAAAGTACTCAGAAGGAAAATTAAAAATAGCCAATAAATACAAATGGTAGAAGAAATAATATGTAATGTCTGTACTGATCTAGGAGATACAAATTAAAGTTACAATACAATTCTATCCTATACCAAGTATAATGTCTGTCATCAAGAAAACCACCCCACAGAAAGAACAGCAGTGTCAACTAATCTGGACCCATCGGAGCTCAGAAAGCCTGAGCCACCAACCAAAGAGCATATATGTCCTGATCCCAGACCCTTAGAGCATATGTAGCAGAGGGCTGCCATGTCTGACCTCAGTGGGAAAGGTTGAACCTTATCTTGCAGGGACTTGATGCACCAGGTGGGGGTGTAGTAGGAAAGGGAAGCTAAGAGGAAGGATGGCACGAGGAACTCTTCTTCAAAGGGGAGCTAGAGGGGAGACAACATTTGGTCTGTAAATGAATGAATGAATGAATGAATGAATGAATAAATAAATAAATAAATAAATAAAGACAATATCAGTTTTCACAGTGTAATCAAATACTCTGCAACTTGGTCTCTATACTTGTTCCTTTCTGGTGCAGATGGAAATTTCTCTGATGATAGGAGAAGAAGGCATTGATCTCTGACTATAGCAAAATAGCATGATGAGTTATTTTATTGTTATTTTTTAATTGCAGTAGTACTTGGTTTCATCTGAGATCTCTGAGCTCTCTAGTATCTAGTGTTTTGTCCCTGTGGCATTATCTGTTGTGGTTTTCTTTCCATGGAGTAGGCCTTAAGTCAAATTGGATATGTTTGGTTAGTCCCATAAGGTTTGAGCCACCATGACTCTGACAAATTTTGAAGACAGGATGAATTTTAGAACAAAAGTTTAATAGCTGGCCTGGTGTTTATATTTCCCTTCGGTTGCCTGCAGAATGCCTTCCTATACCAAAGACAAAAGAACATAGAGTTAAAGGTTCTATATAGACATTATCTTGACCTCTCAATATTAAATGAGTTATGTGAGCATTATCTTCAGCAATGGGGCCTTTCTGTTAGTTTGTGGAGAACAATTTACTGTCATTGCAATAGCCTGGGTTTTAGGGGTTTCAATGGGACATTTTTTGCCAAAAACTCTATGGATATAACACAGGTCAGGTACTAGAAACTTCATTTGGTGAGAGGAGATGGCCAGTTAACTGAGTTATTTTGAATTTTAAAGAAATATTTTTATTTATGTGTATGTATATGGCTATACATATTTCCCCATTTTCTATTTTTAGAGGAGGAAGATAATTACTATTTTGCACCACCTTTCAGGATTAGAAGTAAAATTGTTGTCATTTTTATATTCAATCAATTTGTATAAGTCAATGATATTTCCTTCAGAACACAAAAGCAGTCTGTATTGTAGATTTAAATTGAGTCTACTAAAACAAAATAAAAAGCAATAACATAAGTTAGAAGCTATTGCCAAACTTGTGTTGACATCTCAATTACACATCTCACTTCAGAAGTTGAAAGGTTCTGAGTTTGAGGTCTATCTAGGCAACATTCAGAGACAGTACATAAAACCAATTTAAAAATAAAGAATACAATTTTTGACACATACATATAATAAAAGAAATTGTTGTGAATGTGCTGTCTGCTTTCCTGATTTTTAACTACTTATTTTTGGCTAAATTTTAATCCTAAGAAATAAATAGTTCCAATATTTCCTGGGGGGGGGTTGTAAGTAGGGTTAGTGGGGATGGGATAGAGGGTTTTTGGAGGGATAACAAGGAAAGGGAATAACATTTGAAATGTAAATAAAGCAAATATCTAATTAAAAAAAAGAATAATAAAAAAATGATTCAGTCTTAATCTTTCTGACTTCACATGCAGCTCAAGCTTGATCCAGCTACTGGAAAATGGACAGGAATGACAGGTACTATTCTTAGGTAAGAGATTTTAGAGCAATATCTGCTTGCCATGTCTCTTTCCTTAAGTCACTATTTCATTCTCTTACACTCAAGGATCTGCTAGATCAAGTTCCTAGAGTAGAATGTCAAAGTCGTTAAGAGGCCTATATGACTTGAGAGCAAATAAGCTTCATTTAAGCAAGTCATATACTGTGGCTGTTAGTATAATATAATCTCTCCATCTTGAGTGATGCTTCATTCAAATTATTCAGCTCAATAAGTTATTTAGTTTCAGATTCACCAAGTATAAAATTTAAGTACTGCAGACTGTGAAAGTATGCCTAAATATAGTATTTCGTTATTTTGTTCATGCAGAAATTCGAGAACAGTTGATAACTAAATATGAAGAAATTATTCTAGTATATATTTGTTTGTAAATTTATGCTTATAAATGTATATGTTTCACAATATAAACATAATAGTATGAGCTTAAGAAAGGTTCCTACTTTACAAACTATATATTTACCTACTCAGTGCCTTATATTTAAAATCACCAGCTTTTTTCAAGAAGGATTTCTCCAAATACATATCATTATACACCTATAAAAGGCACAGAATATTCACAAATTCAATATATAAGTTTTGTTATCTAAATTGTTTTTTGGAATATTTATTTTTGAGCTTCTGTGAAAACTGCCAATTATGTTTTCAAAAAGATCATTCAGTCATTTTATGTTTTATTCTGCAATTTTTTAAATTGTCAAGTCATCATCAGATAAATTTACATTTAACTAAGAAGATACAATGTTGATTCATATTAATACTCTAGCATGAATCTTATTACACAATAAAAATTTTCCTTTTAGAAATTACTTTTTCTAGACCTTTATTTATTAGAAAATAAGATCTTCCTGATTAAATTTTTTCCATCACAAAATTTAATTGTAAAGACAGAAAATGAAGAACTTCATAAAACAAGGTAGAAGTCCTACATATGGTGCAGAGTAACAGATCAATTTATGATGAGTTCTTGTGCTTCTACAGATGTAGAACAGATTTTTACTAAGTTTTATATTCCTGAAGGCTTATTTAGTCATTTAGTGTTGCTCTACCTCATCAAATTTCTTATAATAATAGAATCTTGTAATAGACTTGTGCTATCGACAGAAGATAGGCAAAACAATTATGGAAGGGCATGGTTGCATATGACTTTGATCCTAGCATTATGGAGGTTGAGGCTTGGATTTTTGTGCAGTAAAACCTCACATATGTCTCAAAAAGCAATAAACAAGTTTTACATTATTTGGGGGATTAGTGATATATTACACAATAAAAAGAAATTGGGAGCTGGATAGATGGCAGATGACCACAAACATTAAGACCTGAGGTAGGATTGCCAGCATTCCTGTAAATATCTAAGTATAGCAGCTAGCCATTTGAATCATAGAGAATCTTGTTCAGTATGTAGACCTTATCTTTTTCTGCTATAAGTGCAAGGATAAGCCAATGACATAGCATTTCAAAATAAAGACAGTTTTGTTTGTCCTTAATAGACTAAGTTCTGACTTCTAGACAAATATCTTAATTTCTGTTTTTGATTTTAAAATTTTCTGAAAGAAATGATTCCTCTATGATTCTGCTGGTCTGAAAATCACTACATAGCCCGGATTGGCACTCAATGCAATCCTGCTGCCTCAGTTCATAGATGCTGAGATTAGAGAAATGAGGTATCATTCTGTTTTAGGAATATCTTGTCACAATTAGTCTTTTTAGGTAAGGTGTACAGAAATAAATACTGGAAACATGAAACAATGGTATACATTTGTCATATTTTGGCTTACCCCTGATAAACTATTAATAGACTGCATACTTGCTAACAAACATGAGCTGTAACGACTTATTTTTCTATTATGCATCACTCAATGGCAAGGAAATACCTGAGCAACTTAGGAAAGAACATTTACTTCTAGAAATAGAGTTAAAAGAATCTCAGAGATTATAGTCTTAGTCTCCCTACCCACTCTAGTAAACCTAGAGCTGAGCTCCCATGCAACTAAAGTAAGCAATGGTGGCAATGTTCTGTTCAGCATTACAGTACTGAGATTATAGACACAGGTGGCCATTTTTGGCTTTTTGTATAGTCATGGAGAGTTAAAATTAGGTTCCCTTAAGTCTATGATAAGTGATCTACCCAATGAGACATTATCCAAGCCCCTGTCTTCTTTATTTAAACCTTATCATAAAACCATATGACGATGCCAAAATATGTGTTCTTTCTGAAAAACTAGTCATCTTTATTTATGCAAACCTAAAAGCATTTTACTCTTATTATTCAAGTCATATAAATAAAAATCCCATCAATTCATGACTTCTACCTCAAATTTCTCAGGCTAGAAATTGAGATAAATGAGTTTCATTCTCTGTCTTTTGAGATGAGTGGGTGGACATTTATAATATTGTTCTTCCTTTCAGATTCAATTCATTACAGAGAGAGACCCAAGTTAAAATACAAAAGAATACTTTTCAGATACTTTTTGTAACAGCTTTCCTAGGGCTTATGTTACAGGTCAAAGTAATAATATTTATTTTCACATTTGAATGTATAGTTTTCTATAAGTCAATATGTAAATTTTAAAAAGAAGCTATGCGTTGATTCTTTAAGAATTTCACATCATGCAACTGAATCCAACTCATCTCCCTATCCCTTCGTGACTGCCACAGATGCTTGCAACCTTGTTCCAAAAGAAAACAAAAAATAAAATGAAAAATATCTTCATTGATGCTGCAGTATGTTACAGAGTACAATTTTGTACAAATAAACTGATTTAGGGCAAATGACCATTTCAATGAGTCACTGCTCTGGTTCAAGGGCCCTGACTTCAGTTACACTATCAGACTGAATCCTTCACAGGGACACTTCTAATTTTTTATTTTTTTTAAAGGATTGAACACTCCATTTATTACCATAATAAATATTTGAATATTTCCATCCCCTTTGAAACCTTTCATACAATGTTTTCAGAAAAGCTCTCTCTCTATTCCTTTTTTTAAAAATAGATATATTCTTTATTTTCATTTCAAATGTGGTACCCATTGCTGGTTCCATACCCCGCACCGAAAATCTCATAAACTGTCTCCCTTTCCCCTGTTCCCCAATCAACCCTCTCCCGCTTCCCTGTCCTTGTATTCCCCTACACTACAGCACCTAGTCTTTCCAGGACCAAAGGCCTCTCCTCCCTTTGATGTCCAACAAGGCCATCCTCTGTTGCCTATGCATCTGGAGCCATAGGTAACTCCATGTGTACTCTTTGGTTGATGGTTTTATTCCTGGGAGCTCTGGGATTACTGGGTGGTTCATATTGTTGTTCCTCCTATGAAGCTGCAGAACCCTTCAGCTCCTTGGGTCTTTTCTCTAACTCCTCCATTGGGAACCCTGTGGTCAGTTCAATGGCTGGCTGAGAGTGTCCCCCTCTGTATTTCTCAAGCACTAGCAGAATTTCCCAGGTGACAGCTGTATGTGGCTTCCATCAGCAAGCACTTGTGGGCATCTATAATAGTGTCTGGGTTTTGTAACAGTATATGGGATGGATCCCTAGGTGGGGTAGTCTCTGGATGGTCTTTCTCTCAGACACTGCTCCACAATTTGTCTCTTTATCTCCTTCTGTGGGTATTTTGTTCCCCATTCTAAGAAGGACCAGAGTATCCATAATTTGTTCTTCCTTCTTCTTGGGCATAATTTGATATGTGATTTGTGTCTTTTTCGGTATTCAAAGTTTCTAGGCTAATATCCAATTATCAGTGAGTGCATGCCATGTGTCTTCTTTTGTGATTGGGTTACCTCACTCAGGATGATATTTTCCAGTTCCATCCATTTGTCTAAGAATTTCATGAATTCATTGTTTTTAATGGCTGTATAGTACTCCATTGTGAATACATAGAAGATTTTCTGTATCTACTCCTCCATTGAGGGACATCTGGGTTCTTTCCAGCTTCTGGCTCTTATAAATAGGACTGCTATGAACATAGTGGAGCATGTGTCCTTATTACAGGCTGGAGAACGCTCTGGGTATATGCCCAGGAGTTGTACAACAGTGTCCCCTGTATTATTATGCTCAGTTTTCCGAGGAACCACAAAACTGTTTTCAAGAGTGGTTGTACCAGTTTGCACTCCCACCAGCAGTGGAGGAATGTTCCTCTTTATCAACATTCTTGCCAGCACCTGCTGTCTCCTGAGTTTTGGGTCTTAGCCATTCTGACTGGAGTGAGGTGAAATCTCAGGGTTGTTTTGATTTCAGTCTCCCTGATGATTGAGAATGTTGAACATCGCTTTAGGTGCTTCTCAGCCATTTTGTATTCCTCAGGGGAAAATTCTATGTTTAGCTCTGTACCCCATTTTTAATAGGGTTATTTAGTTCTCTGGAGTCTAACTTCTTGAGTTCTTTGTATAAATTGGATATTAGCCCTCTGTCGGATGCACAGTTGGTAAAGACTTTTCCCAATTTGTTGGTTGCCTTTTTGTCCTATTGACAGTGTCCTTTGCCCTGCAGAAATTTAGTAATTTTATGAGATCCCATTTGCCAATTCTTGATCTTAGAGTATAAGCTGTTGATGTTCTGTTCAGGAAACTTTTCCCTGTGCCCATGTGCTCAAGGCTTTTCCCCAGTTTCTTTTCTCTTAATTTCAGTTTGTCTGGTTTTATGTGGAGGTCCTTGATCCACTTGAACTTGAGCTTAGTATAAGGAGATAAGAATGGATAGATTTGCATTCTTCTGCATGCTAACTGCCAGTTAAATCAGCACCATTTGTTGAAAAGGCTATCTTTTTCCACTGAATGGTTTTAGCTCCTTTGTCAAATATCAAGTGACCATAGATGTGTGGGTTCATTTCCAGGTCTTCAGTTTTATTCCATTGATCGACCTGCCTTTCACTGTACCAATATCATGTAGGTTTTAACACTACTGCTCTGTAGTACTGCTTGAGGTCCAGGATACTGATTCCCGCAGAATTTCTATTACCTTTGAGAATAGTTTTAGCTATCCTGAGTTTTTTGTTATAACAAAAACTTGTTTTTGAGAATAACAAAGGAATTGAGAATTGCTCTTTCTAACTCTGTGAAGAATTGAGATGAAATTTTGATGGGGATAGCACTGAATCTGTATATTGCTTTTGGCAACATGGCCATTCTTACTATATTAATCCTGCCAATCCATGAGCATGGGACATCTTTCCAACTTCTGAGGTCTTCTTTGATTTCTTCCTTCAGAGACTTGAAGTTCTTGTCATATAGATCTTTCACTTGTTTGGTTAGAGTCAAAAAAAGATACTTTATATTGTTTGTGACTATTGAGAAGGGTGTCCTTTCCCTAATTTCTTTTTCAGTCTGTTTATCCTTGAGTATAGGAAGGCTACTGATTTGTTGGAGTTAATTTTATCCTGCCACTTTGCTCAAGTTGTTTATCAGCTGTAGGAGTTCTCTGGTGGGGTTTTTTTGGTCGCTTAAGTATACTATCATTTCATTTGCAAATAGTGACAATTTGACTTCTACCTATCCTTTTGACCAACTTTTCTTGTCTAATTGCTCTAGCTAGAACTTCAAGGTCTATATGGAATAGATATGGAGAGAGAGGGCAGTCCTGTCCAGTCCCTGATTTTAGTGGGATTGCTTGACGTTTCTCTCAATTTAGTTTGATGTTGGCTACTGGTTTGCTGTATAGTGCTTTGACTATATATAGGTATGGGCCTTGAATTCCTGATCTTTCCAAGACATTTACAATGAAAGGGCATTACATTTTGTCAAATGCTTTTTCAGCATCTAATGAAATGAACACATGGCTTTTTTCTTTGAGTTTGTTCATGTAGTGGATTACATTGATGGATTTCCTTATTTTGAAGCCTACTTGATCATGGTGAATGATCATTTTTGATGTGTTCTTGGATTCAGTTGGCAAGAATTTTATTGAGTATTTTTATATTAATCTTCATAAGGGAAATTGGTTTGAAGTTCTCTTTCTTTGTTGGAACTTTGTGTGGTTTTGGTACCAGCTTAATTGTGACTTCATAGAATGAGTTGGGTAGTGTTCCTTCTGTTTCTATTTTGTGAAATAGTTTGATGAGTATTGGTGTTAAGTCTTCTTTGAATGTCTGATAAAATTCTGCACTAAAACCATCTGTTGCTGTGCTTTTTTTTGGGGGGGGGTGGGTGGTTGGAGGACTTTCAGTGATCGCTTCCATTGCTTTAGGGGTTATGGGACTGTTTAGATGGTCTATCTGATCCTGATTTAACTTCGGTATTTGGTATCTGTCTAGGAAATTGTCCATTTCATCCAGATTTTTCAGTTGTGTTGATTATAGGCTTTTGTAGTAGAATCTGATGATTTTTTGAATTTCTTCATTTTCTGTTGTTATAGCTCCCTTTTCATTTCTGATTTTGTTAATTTGGATACTGGCTCTGTACCCTCTGGTTAGTCTGGCTAATGGTTTATCTATCTTGTTGATTTCCTAAACAACCAGCTCCTGGTTTCGTTGATTCTTTATATAGTTCTTTTTGTTTCAACTTGGTTGATTTCATCCCTGTGTTTGATGATTTCCTGCCTTCTACTCCTCTTGGGTGTATTATCTTCTTTCTGTTCTAGAACTTTCAGGTATGCTATTAAGTTGCTAGTAGTGTATGGTCTCTCCAACTACTTTTTAGAGGCACTCAGCTATGAGTTTTCCTCTTAGCAATGCTTTCATTGTGTCCCATAAATTTGGGTATGTTGTGCCTTCATTTACATTAAATTCTAAAATGGCTTTGATTTCTTTCCTCATTTCTTCCGTTACCAAGATATCATTGAGTAGAGTACTGTTTAGCTTCCATTTTTACATGGGCTTTCTGTTGTCTTTGTTGTTATTGAAGACCACCCATGCTCCATAGTGATCTGACAGGAGGCATGGGATTATTCGATATACTTATAACTGTTGAGGTCTGTTTTGTGACTAATTATATGATCAGTTTTAGAGAAGGTACCATGAGGTGCTAAGAAGGCATACTCTTTTGATTTATGATGGAATGTTCTATAGATATCTGTTAAATCCATTTGGTCCAAAACTTCTATTAGTTTCAATGTGTCTTTGTTTAGTTTGTGTTTCCCTGATCTGTCCATTGATGAGAATGGGGTAATGAAGTCACCCACAATTATAGTGTGAGGTACAATTTGTGCTTTGAGCTTTAGTAAAGTTTCTTTTACGAATGAGGGTGCATTTGGAGCATAAATGTTCAGAATTGAGAGTTCTTCTTGGTAGATTTTTCCTTTTGATGAGTATGAAGTGTCCTTCCTAGTTTTTTTTTTTTTTTTGATGACTTTTGTTTGAAAGTCAATTTTATCCCATATTAGAATGGCTATTCCAGTCTGTTTCCTGGAACCATTTTCTTGGAACACTGTTTTCTACCCTTTTATTCTGAGGTAGTGTTTGTCTTTGACACTGAGGTGCCTTTCCTGTATGCAGCAACATGCTCAGTCATATTTACCTATCAATTCTGTTAATCTATGTCTTTTTATTGGGGAATTAAGTCCATTGACGTTAAGAGGTATTAAGGAATAGTGATTGTTGCTTACTGTTATTTTTGGTGTTATTTTTATGTTTGTGTGGTTATCTTCTTTTGGGTTTGTTGAAAGAAGACTACTATCTTGCTTTTTCTATGGTGTAGTTGCCCTCCTGATATTGGTGTTTTCCATGTATTATCCTTCATAGGACTGAATTTGTGGAAAGATATTATATAAATTTGGTTTTATCATAGAATATCTTGGTTTCTCCATCTATGGTGATGGAGAGTTTTGCTGGGTATAGCAGTCTGGGCTGGCATTTGTATTCTCTTAGGGTCTGTATGAGATCTGTCCAGGATCGTCTTGCCTTCAAGGTCTCTGGTGAGAAATCTTGTGTAATTCTGATAGGTCTTCCTTTATGTTACTTGGCCTAATTCTCTTACTGCTTTTAATATTCTTTCTTTGTTTAGGACATTTGTTGTTTTGATTGTTATGTGACAGGAGGTATTTCTGTTCTGGTCCAGTCTGTTTGGAGTTCTGAAGGCTTCTTATAGGTTCATTGACATCTCTTTCTTTAGGTTAGGAAAGTTTTCTTCTATAATTTTCTTGAAGATATTTACTGGCCCTTTAAGTTGAGAATTTTCACTCTTTTCTATACCTATAATCCTTAGATTTGGTCTTCTCATTGTTTCCTGAATTTCCTGGATGATTTGGGTTACAAGTTTTTTGCATTTTGCATTTTCTTTGACTGTTGAGACAAAGCTTTCTATGGTATCTTCAGCACCTGATATTCTTTCTTCTATCTCTTGTATTCTGTTATTGATGTTTGCATCTATGACTCCTGATTTCTTTCCAAGACTTTCTATCTCCAGAGCTGTTTGCCTTTGTGATTTTTTATTTGTTTCTACCTCCATTTTTTGATCCTGAATGGTTTTGTTCAGTTCCTTCACTTGTTTGTTTGTGTTGTCCTGTAATTCTTTAAGGGATTTTTTTGTTCCCTTTTTAAGGGTTTCTGCCTGTTGACTCATGTTCTCCAGTATTTCTCTAAGGGATTTTTGTGTTTTCTCCTTATGGGCTTCTACCCATTGACCCATGTTCTCCTGTATTTCTTTAAGGGATTTTTGTGTTTTCTTTTAAAGGGCTTCTACCTCTTGACTCATTTTCTCCTTTACTTATTTAAGGGAATTATTTATGTCCTTCTTGAAATCCTCTATCAACATTATGAGATGTGATTTTAAGTCCAGATATTGCTTTTCTGGTGTGTTGGGGTATCCAGGACTTGCTTTTTTGGGAGAACTTGGTTCAGATGGTGCCATTTTGCCTTGGTTTCTGTTGGTAATGTTCTTGCTTTTGCCTTTTGCCATTTTGTTATCTCTGGTGTTAGATGGTGTTGCTGTCTCTGACTGTGGCTCTTCTGTCATGCAAGCCTCTGTATCTGTACTCCTTGGAGACCTGCTCTCTCTGTGTACATAGGTCTGCAGTTCCTCCTGTGAGACCATCTCTCTTTTGGTTGTATTTGGGTATAGAGCTCTGTGGGCCTGATCAATTCTGGATGCAGGTAGAAATCAGAAGACTCCGGTCCCAGGTTGCTCCTAGACTGTTGTATCCTCAAAGTTTGTGGCTGTTTCCTCTGAGTAGCAGGGGTGGTCCTACCTGTAAAGTCAGGCCTCTCCACACTCCTGAGTGGTTAAACTATCTCCCTGTGCCACTTCGGTATGGTGTGCTGTGCCCGAGGATCCTAATTTTTTTTGAATATTCTCTTTATTTACATTTCAAATGTATCACATTTCCCGATCTCCCCCCGGAAACTGCTTATTCATCACCTTTCTCCCTGTATGTATGAGGGTGTTCTCCCATCCAACCTCCTACTCCAGCCTCCTGCCCTCCCATTTCCCTACACTGGGGCATCAGGCCTGAACAAGACCAAGGGCCTCTTCTCACATTGATGCCCCACAAAGCAATCCTCTACTACTTATAAGGTTGGAGGCAAGGGTTCCTCCATGTGTACTCTTGGTTTTGTGTTTTAGTCCTGGGAGCTCTGGGTGGTCTTGTTGATTGATATTGTTGTTCTTCCTATGGGGAGAAAAAACCCTTCAGCTCCTTCATTCCTTTCTCTAACTCCTCCATTGGGGATCCCATGCTCAGTCCAAAGGTTGTCTGCTAGCATCTGCCTCTGTATTTGTCAGGCTCTGGATGAACTTCTCAGGAGAGAGAAATATCAGGCTCCTGTCAACAAGCACTTCTTGACATCCAATATAGTGTCTGGGTTTGGAGACTGTATATGGGATGGATTCCCAGGTAGGGCAGTCTCTGGATGGCTTTTCCTTCAGTCTCTGTTCCACACATTGTCTCCATATTTGCTTCCATTAGCATTTTGTTCGCCTTTCTAAGAATTACTGAAGTACTCACACTTTGGTCTTCCTTCTTCATGAGCTTCACTTAATCTGTGAATTGTATCTTGGGTATTTGGAGCTTTTGGGCTAATATCCACTTATCAGTGAGTGCATTCATGTGTGTTCTTTTGTGACTGGATTACTCACTCAGGACAGTATTTTCTAGTTGCCTCCATTTTCCTAGGAATTTCATGAAGTCATTTTTTTGTAATAGCTGAGTAGTACTCCATTGTGTAAAAGTACCATATTTTATGTATCTGTTCCTCTTTTGAAGGACATCTGGGCTCTTTCCATGTTAAGGCTTCTATGAACATAGTAGAGCATTTGTCTTTGTTACATGTTGGAGCATCTTTTGCGTGTATACCCAGAAGTTATATCTGGTCATCAGGTAATACTATGTTCAGTTTTCTGAGGAACTGCCAGACTTATTTCCAGAGAGTTTGTACCAGCTTGAAATATTACCAACAATGGAGGAGTGTTCCTCTTTCTCCACATCCTTGGCGGCCTATGGTCACCTGATTTTTGATCTTAGCCATTCTGCCTGGTATGAGGTGAAAACTCAGGGTTCTTTTGATTTGCATTTCCCTGATGACTAAGGATGTTGAACGTTTCTTTAGGTGCTTCTCAGACATTCATTATTCCTCAGTTAAGAATTCATTGTTTAACCCTGTGCACTTTTATCCAATATGGTTATTTGGTTCTCTGGTGTCTAACTTCTTGAGTTCTTTGTATATATTGGATATTAGCCTTCTTTCAGATGTAGGGTTGGTAAAGATCTTTTCCCAATCTGTTAGTTGCCATTTTGTCCTATTTAGAATATCCTTTTCCTTACAGAAACTTTACAATTTTATGAAGTCCATTTGTCTATTTTTGATCTTAGAGCATAAACCATTGGTGTTCTGTTTAGGAAATTTTCCACATGTGTTAGAGGCTCTTCTTTCCTCTCTCTTCTATTAGTTTCAGTGTATATTGTTTTATGTGGAGGTTCTTGATGCACTTGCACTTGAGCTTTGTGCAAGGAGATATGAATGGACCAAAATCAAGGCTGTAATCAACCAAGTAAAAACAAAAAGATTTATACAAAAAATCATCAAAACCAGGTTCTGGTTCTTTGAGACTAACCAGAGGACACAGAGACAGTATCCAAATTAACAAAATCAGAAATGAAATGGGAGACAAAACAACAGATATGAAAGAAATTAAAAAAAAATTATCAGATCCTACCCCAAAAGCCTATACTCAACAAATCTGGAAAATCTGGATGAAATGGATAATTTTCTGGACAGATACCAGGTAACAAAATTAAATCAGGTTCAGATAAACCATATAAACAATCCCATAACCCGTAAAGAAATGGTAGCAGTCATTAAAATCTCCCAACCACACCAAGCCCAGGACCCGATGGGCTTAGTGCAGAATTCTATCAGAATTTCAAAGACCTATTACCAATACTTTTCAAACAATTCCACAGAGTAGAACCAGAAGTAGCTCTATCCAATTCATTCTATGAAGCCACAATCATGCTTATACCTAAACCACAAAAAGATCCAACAAAGAAATAGAATTTAGACCAATTTCCCTTATGAATATCAATGCAAAAATATGCAATAAAATTCTTGCAAACACGTCAAACAATTATCCATCGTGATCAAGTAAGATTCCTCCCAGGAATGCAGGAATGGTTCAATATATGAAAATCCATCAACGTAATCCACTATATAAACAAACTCAAAGGGAAAAAAAAACAAGATCACCTCATTAGATGCTGAGAAAGTATTTGACAAAATTTAACACCCTTTCATGGCAAAAGTCTTGGAAAAATCAGGAACTCAAGGCTCATACCCAAACACGGTAAAAGCAATATACAACAAACCAGTAGCCAACATCAAACTAAATGGAGAGAAACTTGAAGCAATCCTCTTAAAATCAGGGACTAGACAAGACTGACAATTTTCTTCCTATCTATTCAATATAGTACTTGACGTTCTAGCTCGAGCAATTAGACAACAAAAGTAGGTTAAAGGGATACAAATTGGAAAGGAAGTAGTCAAAATATCTCTATTTGCAGATGATATGATAATATACTTAAATGCCCCAAAACATTCTACCAGAGAACTCCTACAGTTGATAAACAAATTCAGCAATGTGGCTGGATGTAAAATTAATTCGAACAAATCAGTAGCCTGCCTCAACTCAAAGGACAAATGGGCTGAGAAAGAAATTAGCAAAATGACACCCTTCACAATAGTCACAAATAATATAAAATACCTTGGTGTGACTCTAACCAAACAAGTGAAAGATCTATATGACAAGAACTTCAAGTCTCTGAAGAAAGAAATCGAAGAAGACCTCAAAAGATGGAAAGATCTCCTATGCTCAAGGATTGACAGTATTAAGATATTTAAAATGGCCATCTTGCTGAAAGCAATCTACAGATTCAATGCAATCCCCATCAAAATTCCAACTCAATTCTTCAGAGTTAGAAAGAGAAATTTGCATATTCATTTGGAATAACCAAAAACCCAGGATAGTGAAAAGTATTCTCAACATTAAAAGAAATTCTGGGGGAATCACCATCTCTAACCTTAAGCTGTATTACAGAGCAATAGTGATAAAAACTGCATGGTATTGGTCCAGTGACAGGCAAGTAGATCAGTGGCATTACATTGAAGACACAGAAATGAACCCACACACCTATGGTCACTTGATCTTTGACAAAGAAGCCAAAAACACCTAGTGGAAAAAAGATAGCATTTTCAACACATGGTGCTCTTTCACCTGGCAGTTAGCATGTAGAAGAATGCCTTCTTAAATATTTTGTAGCTACCCTGTGTTGTAGAGATCCACCAGGTTTGGGTTTGTAGGACAGACCCTTCTTGTACTACAGCAGTAATTGGATGTGGTGCTTGTTGGGGTAGGCCAACTCTGAGCAGTAGATCTGGGCCTTCTTGGAAGCTAAGTTGGTCAGTCTTCCAGCTCTCCTGCACTCATGGCTTCAATCCCAGTTCTCCTTCTTAGCCCAGGCTCTCATGACCTTGAGGCTGGTTCACCTCTGCCCCTGCCACCAGGTTCAGCTCTATTTTGATTCCCAGGTGAGTGATCAAGATAGCTATCCTACTCTCAGCGTCAGCTCACTCATGTGTCTTAGGTTGTTTTGTTGTTTTTGTTGTTTTATTTTGTTTTCTTAATTAAGTTAAGAGGACAACCATCACATGCATTCTTTCTATTGTTTTACTTTTGTTTTAAATTTTTGTTGGTTTTTCTGGTCATTGCCAAGTATACACTTACTGCCTGTCAGCAGTCACACAGGAAGACTAATCACTATCCTTTTGACCATCCTAAGGCATTTCCTTTGTGAGTTTAATAAATAAGATTGTACTAGCAAGGAAAAAGTTCTGAACTTTGAATAATGGACATTTAGAAATCTGGGTAATATAAAGTTCTATTTCCAAGTAAACTGAACAATAGAAAGGAATTATGGTGCTCCCTTTTCTCTGCTCTAAGCTGTTGTGGGAACATTATTAAGTGTCCAAAAATAATTATAAAGCAATTTATGTTAAATTTCCCATTGGAAAATCCTAGTTTTAAAAATTTTTCTGTCTAAAGTTTTAGCTAAATATCTCAATAGAAAATTTGCTACAGTATCTCTGTTTTCTGTCCCATGACAGGTGTTGAACAAATCATTCCAAACATTGCCAATTGATGTTCTCTCAGCCCACAGTGTCAGAAAATGGAAAGAGGGATTCCAGAACAGACATATGATCCCTCTGCTCCAAACAGACAAATCACCATTAGATTTTTTTACACCAATGCTTATATTTTCCTACTTAAAGATGCTATCCATAATAAAATAAAAGAAGACAATGTATACATTCTGGGTCCTTAAAGGCTCATTTTATAAGAAAAAAAAACTATCTAAAGTAGAAAAATCTTACTGTGCATCTAAAGTTACTGAGCCAAATATATAGCGCATTTGACAATTCTCCTGAGACAGCTAATCATCTGGTTCTTTGTGTGTGGAAACATTAACTGCTTTAAACCAACCTAAAGGAAGACTGGAAGATTTAATCTGTGAATGGCAGCATCAAGAAAAGTAATTTCATGGATTTCTAATAGATGGAATAATATTCCACAAAGTCTTCTTATCTGTTTTGACACAAGATGATTATATTTTACACATACATTTTTAAAAAGAGCTTTTAAACATAGTAAGAGATTACAAAAATAGCCAAAAATAAGCATCAGAAAAATGGGAGGTTACTAGAAAGTGTTAAAGGCATGATTTAGTTTGCAAACATTATACTGTCCACAGTCATGTTTTACAGACGTGAAAATTATACCAAAGAGACTGGACAACATTTTCTAAGTCAGAGAGCAAAAAAAATTAAAAAAAAAAGAAAATAAAAAAGAAAAAAGAAAAAAAAAAGGAATTTCGGTCAGACAAACAGTGGCTTGATTTTTACCTCATGATTTCTGCACTATATCCAGTTGCTACATTATTGGACAAAATATTCAAATACAAAAGAAAAACTCCCTTGTGATTCATAGTTATTTGTGGTATTGACCCCTCCCCCCAAAAAAATAAAGATAGCTAACAAGTAGACCCTTTGAGATCTGAAGCTTGGCTTTGTAATGAAGTGCTTGTCACTTAAGCAGAATTTCAATATTAGACACCTAGAATTGAAACAAAGAAACAACAAAGAAGATACCTAGATATTGGGAGACTTTTAAGTATCACTAGTCTATAATTCATTCACATATCATGTACACATCATCACTTTGATATTTTCTTACTGAAGAAATGCACAAAAATTCATTACTAAGCACATTAAATGAAAGTGGTTATGATGATTAACAATACAATTCTGTCAAATAGCTAAAAATAAACTCATTATAATATTATTCAATATAAATTTATATGAGACCTTGTTTTATAAACACAAAGTTTTAGGAACCATATAAGAAAGTGCAACAAAATAAGAAAAATAATAGTGAATACTAGTTTTTGAAAAATTTGAAACCACTGTTTGGCAAAAAGAAGAATAAGAAAAAAATGCATAATAGAGTTAGTGATGGGTGTCTGCCTCACGTATCAGCTAGAAAAGGCAAGAGGATGTCAGGAAGACAGACTCAAGATGTGATCTTCAAACAGGTTTTATAAATATATGAAGTTGCCCGTGTATGTCCTGTGCATCTGCATGAAGAAGGAGTCTTCTCATATAAGATGTGGATTGAGTTGCTAGTACAAGACTAGTATCCTTGTCTATATAAGCGTCCAAATGCACATGACAGTAAACTAGCAAAAGGAGCCTAGGCTTCCTACTTACTTACCTAAAAATGGGGAGTGGAGTGTGTGTGAAATTATAGCATACATCTGAGTCTCACTGAATAATAATCACAGTAAGGTCAATAGAAGTTATCAAAATAGGGTATTCTGAGATTCTGGGTCAATATCCCCTTATCAGTGACTTCATACCATAATAATTGTGAAATTACTTACCTCTGATGAAACAGAAAGGATTAAAGAAAATGACACTGACCATTAACTGAAGAATTGTCATTTGTAGGAACATTACTCAAAAGACATTAGATAATAGAGATAGGAGAATGCCCTCAGGAGCTCAAAAATGCCCCTAGGTGCTAGAGAGGAAGCATCAGTACCAGCACTTACAAAGTCATTTCTAAGAAAGCAAAATACTTTTCTTTGTGTCAGTAGACATGTGAACAAAGAGATGTGGTTATTCAATAGTACAAATAACAACTTAGGAGTCAATCACAAGCAAATAATATCCAAATTATCAGTGGGGTAGTGAGAAATTCTTGTATCTCTGGGTATTTTGCCTGCATTATTGTTTTTCCTCTATCTGGCCTAATATATATATATATATATATATATTTGACAGAATTGTATTGTTTATATATATATATATATATATATATATATATATATATATATATATATATATATTCTTCTACCAGCTGTATTGCTCTTTTAAAAAGACACAAGGTTTGTAATTTATAACAGACAAAACTATCTCAAGTTTTCAGGGGCCGGGAATTCCTCAATAAACAGAAATTAGCCAGCCACAGGGTTGAGTGTTGTGTCTTCAGATTATGGAAGTTGGACAGAATTGAGAAATTCCACTTTCAGGTACTTCACTTCCATACATAAAAGGGTAATTTTCAGTTTTTTCAACATTTAAAAGCTACTTCCCACAGCTTTTATTCATTCTTGAGATGGTGTCAGTTTCTAAGAAAACACTACTACAGTGTGAAAGCATTCCAAATTTACATGATCAAGACAATTGTGATGAAATCTCAAAAATAAAACCAGTGTTCAGAACTGACACATAGTTGATGTTGAATATTTGGTTTTTGAATTAAATATCCATTGAATATTGTTAAAAATTATGAATATAAAGCACTAATGGTATTTCAGCTCATTTTACTAGAATCACATTTGCTTTTCTTGCTTGGATTCTGCAATCTAAAGTATTCTTCAATTTATTGTCAAATAACAACATAGGCAGTATAATTCTTGAGAGAAGTAATTGTTATTTGCAGACCTAGCCCTATGTGATAATGGGAAGTGTCACATTCTGTCTTCTTTTTGCACACTCTTTGTCAGTGCATGGCTTTCATTTTGCTGTGTTTAACGAGCTGTGGAATTACAGGTAATTGTTTTAACAGTTTGGCCTTGCTTCGTCATTCTGTCACTATTTTGTTTCCAGTCATCTGACCCTGTGTCATCTGTCAGGTTGGAGTTGCATAGTGGTTCCTCCGTCAAGAAATGTCTTTTAAAAACAATCTGAAATGCTGTCATGTGGTCTAATTAGGAAAATTAAAAATCATGACTGGATAAAAACCAGTATGGTTTGTCAAATTATGTTTCATAATCTGAAAGCATTAATTGTCAGCTGAGAATCTATGGAAAAAAGTAATTATTAGGGTCTCAACAACAATGACATAAATGGAATTAAATATTATACTCATATTATCTACAATGATGATTCGATCTATCATGCCTAGAAAATGTAATGTTCTCTGCAGTGAAGCTAGTATTTGGTTGCATTTCTTTTTATTTTATTTATTTATATTTCAAATGTTGTCCCCTTTCCCAATCTTCCCTGTGCAAATCCAATCCCATCTCCCCTCCCGTTTGCCTCTAAGAGGATGCTCTACCCCAATCCCCCACTCACCCCTCACCCCTCTAGCATCCTCCTTTGCTGGAGTAACAAGCCTTTAAAACAGAGAAACATATATATATATATATGTGTGTGTGTGTGTGTGTGTGTGTGTGTGTGTGTCTATATATATATATATATATATAATGCATGTATTCATGTGCACCAATCTGTCTTGATAGAATTAGTAGTCTTTTATACTTGTGGTCTTATAGAGAAAAAAAATAAATAAGTTACATAAACACAAAAAAGATAAAGAATAATGCAGGAAATTGGATAACACCATTATAGATACAAATATAGTCCCACAGTCTGTTCCTTAGGAGATTCAATTAAAAAATGCCAGTGTTAAAAATTCTAAACTCAGTCACATGGTTCTGAACTATGAGAGGTAACAATTTATCTTGTGTTTTCTCTTGTCCTTTTTTTTTCCTAACATTGGCAGATCCTTACTTACTAGAGACTTATATTTATTTTTTTAAAATACACAGTATGCTCCTTTATCCTTTGGTTAGTTAGTTTTATATATGTAAAAATGTTGAGTCTTCTATTTTTTTAACTTTTAGAAGTTAAAATATAATTACATAAATTATTCCTTCACTTCTCTCCCTACCTACTCTCAATGTAACACTCCCTGCTCTCCTTTGAATTCATGGCCTCTTTTTTATTATTGTTAATGAATATGTGTGTGTGTGTGTGTGTGTGTGTGTGTGTGTGTGTGTGTGTGTGTGTATCCTGTATAATGTTACTTGTGTGTATGCTTTTAGGGGTGACCATTTGGTATTGGAAATCCAACTTATGTGCTGTTCCCTGAAGAGGGCCATCTTGTTTGAACACTCATGTTGGTGAAGTTTTATGTATGTAGCGTTTGACATTACTAGCAGGGTCAAAATTATAGCAAACTTTTATTCCTCTGATTCTTAATGTTATTTCAACTACTCTTCTGCAATATTCTCTGAGCTTTAGGGGTGGGAGTATTGTATTGATATACTCACTGGCCCTGGAATAAAGAGCGCTGCATAGTGAATTTTGTCCACATAGTATAATGTTATTTTCACTCAGGAAATTCATAATAGACATACACAGAAATAATGGTTCATCAAAAAAAGGGAATTTGTGTCCATAAAGTTAGTTGATGAAACTAATTATATTAGTTTTCTTTTTTTTAATTTTTTATTAGATATTTGATTTATTTACATTTCAAATGCTGTCCCCTTTCCACATTACCCCACCGAAAACCCCCATCCCATCTCCACTACCCCTGTTCACACGCCCCCCCCCCTCGCCAATTTCCTGACTTGCATTCACCTATTCTAGGGAATCGAGCCTTCACAGGATCAATGGCCTCTCCTCTCATTGATGACTGAAATGGTCATCTTCTGCTACATATGTAGCTGGAGCTGTGGATCCCTCTATGTGTACTCTTTGGTTGGACGTTTAGTCCTTGGGAGTGTTGGGAATACTGGTTGGAACATATTATTGTTCCTCCTGCAGAGCTGCAAAAGTCTTCAGCTCCTTGGATCTTCCATTGTTCCTCCTGAAGAGCTGCTCTATTGGGGACCCTATTCTCATTCTATTGGTTGGCTGGTGTTTTGATCCACTTTCCAATAAGCATCAAAGTATCCCCACTTTGATCTTCCTTCGTCTTGAGCTTTATGTGATCTGTGATTTGTATCTTTGGTATTCCTAGCTTTTGGGCTAATATCCACTTATCAGCGATTGCAAACCATGTGTGTTCTTTTGCTATTTGGTTACCTCACTCAGGATGATGTTTCTAGCTCCATCCATTTGCCTAAGAATTTTATGAATTCATTGTTTTTAATAGCTGAGTAGTACTCCATTGTGTAAATGTATCACATTTTCTGTATCCATTCCTCTGTTGAGGGATATTTGGGTTCTTTCTAGCTTCTGGCTATTATAAATAAGGCTGCTTTGAACATAGTGGAGCATGTGTCCTTATTAAATGTTGGAGCATCATTTGTGTATATGCCCAGAAGTGGTATAGCTGGGTTCTCAGGTAGTGCTATGTCCAGTTTTCTGAGGAACCACCAATCTGATTTCCAGAAAGGTTTTGCTAACTTGCAATCCCACCAGCAATGGAGAAGTGTTCCTCTTTCTCCATATCCTCTCCAGCATTTGTTGTCCACTGAGTTTTTGATCTTGGCCATTCTGACTGGTGTGAGGTGGAATCTCAGGGTTGCTTTGGTTTGCATTTCCCTGATGATTAAGGATGTTGAACATTTCTTTAGGTGTTTCTCAGCCATTCCACATTCCTCAGGTGAAAATTCTATGTTTAGCTATGTACCCCATTTTTAATAGGGTTATTTGGTTCACTGGAGTCTAACTTCTTGAGTTCTTTGTATATATTGGATATTAGCCCTCTACCAGATGTAGGATTGTTAAAGATCTTTTCCCAATTTCTTGGTTGTCGTTTTGTCCTATTGACAGTGTCCTTTGCCTTACTGAAGCTTTGCAATTTTATGAGATCCTATTTGTCAATTCTTGAACTTAGAGCATAAGCTATTGGTGTTCTATTCAGGAAATTTTCCCTGTGCTCATGTGCTCCAAGTTCTTCCACAATTTCTCTTCTATTAGATTCAATGTTTTATGTGGAGGTCCTTGATATACTTTGACTTGAGCTTTGTACAGGGAGATAAGAATGGATCAGTATGTATCCTTCGACATATTAACTGCCAGTTGACCCAACACTATTTGTGGAAAATGCTGTCTTTTTCCCACTGGATGGTTTTAGCTCCTTTGTCAAAGTTCAAGTGACCATAGATGTGAGGGTTCATTTCTGGGTTTTCAATTCTATCCCATTGGTCTACCTGCCTGTCACAGTACCAATTCCATGCAGATTTTATCACCATTGCTCTGAGGTACTGCTTGAGATAAGGAATGTTGATTTTGCCAGAAGTTCTTTTATTGTTGAAAAGAGTTCTCTCTATTCTTGGTTTTTTTGTTTTTCCAGATAAATTTTGAAATTGCTCTTTCTAAATCTATGAAATATTGAGTGGAATTTTGATGCATATTGCATTGAATCTGTAGATTGCTTTAGGCAATATGGCCATGTTTACTATATTAGCCCTGCCAATCCAGGAGCACGGGAGACCTTTCCATCTTCTGAGAACCTTTACAATTTCTTTTTCAGAGACTTGAAATTCTTGTCATACTGATCTTTCACTTACTTGGTTAGAGTCACATCAAGGTATTTTGTATTATTTGTGGCTGTTGTGAAGGGTGTCATTTCCATAATTTTTTTTCTCAGTCTCTTTATCCTTTGAATATAGGAAGGCTAGTGATTTGTTTGAGTTAATTTTATATCCAGACACTTTGCTGAAGTTATCAGGTTTAGGAATTCTCTGTAGAATTTTGGGGTCACTTAAATATACTATCATATCATCTGCAAAAAGTGATTCTTTGACTTCTTCCTTTCCAATTTGAATCCCTTTGACCTACTTTTGCTGTCTAATTGCTCTGCCTAGGACTTCGAGTACTATAATGAACAGGTAGGGAGAGAGTAGACAGCCTTGTCTAGTCCCTGATTTCAGTGGGATTTCTTCAAGTTTCTCTCCATTTAGTTTGATGTTGCCTACTGAGTTGCTGTATATTGCTTTTACTATGTTTAGGTATGGGCCTTGAATTCCTGATCTTTCCAAAACTTTTATCATGAAGAGGTGTTGGATTTTGTCAAATGCTTTTTCAGCATCTAATGAAATGATCATGTGGTTTTATTCTTTGAGTTTGTTTATATAGAGGATTACATTGATGGATTTCTGTA